>CM064886.1:1337500-1452500 GCA_030347415.2 Decapterus maruadsi | reverse complement strand
CTGTCTGTGTCTGTGACTCTGTCTGTGTCTCTGTCTGTGTCTCTGTCTGTGTCTCTGTCTGTGTCTCTGTCTGTCTGTAACTGTGTCTCTGTCTGTGTCTCTGTTTGTGTCTCTGTCTGTGTCTCAGTCTGTGTCTGTGTCTCTGTCTGTGTCTCTGTCTGTGTCTGTGTCTCTGTCTGTGTCTCTGTCTGTGTCTCTGTCTGTGTCTCTGTCTGTGTCTGTGTCTCAGTCTGTGTCTCTGTCTGTGTCTGTCTCTGTCTGTGTCTCTGTCTGTGACTCTGTCTGTGTCTCTGTCTGTGTCTCTGTCTGTGTCTCAGTCTGTGACTCTGTCTGTGTCTCTGTCTGTGTCTCTGTCTGTGTCTCAGTCTGTGTCTCTGTCTGTGTCTCTGTCTGTGTCTCTGTCTGTGTCTGTCTCTGTCTGTGTCTCTGTCTGTGACTCTGTCTGTAACTCTGTCTGTGTCTCTGTCTGTGACTCTGTCTGTGTCTCAGTCTGTGTCTCTGTCTGTGACTCTGTCTGTGTCTCTGTCTGTGTCTCTGTCTCTGTCTGTGTCTCAGTCTGTGTCTCTGTCTGTGTCTCTGTCTGTCTGTGTCTGTGTCTCTGTCTGTGTCTGTGACTCTGTCTGTGTCTCTGTCTGTGTCTCTGTCTGTGTCTCTGTCTGTGTCTCAGTCTGTGTCTCTGTCTGTGTCTGTGTCTCTGTCTGTGTCTCTGTCTGTGTCTCAGTCTGTGTCTCTGTCTGTGTCTGTGTCTCTGTCTGTGTCTCTGTCTGTGTCTGTGTCTCTGTCTGTGTCTCAGTCTGTGTCTCTGTCTGTGTCTCTGTCTGTGTCTCTGTCTGTGTCTCTGTCTGTGTCTCAGTCTGTGTCTCTGTCTGTGTCTCTGTCTGTGTCTCTGTCTCTGTCTGTGTCTCTGTCTGTGTCTGTGTCTCTGTCTGTGTCTCAGTCTGTGTCTCTGTCTGTGTCTCAGTCTGTGTCTCTGTCTGTGACTCTGTCTGTGTCTGTCTCTGTCTGCAGTTTGTTAGGGCCACCAGAATTTGAAACACTGCAGTTTAAATAAAAACTAATTTCACATTAAATCCCCTGTTTGAAATGATAACTGTCAAATCGACTAATTAGTGCTAAGTCGCCAGAGACAGAGACATTACTTTCTGTGCGCATCCAGCGCTGTACGGCGGCCCAGCACCACCTCAGTGAGAATTCAAAGGGCTCTCACTTGCTAGAAGATCGTCTCAAGAACCGATGTCCATGAAACATCCCTCCTCCTCAGCGCGTCAGGTCGAGTCCTGTCGGGACCGACGCGAACGTTACACACGGGCCAGAGCTCGCGCTGGAGCGTAGACCATATAACAACCAAAAAAAAACGTGTATAAACGCAAAACTGAGCTGAAAATGATAATGAGTCAGTTTTACACCAATCTGTGGAAACAGTCTAATGAATGAGAACACAAGTTATAGCCTACCACTGAACTACTTGGAGGATAAAAGTAATGACTACATAACTTCATGTTTGTGTTGAGGCATATTTACCATTTTAACTCATTGTTAAACCACAGTGGAGGCTAAATACTGTGTAAGTCTAATGTGAAGAAACAGTTATTTATTTATTAAGGGGATAGTTCACCCAAAATTCAAATTTCAAATTATGTACTCACCCTCATGTGGACTAAGAGCTGTGAGAAGTTTCAGAGTCCTCCTTCCTTCTCTGAGTTATTGGGGGTCCACGCAGCAGGATTTGTCCATTCTCACAGCTCTTAGTAGACATGAGGGTGAGTAGATAAATGAGTGAAATTTTAATTTCGATGAATTTAGAAGCACTTTTTTGTCCTTAAATCAAATCGTGGTATTGAATAAGTATCAAGAATCGTGGAAATTTACTAGTATTGTTATCAGTATATAAGAAGCACTTGTTGTTTTATCACGTGTTGTCCTGGGCCAGTGAACGGTCGCAGCTCCAACAGAGAGGGCCAGTGAACTTCTACCCCTGTCTGTGTCTCTGTCTGTGACTCTGTCTGTGTCTCAGTCTGTGTCTCAGTCTGTGTCTCTGTCTGTGTCTCTGTCTGTGTCTCTGTCTGTCTCTCAGTCTGTCTCTGTCTGTGTCTCTGTCTGTGTGTCTGTGTCTCTCTGTCTGTCTGTGTCTCTGTCTGTCTCTCAGTCTGTCTCTGTCTGTGTCTGTGTCTGTGACCGACCGTCAGTTCCTCACACGTTCTGTTTACACTGACAACAACAGACCGTTCACACCTGTACACACTGACAGTAGATGGAAAGATTTAAATCAACAGGTTGTACAGAGACAGAAAGACATTCATATTATATTATATTATATTATATTATATTATATTATATTATATTATATTATATTATATTATATTATATTATATTATATTATATTATATTATATTATATTATATTATATTATGTAAAATCAGATTATATTAGATTATATCGGGCTGCACAATAAACCAAAAACATCACATTGTGATTATTCTGTCAGACACTGATTTCTCTGTGAATGACCATGTCGGCTTCATTTTCACTTAAACAAACATGATTTGTTACTAATATAATATAATATAATTTAATGTAATATAACATAATTTAACATAGGTGAGGCAAAGAGTTGGTCTGTGAGTTTAGATGAAAAGATTTTAAATCAACAGGTTGTTCAGAGGCAGAAGAAGATTTATATTATATTATGTTATGTTATAGTATATTGTGTTTTTATATATTATATTTTATATTATATTATATGAACCAGTTGGGATGACCTGTTGTCACGGTGATTAGGCTACGCCCTTGGTGATGTCATCTGTCAGTGATGATGTCGCCTCAGTGAGAGAGTGACACTGCTGCGATAATGAAGCTGGATGTTCACACACACTCTGCAGCACTGACACAGCTACACACACACACACACACACACACAGATTCATCTCTCCCAGGTCATGTTGTTGTGGTGATGGTGTGATGTTTGGGGGCGGAGCTTCTCACACCAACGCATCACATTTCTCACAGGTCGACTCACACATCTGTTGCAGGATCATCAATAATCACTAACCCTCTGATGTGTTATCAATGAGACCGCTTTCAAACTGATCAGGTCGATTGATCGTCACCGTCTCTGTGTCCGTCTCAGGGACGCCTCCTTTGGGAAGTCCAGCTACAACCTGTCTCTGCTCGACTGTCTCCAGGGCGTCAGGAAGGTGAGGTCACGGTGATGTCATCACGCTTCCTCTCCCATGAGCAGGAGTGATTATCAGTTATTGATCAGCTGATTGATGGTTCCTGTGTCTTGTGTTCCAGGCTCTGCAGCACGGCTTCTTTGACTTCGAGACCTTCGACGTGGACGAGTATGAACACTACGAGGTAAAGACCTGGACCAGGACCTGGACCAGGACCAGGACCTGGACCTGGACCAGGACCAGGACCTGCTGCTGGTCCTGGTCCTGTACTCTCATCAGTTATTTAGACAGAAGAAGAAGAAGCTAGGACAGACTCCCAGACCCTCTCCAGATTCAGTCCAGACTAGTGATGTCACATTTATAGGACGTCTAGAGTCTCCGTCTCCGTCTCTGACTCCGTCTCTGTCTCTTGTGTCCACAGCGGGTGGAGAACGGAGACCTGAACTGGATCGTCCCGGGGAAGTTCCTGGCTTTCAGCGGACCTCACCCCAAATCTAAAGTGGAGAACGGTGAGTTTAGAGACGAGCTGTGAAGACGTCACGTCTGGGCTCAGCTCTGATACGTCTCTAAACGTCTCTAAATGTCTCTAAACGTCTCTAAATGTCTCTAAACGTCTGTAAACGTCTCTAAATGTCTCTAAACGTCTGTAAACGTCTGTAAACGTCTCTAAATGTCTCTAAACGTCTCTAAATGTCTCTAAACGTCTCTAAATGTCTCTAAACGTCTCTAAACGTCTCTAAATGTCTCAAAACGTCTCTAAACGTCTCTAAACGTCTCTAAACGTCTCTAAATGTCTCTAAATGTCTCTAAACGTCTCTAAATGTCTCTAAACGTCTCTAAATGTCTCCAAACGTCTCTAAACGTCTCTAAATGTCTCTTAACGTCTCCAAACGTCTCTAAACGTCTCTAAATGTCTCCAAACGTCTCTAAATGTCTCCAAACGTCTCTAAACGTCTCCAAACGTCTCTAAGCGTCTCTAAACGTCTCTAAATGTCTCTAAATGTCTCTATACGTCTCTAAATGTCTCTAAACGTCTCTAAGCGTCTCTAAACGTCTCTAAACGTCTCTAAATGTCTCCAAACGTCTCTAAATGTCTCCAAACGTCTCTAAACGTCTCCAAATGTCTCTAAACGTCTCTAAATGTCTAAACGTCTCTAAATGTCTCTAAACGTCTCTAAACGTCTCCAAACGTCTCTAAACGTCTCTAAACGTCTCCAAATGTCTCTAAACGTCTCTAAACGTCTCCAAATGTCTCTAAATGTCTCCAAACGTCTCTAAACGTCTCCAAATGTCTCTAAACGTCTCTAAACGTCTCTAAATGTCTAAACGTCTCTAAATGTCTCTAAACGTCTCTAAACGTCTCTAAATGTCTAAACGTCTCTAAACGTCTCTAAACGTCTCTAAACGTCTCTAAACGTCTCTAAACGTCTCTAAATGTCTCTAAACGTCTCTAAACGTCTCCAAACGTCTCTAAATGTCTCCAAACGTCTCTAAACGTCTCCAAATGTCTCTAAACGTCTCTAAACGTCTCTAAATGTCTAAACGTCTCTAAATGTCTCTAAATGTCTCTAAACGTCTCTAAACGTCTCTAAATGTCTAAACGTCTCTAAATGTCTCTAAATGTCTCTAAACGTCTCTAAACGTCTCTAAACGTCTGTAAACGTCTCTAAATGTCTCTAAATGTCTCTAAACGTCTCTAAACGTCTCTAAACGTCTGTAAACGTCTCTAAATGTCTCTACACGTCTCTAAACGTCTCTAAATGTCTCTAAACGTCTGTAAACGTCTCTAAACGTCTGTAAACGTCTCTAAATGTCTCTAAACGTCTGTAAACGTCTCTAAACGTCTCCAAATGTCTCTAAATGTCTCTAAATGTCTCTAAATGTCTCTAAACGTCTCTAAACGTCTCTAAATGTCTCTAAATGTCTCTAAACGTCTCTAAATGTCTCTAAACGTCTCTAAACGTCTCTAAACGTCTCTAAACGTCTCTAAACGTCTCTAAATGTCTCTAAACGTCTCTAAACGTCTCTAAACGTCTCTAAACGTCTCTAAATGTCTCTAAACGTCTCTAAACGTCTCTAAACGTCTCCAAATGTCTCTAAACGTCTCTAAACGTCTCTAAATGTCTCTAAATGTCTAAACGTCTCTAAATGTCTCTAAATGTCTCTAAATGTCTAAACGTCTCTAAATGTCTCTAAATGTCTCTAAATGTCTCTAAATGTCTCTAAACGTCTGTAAACGTCTCTAAATGTCTCTAAACGTCTCTAAACGTCTCTAAACGTCTCCAAATGTCTCTAAACGTCTCTAAATGTCTAAACGTCTCTAAATGTCTAAACGTCTCTAAATGTCTCTAAATGTCTCTAAACGTCTCTAAACGTCTCTAAACGTCTGTAAACGTCTCTAAATGTCTCTAAACGTCTCTAAACGTCTCCAAATGTCTCTAAACGTCTCTAAATGTCTCTAAACGTCTCTAAACGTCTCTAAACGTCTCCAAACGTCTCTAAATGTCTCTAAACGTCTCTAAACGTCTCTATACGTCTCCAAACGTCTCTAAATGTCTCTAAACGTCTCTAAATGTCTCTAAACGTCTCTATACGTCTCCAAACGTCTCTATACGTCTCCAAACGTCTCTAAATGTCTCCAAACGTCTCTAAATGTCTCTAAACGTCTCTAAATGTCTCCAAACGTCTCTAAATGTCTCTAAACGTCTCTAAACGTCTCTATACGTCTCCAAACGTCTCTAAATGTCTCTAAACGTCTCTAAACGTCTCTAAACGTCTCTAAATGTCTCTAAACGTCTCTAAACGTCTCTAAATGTCTCTAAACGTCTCTAAACGTCTCTAAATGTCTCTAAACATCTCTAAACGTCTCTAAATGTCTCTAAACGTCTCTAAACGTCTCTAAACGTCTCTAAACGTCTCTAAACGTCTCTAAAACTGAGGAACTTATCATTGATTTATGGAAAAATAAGACCAAACCAGAGTCTGGTTCATGATGAGGATGTGGAGTCTTATAAACACCTGGGCACCGGGTTTGACTCCTCAGACGGAGCCCAACACAGAATCCACTTGTTTTGTGCATTTTTATATGTTTATTGAAGGAATTACGGAGAAAAGCTTCCTTATGGTTTTTCTACTTTTACAAGAAAACAAATAGAAACCTTCACACCCATTCCCTTGTACCTGCAAAACAGAAGAATATATATGTTTATATGCACACAAACACACATTTAAAAGAACAATGTCAATACAAATGTGAAACAGTTGTAAAAACATCACTCTCGGTCCGATACATAATAAATAAACAAATAAATGCAACTTACTTGAAATGTTGTGAGGACAAAAAAGAGGGAGATAAAAAAAAAAGAGCAGGGAAGATGAATAGAGAAGAGGATGGAACTGAGAGAGAAAGACAAATGAAGGAGTTTAAACAAGATTAATAACGAGAATGATGAAAAAAAAAATTTATACTAAAATAAGTGAGTTGATACATTTAAGTCAGTATTTTGCATTTAAATGAAAGAATAAATACATTTAATTAAACTGTTGACAGGATTTTACCCACCAAGCGTCTTGAAACCCGTCCTGTAGAAACTGAAGCGTCCGTCAGGGATGAATAAAGTTTTGTGTCTCTGCTGGCTCCGCCCCCCTCGCCTGCTGCAGGTTACCCGCTCCACGCGCCCGAGGCCTACTTCCCCTACTTCAGGAAACACAACGTGACGACGGTCGTCCGCCTCAACAAGAAGATCTACGACGCCAAACGCTTCACGGACGCCGGCTTCGACCACTACGACCTCTTCTTCCTGGACGGCAGCACGCCCAGCGACATCATCACACGCCGCTTCCTGCACGTCAGCGAGAGCACGGACGGCGCCGTGGCCGTGCACTGCAAAGGTGAGCTGAGGCCCCGATCAGCTGATTAGTGATTGATTGATTGATTGATTGATTGATTGATTGATTGATTGATTGATTGATTGATTGATTGATTGATTGATTGATTGATTGATTGACTGATTGGCCGTGTCTCTGCCCCTGTCAGCCGGTCTGGGCAGGACGGGCACTCTGATTGGCTGTTACCTGATGAAGCACTACCGCTTCACGGCGGGCGAGGCCATCGCCTGGATCAGGATCTGCAGACCGGGCTCTGTGATTGGACCACAGCAGAACTTCCTGGAAGAGTGAGTCTCTCCTGATTGGACGGATGTTGTAGAAACAGGAAGTGGTCATCGGCTCTCCTCTGTCTCTGGCGGCGAGGTCATGTGACCCTGTGTGTGTCCCGTGTGTATGACAGGAAGCAGGCTGAGCTGTGGTTGCTAGGCGACAGCGAGCGCTCCCTGACGGGCAGGCTGCAGCAGCATCATCACCAGGAGGGGGCGGGGCATCACATCATCACCAGCATGGACAACCTGACGTTAGGCCCCGCCCACACGCCGCCCAGCACCGACCACCAGGACGTCGACTACGGTCTGGCTCTGACGCAGGGAGACAAACTGAGAGCGTTGAAGAGCCGCCGGCCGCCGCGACCCGCCACCACCGGAGCCCTGAGGTACAGAACCAGGACCAGAACCAGAACCAGAACCAGAACCAGTACCAGGACCAGGACCAGAGCAATGGGAAAAAAGTAATGTGAGGAAATTCTAACAAAAGGTTTCTCAGTAGTTTTTTATAGTATTAGGTGTCCTTAATAACAAACTAAAAGTTGAAAGGAGTCATTTCCAAGATGGCGTCCTAATGTCAATGTAATGGGTTGAAGCCCAGAGAGACGCTCCAGGTGAATAGGGTAAAAATTTAACTAACAGGTATCACCATGAAACTTCCCAAGTTTATCACTTACATTAAGACAAATATTTTTTGTATTACAAGTTTTGTCAAATGTTATGTTTAAATATGTAAATGAGACAATAGCTAATTAAATATGCGCTAAATTGCATACTTTTCCAGAACTTTTCCAGATCCACTTCAGCAGCACTTCCACACACCAAACCTTCCAGTTTGATCATTTTCCATATTCTGAAGGTTTTTCCAGAGGGGATTGTTGATATATCATTCACAGCCTCATTTATACAATATTTGAGTCCTGAAAACATGAGGAAATGTGATTTATTTAGGGCTGGTGACAGTATTTTCTCATTCATCAAAGTCATCACCTATCCAGAATCTCTTCAGTAAGACCTTCTTACTCTTCATTTTCAAGACTTTTCAAAGTCTTCATCCATTACATTTTTCCTCTGGAAAAGTCATGCAATTTAGCTATTTAATTATTATTGCCTCATTTACATCTTTAAACATAACATAAACATACAATTTTACCCTATTCATCTTCATCACCTCTCTGGGCTTCAACCTTCATTACATTTACATTAGGACGCTTCATCTTCATCACCTCCCTGACTCCTTTCTTCTTCAAACTTTGGTCAACTTTTCCTTTGTTATTTTAAGGATCTAATACTATAAAAAACTTCATCTTCAGAAACCTTTTGTTAGAATTCATCTTCATAAAGTCATAAATGCACCCGACTAATGGGAGGGTTTTGTCATCTTCATCAAACAGACGTGTTGTTTTGTTGTTTCATCTTCAGGAGATGAAGATCCACAGCAGATCAGCTTCTTCATCTTCATCACTTCCTCTTCCTCTTCTTCATTTTCACCCGGTCCATCTTCAGACCAGAACCAGAACCAGAACCAGAACCAGAACCAGACTGGGTAACTTCATCTTCACCCTGACCTCCTCTTCATCTTCATCATTTCCTCCTCCTCTTCTTCATCTTCATCACCTCCTCTTCATCTTCATCACCTCCTCCTCTTCTTCTTCATCTTCACTTCCTCCTCCTTTTCATTATCTTCAGGAGGTGAGTCTCCTCCTCTTCATCACCTCTTCATCTTCTTCATCTTCATCACTTCCTCTTCGTCTTCATCACTTCCTCCTCCTTTTCATCATCTTCACTTCATCATCTTCATCACCTCCTCTTCATCACCTCCTCTTCCTCCTCTTCCTCTTCATCACCTCCTCTTCCTCTTCCTCCTCTTCACACTGACCCTGTGATGTCATGTGTGATGCCCCGCCCCCTCAGCTCCGCCCTCGGCTCCCGATTGGCCAGCTCCCTCAGCGATCTGTACGCTACAGACTTGGAGGAGGACCGGAAGTCTCCCTACTCCTCCTCTTCCCCCGTGTCTCTAAGCCCCGCCCCTTCTCCTATGACCCCGCCTTCTCTTGGTCGCTATGGGAACGGGCTCCGCAGCATCAGCAGCACGCAGCAGGAGGTGAACAACAACAGCGCTCCTCCGTACAGCGGCTCCTCGCCGCCACAGGACTACGCCCCCTACAGGGGCCCGGGGCCGTACGGCGGCGGCGGCAGCGGCGGCGTGACGGGGCCGACAGGACGCTACCTGAGCCGCTCCATACCTGTAAGTCCTCTGACGCAGCAGCAGCTCCGCCCACATGCTCTCACCTGATTGGTTCTACCTGTTGTGACATCACTAACACACTGGACGCTTCACCTGCTTCACCTGTCTGACACTTTACGGCAGTGGTTCTCAACGCGGGGTTGAGAACTATTTATTATTTTATCACTTTTTTTTTTTTTTAAATACTTTTTTGTTTTAGAAATTTTACTTTTTTCTATAAAATTTTTACTTATTTTGAACATTTTTTACGAGAAATTTGACCACTTTTTTCTAGAAGTTTTTTTATTTTATTTTACCACTTTTTCTAGATTAAAAAAATTGTTTTAGAAATTTTACAACTTTTTTCTAAAAAAGTTTTCCTTTTTTTATTTTGAACATTTTACCCCTTTTTTTCCAAGAAAATTTTTACCTTTTTTTTTATTTATTAATTTTTTTTAGAATTTTTACCACTTCTTCCTAGAAATGTTTAAATGTTTTGGAGAAATTGGACCACTTTTTTTCCAGAAATTTCTCTATAATATTTCCAAAAATTCACGCCATTGGCCCTCATTTAAAGTAAAGTATAAAAAAGTAACGTTCTTCAGTCTCAGAACAAGTATTTGTGTATTTCTGGTGTTTACTTCTGAATTTGGTCCAATGGGGGTCCGTGGTCTAATTTGAGTCAATTTATGGTCCTTGATGTACAAAAGGTCGAGAACCAATGGTTTACTGGATCAATCGGTTTGATCAGTTTCACTATTGATAACGATCTGCTCCTCTCTAATCGATCGTACTGATTATTACTCAGTTTATTGGTTTATTGGTGGTTTACTGGTGGTTTATTGGTGGTTTATTGGTGGTTTATTGGTGGTTTACTGGTGGTTTATTGGTGGTTTATTGGTGGTTTACTGTTAACTGGTGTTTCACTCTGACTCCATCTGTCACTGACTCACTAACATGAAGCTGCTGCTGAGTTAAAGGATCCAGATCAGGTCAGAGGTCAGAGGTCAGAGGTCAGAGGTGAACTGACCAATCGGCTCCTCTCTACTCCATAGGTTGCCGTAGCAGCAGCCCCCTAGACCCCCTACCCCGTATGGATGACCCGACATTACACTTCCACCACTTTTTACCGCTTCTTTTTTTTTTTTTTTTACATGTTTTTATTTGAGAAAATGAGCTTTAATCACAGATATTCAACAAACCTACTTAGGGCCACGGGGCAAAGGCACCGAGGCACTGACCTCGGCGTGTATAAATAAAAACGTGTTTGATTCTCTGGGCTGTTATGAATTTACATTGAAGTCAATGGAGCAAACCCAAAAAAGAGTAGTTAAAAAGACGTGAAGTGTTGCCGTGTACCGTATATACCGTAATTAAATAAAATAGCATTTAATGCAGACCGGTCGGTTCGGTAAAACATTCTCTGTTGATGTAAATGTGGCTCCAGAGCCTCGAGGCTGCTCCTCTGTCCAGTTCACACATGAAGCTTCACTCTTCATTCAAACAAACTAGCGCGGCTGCCACGGTTGTTCGATTTCATCAATGAGACCAACATTTATCTCCTAAAAATAATTTAACCAGCCGGCGGTAAACCTCTACAAACCTGCGGGGAAGTTAATTAGTGATCTTCTTTTCTTCCCCGGGATGACGACGCAGGTCGGCCGGTCGAGCAGTAAAATCTCAGTCTGAAGGGGTATAAAGCACCCGTTCCCCCTACACACGAATGTGCAAAGCGGAGCGGAGGGGCTCAGTGTTGGAATGAGATTCAAATGAAAAAAACATTTTCTCAATGTGGCCTTAAAACTCTAAACTAATGCTCTTCTGTACTTTTGACCTGTGTAATGTGATGCTGCCTTAAAGGGATAGTTCAACATTTAGTCAAACTGTCCCATCACCATAATCCCTATAGTCATAGCAGTAGGTTCGTTACCTTTAATTGTCGGTGCAAGCTATTTTTAGAACGGCGGAGGGAAATACAGAGACTGTTGATGAAAAACTGTCCCTGAAGGCAACGTGCATCAGCAGTTTTACATGAATTTCCCTCTAAAACAACTCTGTGTGGTAACGTTGTGTTATTATCTCATAGCGTGGTGAATGTGCAGGTCACAACTTGTCCACCAGAGCGTTGTGGAGTTGTTGGATTGTGTATTTGATGAGTTTGATGAGGGAAACCAAGAAATCCCATAATGAGCCTCCGTAGCGTAGCTCTGAGCAGCTCACGGCTCTGCTCCGCCGTTCCAAAAACAGCTTGCACCGACAATTACAGGTAATGAACCTACTACTATGACTGTAGGGATTATGGTGATGGGACAGTTTGACTAAATGTTGAACTATCCCTTTAACCTGTGCAGTGACGTCATGGTGATGATGTCATGGTGATGATGTCATGGTGTTTCTGTGTGTTTCAGTCTCTTCAGTCTGACTACATCCAGTACTAAACTACACACCTGACCTGCGGACAGACGCCTTACCCACAATCCCCCTGTGTCGGATGCTCAAAGGGAAGCTGACGACTCCGTCCGCGCCGAGGGGGCGGAGTCAGACTGTCTGTAAATATGATGTAATGTACACGTGTGTACGTGTGTGTCTGTGTCTGTGTGTGTGTGTGTGTGTGTGTGTGTGTGTGTGTGTGTGTGAGTCTGCAGCAGAAGAAGAAGAAGACGATTTATTTAGATAAAGAAAAAGATTTTATATTTGTGACTGAAGAAACTTATTTTTGTTTTAACACAAAATCATTTTTTGATAAACTGAAGGATGAAGGAGCTGACGACTACTTCTCTGTCGTCATGGATACAGTATTTTACTTCCTGTCTGTCTGAATGACTTTTATTATTTTGTAATCACCAGCAATAATGAAGATGAAGATGATGATGATGATAATTTATCAGAACGATGGACGAAGAAGAAACTCAGGGTGAATGTATGTCAGTGTGTGTGTGTGTGTGTGTGTGTGTGTGTGGGGGGGGGGGGGGGGGGGGTGGGGGCTAAATCTGTAATGATTAATCGATCAACAGGAAATTAACTTTGCATCACATAGTCCACCTTATGCTAAGCTAGGCTAACTGTTCTGAGCTCTGATTGGCCGAAAGCAGCAGAACGCGGATGTGATGTCACGTCGTCGGTGGTTAGTGATTGGATCGTACTTTTGGACGCAGCGTGTCGTGCTCTACCTCTGATGATGTCACCAGCTTCTTTCTCTTAGGGTTTCCTGTCACACTGACCCTTTCAAAATAAAAGCTCAATGGACCGAGGTCTGAAAGTCAGTGTGTTGAAAACAAACAAACCCAAAGTGCCTTAAAGGTGAAGAAACGGCTCCTCGTCATCATCACGTCTCTGAAGGACTTTTATTTTGTTAAATTAAGTGTTTTAGTCGATGGTGCGTTCAATGACTTTGTAAAGGGAAACGTCAGAATCAGCTGTAGCTTTTTATTTTCACAGAGTAAATAACAAATAAAATCATTTCTGCTCTTTAAATGTGTTTTTGTTGATGATTTGGAACGCCACGCCACTTAGCCACGATGCATTATGGGATGTTAATGTCTTAGTACTTGAGTCCATGTCTTCAAGGTCTCTGGGTTTTCTCATCAAGACCACAGCAGCAGTGACATCATGGCTCTCTTTGGTTTATGGGATGTCATTCAGTAACTTTAGGATATTTCCAATAGTTCTACTACAGCAGTGGTTCTCTTTACACCACAGACCGCTGTTGGACACAGTCCTGAGGATAATCAACCTCAGTGTGGGACACCATTTCTCCCTCACTGGTTTTCCCAGTTCTCTTACTTGAGTCTTTTCCTTTCTTTTCCCATTTGTTCTTTCCCTGGTTTTGTCTAATTCTTCTTTTCCACTGTGATCTGAAATACATTCCTTTTAATTAATCAATAATGTGCGGTCCTTTGATTACTTCTAAACTCAAACAATGATCAAACATGATCAAAAAAGACAAGATTTTAAGATTTCTTGTTGTAAAATATCCAAAATAATGCATTAAAACAATAAAATCATAAAAACAAATATTATTGTTTAACCCATTCAACTACATAGATTTACCTGAAAAACCACCTGTCTGTCCCACTTTAGGATGACATGTTTCCAAAAGTGATGTTAAAATTCCATTTTATTGATCTGTTACAGTCTGCATATAAATTTATAAATAAAATTTACTTATCAAGGCATTTTGAAATAATGGGGACAAAAAATATAATTGATAATGACAACAAAACAAATAACTTGAACTTTATCATCACACAATTGTGTTTGATATTTTTAAATCCTAATGATAAATGCAAACACCAAAATGGCCCTGATCAAATTTACATCTAAAGTGTTACCCTGATAAAATACACCAGATTGACACAGACTGGTTTAAATGGTTAACAATAACTGTCCATCCTGTAAAAGTTGCAATTTTGTTTACATCAGTGAGATTCTGAGCACAAACACCTGAAGTTCATCCATTGCTGCATTGACTTTGCTGGATTCTGAGCCGGTCTGGTACCATCAAAAATTTGTTGGTCAGACTCCCAATTTTCTTTTTTCGTTTTTTAAATGATTGTGTTATTCTGGAATCACAAATTTAATTTCAATTCCATTAAAAATAATAAAATGCCCAGGGGTAAGATTTAACTGTGTTCCATTGAGGAAAACATGAGTGATGGTCCAAATTTTTGATTACTTCTTGGTAAACTCAAACAATTAACTCAAAAATCTCTGATATCTTTTAATGTCAAGTTTTTTTAAAAAAGTCAGAAAAACCATTTTTGCTTTTCCAGTGTTATGAATCCAGCAAAGTTATTAAATATGATTTTCTTTGTTGTTAAATATCTCAAATAAACAGACATTTAAAACAATTCCAAAATCATGAAAAAACCAGTCTGTGTCGATCTGTTATTGTTTAACCCATTCAAACTTTTGATCATAGATTTACCATTAGAAAAACCTGTCCCACTTTGGATGATAAATGTTTCAAACTAACTCTGAATGTTTTGGATTATCAATTATATTTTTTGATTATTATTTCAGAAAATGGTTAAACACATGTATATATTACATTTCAATGCATCAACATTATGAACACATTTTGACAAAAAATTGCAACAATATTGTATTTTTAAATAAATTATGGCCTTAACATTAATTTTGTCCAAACCCTAAGTAACTAGTATTTTGGTGGTTTTCACGCCAGGTGTCTCTGGTTTGAAGGCTCTCCCTCCTAAACCTGTGATTGGACATTTGAGACGTCATGTGATTGTGATAATGCAACATCACAGCTTGTGTTTGTCCACATTTACATTAAAGACCTGCACCCACTTCAGCTCCAGTGTCCCACATCAGGCAAATTCACCCTGTGGTTCAGATTTGACATCAAATCATGAGTCATGTAAATATCAAGACGTGATTATTATGAGGACTGGGACTGTAGTGAGTCTGGTCACATGACTCCAGTCATCACTAACTGATCAATCAGGTCACTAAGTGAATTATCACATCAATCAATCACTTAATCAGTTCATTAACCGTTAATCAGTCAGAGAGACTCCAGCTCAGCTCACTGTCAAACTACATGTTATTAAAGCAGCAGAGAAACACTGAGAATTATAATATAGTCTATTTATATATCATATTATTCATATATTATTATTATTTCACAGTATGACATGATGCAACCCAGTGTTGAGTTGTGTAACCATCATTTGTCACATTATTTAGAATAAAAGTGGCGTTTTTAGGATCAGTTCTGCTCAGTATCACCAAAATAATTCTAATTTGAATCTAGAAATACAGCAAAGAAATCAATTTTAATTTAATGTTGTGGTGGATAAAATATTTATTTCTCATTCTGTTGTTTTAAGTTGTTTAAGAAACACTTGTGACACTTGTCTGCTGAAGGCGGTGCGAGTCCTGCAGAGGGCGCTGTTGCGTTGTGTGATGTCACTGCAGCTCAGACAAAGACTCAGGGGGGGGAGGGGGGAGGAGGAGGAGGTGAGGAGGAGGGGGGAGGAGGAGCTGAGGGGGCGTTTGTTTCAGAATCTGGTTCATGTGTCGAGCTGATTCTCTGCCTCAGACTGAGACGCTGCTCAGCTCCTCGTCCTCGTCTTCTTCTCTCTCTGTTCTTCTTCTTCTTCTTCTCCACCAGACGCTGTGATCCCTGAGGAGGAGGAGGAAACATGTTCTGCAGGATCTTCACTCAGATCAGCTCAGGTGAGACTGAGGATCCTCTTTGTTTGTTTGTGTGTGTGTGCGTCCTTCAGGCTGCGATGGACGAGGTCGGTGTGACTGATCAGAACCTGATGGGGTTCCTCCGACCAATCAGCTGCTCCGGATCCACACCTTGAGGTTTATGATAGATTTATGGTCGACAGAGGTTTGAACAACAATAACAGAGACCAGAGGGTTGAACTCAGGTGAGGTGGAGGCTCAGTGTGTGTGTGTGTGTGTGTGTGTGTGTGTGTGTGTGTGTGTGTGTGTGTGTGTGTGTGTGTGAGTGTTGTTGGTAGTTGTTGTTGTTGTGTGTTTGTGTGAGACACGATGACTCAGCAGAAACAGATCAAAGGTTCAAACAACAAACAGAAGTTTTTATGTTTGTATTGATCGACAGTACGTCGGGTATCAGCTGATCAATTCCTAAACTGATGGTGATGACATCACAACCTCCGAGGTCACGAGGTCACAGACTAAACTGATGACAATGGAAGTGAAGAATGGGGGTTATTGTTTCAAATAATCAAATAGAGGTTTTTAATCATTTATACATTTTGTAATGTTTTTATAGCTGTTCTGCTTTTAGTGTTTGGATGTAGTGGAGGATTTATATTTTAAAGGGACATTTCACTGCTTGTCTGTAATGTCCCTCTGGTGATATGGACATGCAGCGCTGTAACTCAGAGAAGGAACGGACTCTGAAAACTCTCCCAGCTCTTAGTCGACATGAGGGGGAGGAGATGATGAGTGACATTTGAATTTTGGGTGAACTATCCCTTTAAATTCCTGAATCCTTGACCATTTTTGAGGATCATTTACATTGGTATTTCCTGTATAAAATTAAAGGTCCAGTGTGTAAAAAATTGTCAAGATTCATTGTTAAAATCTGAATATATTAGTCTAAGTGTATAATCGCTGGTTTCCGTGGCCGACAGCCGTAGAGCGCCGCCATCTCGCGCCGCCATGTTTGCGCGGCAGCCTGAAGGGAAAACCCAGCCAATCACAGAGCACGTTTCAAGAGTTTCATGTTCCTAAATAAACCATTTCCCGTCTAAAGGGTGAAAACGCTCAAATCGATCTGCGCACATCGCACACACGTTTACGTCACAGGCGCCAACACAGGAAAATAATAACAAACATGTCGGATTTCACAAACTTTAGCGTCACCGAATGCACAAAGACTTCCCCCCAAAAAATTATAAAAATGTTAATAAAATTTAAAATATTTTTTGGTGCCTTTCTTTAAAAAATGTTAAACCTTTGAACCTTCACTCATCATAACGGAGAATAACATCCAAGTTGTTGTTGTTGTTGTTGTTGTTGTTGTTTGTCTCGTTCAGTGCTGCTGATGTCATCGTGGTGCGTTCAGGGTCTGCGTGTCAGCTTGTCTTCCAGAAGCCCTCTGTTCAGAGTCGGGGACCGGCAGCAGCTGGTCTCCTCCATCCAGGACTGTCCGGCGCTGCCGAGCGTGTCCTGGTCGTTGCTAGGCGACCGGCCGCTCACGGCGTCCGTCAGCACCAACATGACCCACAGCGTGGTGACCTTTGACCCCGTGATGATGTCGCACGAGGGAGCGCTGCTGTGCAGGGTCAGCTGTGCAGGAGAGAAGAGGGACATCAAGGCATCTGTGCGTGTTTACTGTGAGTTCACACACACACGCACACACACACACACACATACATAAACACACAACACACACTTTGGGGCGATGCGCTGAATTTGATGCCCTTCGTGTCCCTCATGTTCAAAATCTGAAATCTGAAAAAAAAAATATCAATTATTTATAAAATTGCTATATTTCATCATGTTCAAACCTGTAACAACATACGAATTCCCCCGTTTTAAAAATAATGGTTCAGTCCAATATTAGATAGACATATATATATATAGATATTGTGTAATTGTGTAATTTTTTTGTTGTCTCTATTTCTGTGCTGACCGTAACAGGTCTTTTACATGTGCTATAAATAAAAGAGAACTTGAACATGAAGTTGAAGTTGAACATCACTCTGGTCTTTAGAAGAACAAACTGTAAAGAGAAGAAAGTGTTTACATTATTTCATTGTTTTTATTGTGAGATTCACGTCGTCAAGTTCAACCTTTCAGCTCCATTACATAAATAAATTATAGTTAGGAAAGAACTGACAATAGTGTTGAAAAATATTATAATTTCATGATTTCCTAAAGGCAGTGGTTCTCAACGTTGGGTCCTTGGGAATTTTACAACTTTTTCTAGATTTTTAAAAAACCTTTTTTCTTTTTTTCCTTTTTTTCCTTTTTTTCCTTTTTTTTTTACGAGAAATTTTACAACATTTTTTCCAAATTTTTTTTCCTTTTTTTAAATCTTTATTTTTCAAAAAAATTAACCACTTTTTTTTGGAGAAAATTTTTAATTTTTTTTTTTTTTTTTTTTTTTTTTTTAACTTTTTACTCTTTATTTTTTGCGCATTCTTCCTAGAAATGTTTAAATGTTTTTGAAAATTGCATTTTTTATCAGAAATTTTAATATTTCAAAAATTCATTTTTTTTTTGGAGAAAATTTTTACTTTTTTTCCACCGGCGCAAGACGGACTCATGTTTTTTTCATTTTTTCAAAGAGGTTTTTACTCTTTATTTTTTGAGAATTTTTACACCCTCTTAAATGTTCAAATGTTTTTTCCCAGAAATTTCTCTATAATATTTCCAAAAATTCACACCATTGGCCCTCATTTAAAAGTATAAAAAAACGTTCTTCAGTCTCAGAACAAATATTTGTGTATTTCTGGTGTTTACTTCTAAATTTGGTCCAGTGGGGGTCCGTGGTCTAATTTGTGTCAATTTAGGGTCCTTGATGTACAAAAGGTTGAGAACCACTGGTCTAAAGTCATGTGATGCTACATAATATTAAGGATTTTCAGCTACTTTTATTTCAAACTGTGATAAAACCCGCTGTGAGTCGTTGTGCGTTCAGAGCGTCACCGTCACGTCCTCCCTCTGTGTCCAGCCTTCCCATCAGCCCCTGTGATCCGAGGCCACGACCACCTGAGGCTGGGGGTGGAGTCGAACCTCACCTGTCGGGTGTCTGACCTCCACCCCGCGGAGAAGCTGACGCTCTCCTGGTCCAGGGGGGGCTCGGTGCTGCAGACCACCAGGGGAGACCCCGGGTCCAGCTCCGTCAGCTCCGTGTATCGGTTCACTCCTCAGGACCGGGACTCGGGAACCAACATCAGCTGCCGGGCCACGCTGGAGCTGCAGGACCTGCCGCCGGACAGCAGCACCAAGGAGACGGCGGCCGCCCTCAGAGTCCTCTGTAAGTCTGAGTCCGGGTCAAAGTCCTGAGCTACGGCTTAAATCCCCCGAGGATCAAACGTCACAGCTCTCTGTTCAGAACGGCTGGTTTCAGTGTCTGTCCCTTTAAATGCAAATGAGCCACTGCTCGCCAGGCCACGCCCCCTCTACAGCTACCTGTACTCACAGGAAGGGGTGGGGTTATGCAAATTTGAAAAGTAATGACATCATTGTCAGACAACTGAGGGAACAGCTGGAAAAACCACATGGATTTCAACCTCAGTAGTTAATGAGTTATTTTGTTCGTTACCTTTAATTGTCGGTGCAAGCTATTTTTAGAACGGCGGAGCAGAGCCGTGAGCTGCTCAGAGCTACACTAGTTGTTTTAGAGGGAAATTCATGTAAAACCTCTGATGCACGTTGCCTTCAGGGACAGTTGTTCATCAACAGTCTCTGAATTTCCCTCTAAAACAACTCTGTGTGGTAACGTTGTTATTATCTCATAGCGTGGTGAATGTGCAGGTCACAACTTGTCCACCAGAGCGTTGTGGAGTTGTTGGATTGTGTATTTGATGAGTTTGATGAGGGAAACCAAGAAATCCCATAATGAGCCTCCGTAGCGTAGCTCTGAGCAGCTCACGGCTCTGCTCCGCCGTTCTAAAAACAGCTTGCACCGACAATTAAAGGTAACGAACCTACTGCTATGACTATAGGGGTTATGGTGATGGGCCTATCTGCTAAAATGTTGAACTATCCCTTTAAATCGGTAAAAACGACACCTTCTTCGTACCAGCTTGTAGATATTTTTATTGACTGCAGTTAAATGATTATTTAGATGGATATGACTGTATTATTTCCTAATGATCGATGGCTGAGGATGTGGTTCTTCTTCTGCAGACGCTCCCGTGGTGACGCTGGACGTTGGCGACGCCGTGCTGGTCATGGCCGACTCCGCCCTCAGCCTGACCTGCTCAGCGGAGGGAAGCCCGGAGCCGACGGTCAGCTGGAGCGTGAGGCCGCCGGCGGGGGGCGGGGCCCTGCAGCCCGGGGGCCGCCAGCTCGTCTTCACCTCAGTGAGTCTGTCTGACGCCGGGCGCTACGAGTGCGAGGCGAGGAACAGCGAAGGGACCGGGACGGCGTCTGTGGACCTGACGGTTCACGGTGAGAAATGAACGCAGATTAAAGAAAACATTTGATACAACGTACGAGGTTTAGAGAGCGTTGTTGTTCTAACCCTGAAATATTCTGGTTTAATTTCAATAAAGACTGCTATTTTATTTCCAATGGCTGGAAAAGAAGACAGGAAAGTTTGTTTAATTAAAGGGATACTTCACCCAAAATCAATAATTCACCAATCATCTCCTCACCGTCGTGCCAAGGAAGAGTCTGGAGAATCAAAAGTGAACTCTATCCGCCGCCATTATATGAACCCCCCCCCCCCGGCTAAAGAGTTTTGATGACTCTGAAAGTTCTCCAAACCCTTCCTTGGCATGACAGTGAGGGGATGAGTGGTGAATTATTGATTTGAGGTGAAATATTCCTTTAATCTTTGATCAACTCCTTTGAAGCTTGGTGTTTTGGGTGAACTATCCCTTTAACTGTAATTTTGATTGTTTGTTTCTCTGATGTGCTGATGGCGTACTCCGGATACAGATGTATGCATGACACAATTATAACCTTTCTTTCATTCATTCATGCATTCATTCATTCATTCATGCATTCATTCATTCATGCATTCATTCATGCATTCATTCATTCATTCATTCATTCATGCATTCATTCATTCATGCATTCATTCATTCATTCATTCATTCATGCATTCATTCATGCATTCATTCATTCATGCATTCATTCATTCATTCATTCATTCATTCATTCATTCATGCATTCATTCATTCATTCATTCATTCATTCATTCATTCATTCATTCATTCATTCATCTCTCCGCAGCTCCGCCCCACAACACCTCCATCTCCGTGAGTCCCGGTGAGGAGGTGGTGGAGGGTCAGCAGGTCACGATCACCTGCCGCTCGCACGCAGCTCCGCCCGCCACGCTGGTGCTGAAGTTTCATTCATTCGGATGCTTCAGAGGACTGACCCATTCATGCATTCATCCTCCTCGCTTCTCCTTCAGCATCTCCTCATTCCTCTCCTGGAAGACTCCATCTCCGTGAGTCCCGGTGACCAGGTGGTGGAGCCTCCAACCAGTACGGATCCCAGCTGGTGTCCAGCTCCGTCACAGTCCGAGGTCAGAACACAATCAATCAATATAGATATAGAATCTATAAATACACAGTCAGTCAATCAATCAATATAGATATAGAATCTATAAATACACAGTCAATCAATCAATCAATCAATATAGATATAGAATCTATAAATACACAGTCAGTCAATCAATCAATATAGATATAGAATCTATAAATACACAGTCAGTCAATCAATCAATATAGATATAGAATCTATAAATATACAGTCAGTCAATCAATCAATACATTACAAGTCAAGTAAAACAATCAATCAAGTTGTTTACATCATTTGTAGCCTAGTATTTCTAACTTGTATCATGATCATATCTAATCAATACAATACACACAATATCTTTGATTGATCAATCAAGATACTGCATTGATTAATAGGTCATTTGTTGACTGATTTATGTAGAATCAATCAACATATAGACTCAATCAATACATTTACAAGGAGGAGGAAGTTTAAAAATAAAAGTTTCAGCCGTTCTGTGAGGATAAACATTATTATTATTATTTGCATCATCAATATTCCTAAATTAGTTTTATTTTGAAGGGTGAGAGTTCCTGTCGATGGATTGGTCGATGTTTATTAGCCACGCCTCCTCCGGTGATGTCACTGTAGAACTGACCAGTTACCTGTGTGCTACTGCTGACCAGGTTCTGATCAATAACGCTGATTGATCGCTGATGAAGGTCGTCTGTTCCTCCTCCTCCTCCTCCTCCCAGCTCACCCTCTGCAGGTGCAGCTCAGTCCTCTGGTCTCCGTCGGGGGGCGGGGCTCAGCTCTGGTCCTCACCTGCGTGGCGTCCGGATGTCCCCGCCCCCCCACCGTCAGCTGGACGGACCGCGCCGGTTCCGTCCTCCTGAGGACGAAGCCGCAGGACGGACGGTCCCTGCTGCACCTGCAGGACCTGGACCTCCAGGACCAGGGAGCGTACCGCTGTGAGGCCCGGTGCGAGGCCGTCACCAGGACCAGGACGTCCCAGGTCCAGGTCTACTGTGAGTTAATGACCTTGTTAAAGGGACAGTACCATGTTTTTTAAAGTGTGGTTGACTGTATGATCTACAAATAGCCCCTAAGTACTTTAACTGCAGTAGAAGACTCTCTGCACTCCTCCCGTTAGCAACGCCAGCCCATAATAGCCCTGCCCAGAGATTTACAACATACATTGTTGTGAATGGACCCAAAGAAACGGCCTATTTTCACGGCCTAAAAGAGGTTTTACCTGAAAATAAATACACAGTTCCATTGTTGGCTATAATATCATTTTTTCCACCCCTTCAAAGAGCAGGAAAACACTGTTTTTCTTTGGACCTAACCAACTCACGTATCCCTCCGCCCAGGGTTAGCGCCTCACGTATCCGTATCCCTCCGCCCTGGGTTAGCGCCTCACGTATCCCTCCGCCCAGGGTTAGCGCCTCACGTATCCCTCCGCCCAGGGTTAGCGCCTCACGTATCCCTCCGCCCAGGGTTAGCGCCTCACGTATCCCTCCGCCCAGGGTCAGCGCCTCACGTATCCCTCCGCCCAGGGTCAGCGCCTCACGTATCCCTCCGCCCGGGGTCAGCGCCTCACGTATCCCTCCGCCCAGGGTTAGCGCCTCACGTATCCCTCCGCCCAGGGTTAGCGCCTCATGTATCCCTCCGCCCAGGGTTAGCGCCCGCCGATCAGCAGTTGGTTAGCTCCAAATAAAAACTGAGACAGAACAAGTTTGTCTACAACAGTGGAAAAAAATCATGTGCGTAGAAAGTAAATTGTGTCCGTGAGCAGCGTGGAAACTCCTCCCACTCCAGCTGATGATGTCATCACTCTAGCCCGAACATTCCGCGCAATACACACCCATTATAATCTCAACATTTCTCCAAAAATGATCATGGTCATTGATCAGGGATTTATCAAAAACTATAATAACGATGGACACGTGGAATGATTCACCAACAGACAAGATCTGTGTCGACATTTTAACGTTTAAATGGAGTCTCTAGGTGAAAGTTTGCAGGAGCAGTGGTTATTTGAAAAACTCCATTCACCATTCACTTTAATGCAGAAACCAGTGCATTGGTGTCATTTCCTGGTGATGTCACGGGGTGGGGAAACCGCAATGCATTGTGGGCTTTGCAGGCATTTGGAAAGTGGCTATGGTAAAGTATCCTCGGTAGAGAGTTTTCAGTTGTTTTTTGTTCTGGTGAGATGGTGCAGACTTGTTGTGCATGATCACAACGGCAAAAAGCTCGATGGGCGCAGATTTTTTCAGTTTACTGCTTGGAAACCAGTCGAGGCCCTCGGGTCTCAGAGCTGCCTGGAGCTGAACAAGAGGCTGAATGGCTCGGTTACCTTACTCTACCTTGCTCACTGCATTTCCACACCGGTTAGCGCCCTGCCGTCAGCAGTTGAGTTCCCAAATAAAAACTGAGACAGAACAAATTTGTCTACAACTGTGGAAAAAATCATGTGTGTAGAGTGTGGATTGTGTCCATGAGCAGCATGGAATCACCCATCCACCTGATGATGTCATTATCTAAGGAACATTCCGCGAGAACGTTATAATCTCAACATTTGGTCTCCAAAAATGATCCTTGATCAGGTGTGTCAAAAACTATAATAACGATGGACACGTGGAATGATTCACCAGTAGACAAGATCTGTGTCGACGTTTTAACGTTTAAATGGAGTCTCTAGGTGAAGGTTTGCAGGAGCAGTGGACATTTGAAAAACTCCTTTTTTTTGGCTTTAATGCAGAAGCCAGTGCATTGGTGCGTTTGCCGGTGATGTCACGGGGTGGGGAAACCGCAATGCATTGTGGGCTTTGTAGGCATTTGGAAAGCGCCTTTTCTCCGATCAAAACAAGCTATTAGTTGTGTTTTATTGTGTTAGTGTTGTTGTTGTTGTGTTTTATTTGTTTTTTGTTCTGGTGAGATGGTGCAGACTTGTTGTGCATGATCACAACGGCAAAAAGCTCGATGGGCGCAGATTTTTCCAGTTTACTGCTTGGAAACCGTCCAAGGCCCTCAGGTCTCAGAGCTGCCTGGAGCTGACCAAGAGGCTGAATGGCTCGGATACTCCATCACACGACACATGTTGGTGTGCTCACTACATTTCCACACTGGTTACGTCCTGCGCTCTCTACCGTGAGTTCCCAATTGAGTGCAAACACAGTGCACTAAGAATTTCGCACACTGCATCACGGAATCACATGACCTGTACTCAAAATATTAAGGAAGTGCAGAAGTTTGTGTCCTCCAGCTCAGGTTCTGGTCTGAGTCCTGGTCTGAGTCCTGGTCTGAGTCCTGGACCTGGATCAGAGTCAGAGCTGCAGTTTGTTGTGTCAGTGCTGCTGCAGGGAGCAGAGGTCAGAGGTCAAACGTTGGAGAGGTTCACTCTGTTGTTCTAGGATGAGGAATGTTTCCTCCCTCACATCTGTTTTTAGTCAGACACACATGCATACACACACACACACACACACACACACACACACACACACACACACACACACACACACACACACACACACACACACACACACACACACACACACACACACACACACACACACACACATGCACACACTTTACACTGTGGATGAATGGTGTTTTATTGATCGATAGATTGATGATCCAGGAGCTGTTCATTAACTCTGGGGTCGGTTAGGAGCCGGTGACCTGTTGACCTTTAATGTGGCATTTGACCTCTCTGACCTCCACAGTTTGATCTCTGTCTTCATTGGTCCTCTACTTTTATTTTTAATGACTCACTTCCTGTCACAGCGAGGACAGAGACCGTCCTGAGGAATGTGTGTATCTCATCTCTTTTACAAAACTCAACCAGTGACTGAGTGTAACCAGAACGATGTCACGGTCCAGTCCAGACCAGGTGGGACCTGGACCTCAGGACTTTAATCTCAGTGGTTTTGGTTTGACTTTGGATCAGAGGCAGCTGATTGGCTGCTGCTGCTGCCACATGTCTGATGTCACAGACATGGAAAGCTAACGTGGAAATCATGTATTGCTTACATACAAAACAAGGTATCGAAAAATATGTCTGTTCTAAGTAAAACAAGACCTGTATTAGATTATAAAGCTATGAGGATTTTGTATTGTACACTTATTATAAATAACACTCAAATAGATTAGCAAAAAAAAAAGAAAAAGAATTTTACCTGTAGATTTGATTTAGTTTCACAAGATGTTAGTCTTAGAAGGAAACTTGATATATCAATATATATCAAATGGCGAGGACCAAGTAAAAACAATTTGGCGTTGGAATTCATTAACTGCTGAAGAGAAAAGTTCAGTTCAAGAGGATGCGTAAGACAAAGGTGTGGAATTCAATTCATATAGAAACATGGTGTTTATTTTTTATTTTATTCA
Source organism: Decapterus maruadsi (assembly GCA_030347415.2). Classification (NCBI taxonomy): domain Eukaryota; kingdom Metazoa; phylum Chordata; class Actinopteri; order Carangiformes; family Carangidae; genus Decapterus; species Decapterus maruadsi. Next base: position 1,426,860 of record CM064886.1, on the reverse strand, counting down.
TAAATTTTCTTCATCCTGCTCCTTTCCAGACCCAGGATTGGAATGAATAATAAATGAAATGATCTGGCCAGTGACGATGTGGACAGTAAAACACAGTTAGTTCAGATCTGTCGTCTTTTCTGCTTTTTTAACTCTCTGCAGCTTTTCCCTCTGATCCGGTTGTGAGGGATCCTGGTTCGGTTCTGCTGGGTCAGGAGGCGCAGCTTCACTGTGATGTCACCGACGTCTTCACAACCAATCGGCTGAGAGTCCAGTGGTTGTCGGGGAACACGTCGCTGAAGTCGGAGTCCTTTGAGTTCTCAGGTTCTTTACTCAACATCTCCTCCATCCTCGAGCACCGGGTGGAGGAGGACCAGCAGCCTCTGGCCTGCAGGGCGGAGCTGATGAGGGACGACGGAGCCGTGTGGAGGTCCAGGACAACACGTGTCCCTCTACAGGTTCACTGTGAGTCTGGGTGTGGAGCACTTTGTCTTTATTGTCTTTATATTATGGAGCACAGAAGAGACACGCTGCCTCTTCCTTATTTGGTCAGAGGTAAACATTCATCAGATGCTGGAGACGACGCATCTGTAGCCTTCGTACACGTCTTTGTCCTTGACGTCTTTGAACAATCAGGATGTTGTGCAAGTGACGTAGACCAGTGGTTCTCAACGTGGGGATTTGAAGGGGGTCCCCAATTTATTTCTTGAAATTTTGCCACTTTTTTCTAGATTTTTTTTTTTTACCACTTTTTCTAGTTTTTTTGTAACTTTTTTTTTTTTAGAAATTTTACCACTTTTTTCTAGAAGTTCTTTTAAACCACTTTTTGTAGATTTTTTTTTACTTTTTATTTTTTAGAAATTTTACCACTTTTTCTAGATTTTTTTAAAACGTTTTTTAATAGAAATTTTACCACTTTTTTAAAGTTTTTTTTTACCACTTTGTCTAGATTTTTTTTTACACTTTTTTAAAAAGAAATTTGACCATTTTTTAAGAATTTTTTTTACCACTTTTTCTAGATGTTTTTTTACTTTTTTTGTTGTTGAAATTTTACCACTTTTTTAGAATTTTTTTTACCACTTTTTCTAGATTTTTCCCCCCTTCTTTTGGGAAATTTTACCACTTTTTTCTAGAAGGTTTTTTACCACTTTTCTAGATTTTTTTAAACGTTTTTTTTAAAGAAATTTTACCATTTTTTAGAAGTTTTTTTTACCACTTTTTCTAGATTTTTTTTAACTTTTTTTTTTTTTTAGAAATTTTACCACTTTTTTCTAGAAGTTTTTTTTAAAAACTTTTTTTAAAAAGAAATTTAACCATTTTTTAAGAAGTTGTTTTTTACCACTTTTTCTAGATTTTTTTTTTACTTTTTTTTTTTTTTTTTTAGACATTTTTCCACTTTTTTTTAGAAGTTGTTTTTTCAAACTTTTTTGATTCAGAAATTTTACCACTTTTTTTTCAAGAATTTTTTTTTCACTTTTTTTGTGAGAATTTTTACCACTTCTTCCTAGAAATGTTTTTGGAGAAATTTGACCACTTTTTTCTAGAAATTTCACTATAATATTTCTAAAAATTCATGCCATTGGCCCTAATTTAAAAGTATAAAAAAGTAATGTTCTTCAGCCTCAGAACACATATTAATGAATTTCTGGTGTTTACTTCTAAATTTGGTCCAATGGGGGTCCGTGGTCTAATTTGTGTCAGTTTAGGGTCCTTGATGTACAAAAGGTTGAGAACCACTGACGTAGACAGACTGGAAATACCAAATTAAGAGGGCAGCGATTTGTCTCGTTTCCGTGACCCACTGTTTATGCAGAATAAAAAACCGACACGTCAGTCAAACCTTCAGGAAGAACATGAAGTCAAAACACCGTGAAGTTAAATCAGTGCAGATTCAGTCGATTCAGATCCACCAGGTTAGATCTCCGTCCTGTTTGTGTTGCTGCAGATGCTCCGAGGAGAACCACCATGTCCGTGAGTCCCGGTGAGGAGGTGGTGGAGGGTCAGCAGGTCACGATCACCTGCCGCTCGCACGCAGCTCCGCCCACCACGCTGGTGCTGAAGAAGGCGGGGGCGGAGCTTCAGAGGACTGACCCCGCCTCCTCCTCGCTCTCCTTCAGCATCTCCTCCGCCCTCCTGGAAGACTCCGCCCTCTACCAGTGTGAAGCCTCCAACCAGTACGGATCCCAGCTGGTGTCCAGCTCCGTCACAGTCCGAGGTCAGAACACAATCAATCAATATAGATATAGAATCTATAAATACACAGTCAGTCAATCAATCAATATAGATATAGAATCTATAAATACACAGTCAATCAATCAATCAATCAATATAGATATAGAATCTATAAATACACAGTCAGTCAATCAATCAATTGTTTAATCATTTGTCAGTCAATCAATCAATATTTAGAATCTAAAATTGTCAGTCAATCAATCAATACATTACAAGTCAAGTAAAACAATCAAGTTGTTTACATCATTTGTAGCCTATATATTATTTATAATTGATAGTCACAATCAATCAGTATATAATCTATAAATATACAATCAATCAACATACAATATGCCAGTATTGATCAATCAAGATACTGTATTGATTAATAGGTCATGTTGTGTAGAATCAATCAAAAGGAGGAGGAAGTTAAATAATAAAAGTAGTTTAATCCATTTTACTTATTTCTGTGAAGAAAAACATTATCAATTTTATTATTATTATTATTATTATTATCATTTGCATCATTATATATAGGCCTATTCTTAAATTAGTTTTATTTTGAAGAGTCATCAGGTTTTCCTTGACATTAACAATTTATTTTATTTTGTCGGCTAGAACACAAAAACTCTGGTACACAATCAGTCATCTATAAATATAATTACAAGTCAAGTAAAACAATCAAAAGTTTAAGGTTATTCACATCATTTAGCCTATTATTTCTAACTTGTGATCATTTTTTCCGTCACATCTACTCTTCAGTACTTGTCGGAGGCTGTTGGATATTTTAAGAAGTCAATAACAGAAGAGTGAGTCAGACGATGCAGGAGGTCACATGACTCCAGAGGTCCAGAGTGATAAAACATGCAGAGGAGGTTTCTGTGTTTGTCAGTCCTCTGTCCTCCTCCTCCTCTTCTCTCTGGACAAGAGATAAGTGTGAAAGTGAAATTCACATTGTATCAAACTAGAATTAGTGAACTCCACAAACACACACACACAGACACACAAAAACACACACAGAGTTTCCACATAATCTCTTCCTGTCTTTAGTCTTTAGCTCCTTTTTCTCTTGTTGTGACGCTGTTCTCTGAGCTCTCGACCTCTCACTCCTCCACATGATGCTGAGACAAAAATAAACGCTGACTCCTCCGCCCCCGAGCGATGAGTGAGTCGACACTCGACGGTCACACGGCAGGTCGTCGGTGTTCAGCAGCTCCAGGTGTGTTTGGTGGTTTGCACCTGAGAGATGATGACGTGTCCCACAGAAATAACAGACACGACTGTGTTTTATTCACAGCTTTAATGGTGATTTTCACATGACAGTCAAAAAGTAAAACACACAAAGTTCATGAAAAGGAGAAGTGAAGCAGCTGGACTCGACAGGTCACATGAGCTTCACACGGGGAACCAGAGGTCGACGGGTTCATCAGAGTTAAAGCTTCACCCACTGCAGCAGCCAATGATCAATCAATCAACAGGAACTTAATCAGCAAATGTTTTCATAACCAGATTTGTGTTTTATCGCAGACTAGACACAATCAATAAAATACAAACTAATGGACTCATGTGACTACTTACCCATTCAAATAATCAGGAGGACATCGGAGGTTCGAGAAGCAGACTGGGTCCTGATCACTCAAATCACAACATCCGATCTGACTCTTCTGACCAGCTCACAACCAAGAAACCCGGACAGTCCTGGTCCAGCCGCCCGGTGGTCATTATCAGGAGGGACAAACTAGTCCGATCAGGCCCAGAATATGACCCTATCACAACTGCTGCAGACTGTCTGAGAGGGGGTCGTGATCTGGTCTGAATATCATGACCAGTCAGGAAATGGATGTTTATCCGACATAGTCAAAGATAAACCGTCTTTGATACAGTCTGATGGTCAACGTCACAATCAAACTTTATTAACATAAACATGACATTATAAACAACAGAAACAACAGGAGGCTAGAGTACAAAAAAAAAAAAAAAAAAAAAGTGAAGGGGCGTCATCTTCAGCCCAGCACGTGATGTCATTCTCCAAGGTCAGACAGATCTGCAGCTGACCGGTTCAACAGGACACAGTTACTGATTTTGTAAACCAGCCCTTTAACATTTTCATGATTTCGGAGTTTAAAACAGTTGGACAGTAAAATAAAGAAATAGCCAAGAAATAACTGAATTTCTAGTAATGGGTCTGAGAAATATCACCTAAAATAACAATTGATTGTGTAGAAATAGTCCCAAAATATGCTGAGAAAATGTTGTTTTTTCCTTGACTGTACTTTTTATATTTTGCCAAAAAGTTTTTTAAAAGAAAATGTACCAGAACAACGAAGTTTTTTTTTCCACTTTATCTAGATTTTTTTGCTGCTAACTTTTTTTTTTAGGAATTTTACAGTTCAAATTGAGCCGCTTTTTCAAACTTTTTCCGCAGAAATTTTAATCATTTTTTGAAAGAACTTTTGTTCCCATCACTTTTTATAGATTTTTTTCCATAAACTTTTTTTTTTTTTTTTTTTTTTTAAACATTTTTTCTTTCAAACTCTGACATTGTTATTGATTTTGTATTACAGATTTTTTTCCATCAAACTTTTTTGATTCAAAATTTTACCACTTTTTTTAAAGATTTTTATTTAATCCTCAGAAAGGTCTGGTGGAGGGAAGAACAACAAAAAGAACCCTTCAAACAAGAAATGTTTTTGGAGGAATCTTTCTGTTCATTTGTCAAAAATAAATGGCTCTGTTTGAATTAAATGAAAGTTTTGTGTCTGTTTTTCCTAATTTGTAGGTATTGAAATTAATGAAATGTTTTTCAGCCTCAGAACACATTTTAATCATTTCTTTTGTTTACTTTAAAATTGGTCCAAAAAAAAAAAAAAAATTGAGTTGGCACTTGACCTTTACAGTGTAGCTAATTACATGATCAATGTCAATTGACAATAACTGTGAATTTCCAGGACATGGTAAGGAATATCCTCCTAGAAATAACAATTGATTGTGGTTGGTCAGGGTCAAAAAAAGTCGTCGAAATATCAGTCAATTGCAAGGACTTGGTGGAAAAAATTCTGGCCTTTCCCAAAAAATGTGTAATCTTTTGCCTTTCTTCACATTACAACACAATTACTTGTTATTTCTTGACATTCATTCAAATAATCAGTGAGGCATTAAATTAAAAGGTCACCTCAATATCCTGTTTTTAAAGACTCATCACCATCGCTCTGCTCTTCTGGTGCAGCTCCTCCAAGAAACACCACAGTCCTGGTCCTGCCGTCTACGGTGGTCCAGGAGGGACAAAACGTGACCGTGTGCTGCCAGACCATCAGCTTCCCGCCGTCAGCGGTGATCCTGAAGAAACTGGCCGATGGCATGGAGGTTTACTCCGTCAACGGCACCTTCCTGTTGGTCAACGTCACAGCCAGAGACTCCGGGCTGTACCAGGTCAACGTGACCAACGACCTCGGCTACCAGGTCAAAGTCTTCAGCATCAGCGTCAGAGGTCAGACAGATCCGTTCAGACCGGTTTAGAGTTCTGATTTTGGTAGCCCTTTAATTTACAGTGTACGCTACTTACATGATAATGTCAAGAAATAGCCAAGAAATAACTGAATTTCATAGTAATGTTGAGAAATATCACCTAGAAATAACAATTGATTGTGTAGAAATAGCCCGGAAATATCAGTCAAGTTGTTTTTTTTTTTACCACTTTTTCTAGATTTAAAAAAAAAGTTTTTTAAAAGAAACTGTACCATTTTTTAGAAGTTTTTTTTTACCACTTTATCTAGATTTTTTTTTAACTTTTTTTTTTTTAGGAATTTTACCACTTTTTTCAAACTTTTTTTTTTTTAGAAATTTTACCATTTTTTTAGAACTTTTTTTTAACCACTTTTTCTAGATTTTTTTCCTTTTTTTTTTTTTTTTTTTTTAGAAATTTTACCACTTTTTTTTTTTTAGAATTTTTTTTTTTTTTTTACACTTTTTCTAGATTTTTTTCCCCAAACTTTTTTGATTCAGAAATTTTACCACTTTTTTTCAAGATTTTTCTTTTTCTTTTTTTGTGAGAATTTTTACCACTTCTTCATAGAAATGTTTTTGGAGGAATTGGACCACTTTTTTCTAGAAATTTCTCTATAATATTTCTAAAAATTCACGCCATTGGCCCTAATTTAAAAGTATGAAAAAGTAATGTTCTTCAGCCTCAGAACACATATTAATGAATTTCTGGTGTTTACTTCTAAATTTGGTCCAATGGGGGGTAACCCTTTAATTTACAGTGTACGCTACTTACATGATAATGTCAAGAAATAACTGTGAATTTCATAGTAATGTTAAGAAATATCACCTAGAAATAACAATTGATTGTGTAGAAATAGCCCGGAAATATCAGTCAATTGCAAGGACTTGGTGGAAAAAATTCTGGCCTTTCCCAAAAAATGTGTAATCTTTTGCCTTTCTTCACATTACAACACAATTACTTGTTATTTCTTGACCGTATCACGTAATTAGCGGCCTTTAAATTAAAAGGTCACCTCAATATCCTGTTTTTAAAGACTAACTTAAACCCCTCCCCGCTCTGTCTCCACACAGAAAGAAGCACCAGCCTTCCTCCCAGACTCAGCGTGGTCATCATCCCAGCCATCTGCGCCGCCGCTGGGCTGGCGACCGTCGCTCTGCTCATCGACTACCTGAGGAGATCCAGGAAGAAAGGCTTCTATCAGCTGCCACAGACGGCGGCGCCTTCAGCCTGAGGCTCGCGCCGCGCCGCCCACTTCCTCTCCTGAGACCTGCTAAGCTAATGCAAAAGGTGTGACTGCAACCTGTGGCTTTGGCATCGCAATATATGTGCCACGTTCCATCATGTGACTACCACTTTGAATCATGTGACTACCACCTCTAGGGTGACCAGATGGGATTGGGTGAAATTTGCGAAGGGGTAATCACGTGACGACCCCCCACTCCCCTGGAAATGATGCTGAAAATTACAGGACGTGTCTGTTCTGATGATACAAGTCAGCGGTCCTGAAACGTGTGTTTCTCTTCTGTAATTCACATTCTACATCTCGGTCACGCACACACATGCTTTAACCAAGGCGGCGGCCAAAATCACCCTGCATGCAGCCTGATGCCCGACTTTCCTCCGTGCAAAATGCCAAATTCTTTTCTACGAGCTCTGCAAAATGCTTTGTTTGCATGAACTCCCACTCCTCCCGGTACCTGCAGAGACGTCTGTGCTTTTTCCCGGGACACCAGCCTCCATGTCAACAATATATGAAAATGAGTCTCTTATCAATCCACGCCACTACTGTAGGTAGTGGCTGGACTACAGCCATAATTAATGTAGGAACAGCTGCAACCAGGGTTCAGCCGGCAGTTTTTAATGTTCTCTCAGGCAAACAAAGACTCTGCTCAAGTGTAATTTTTCGGGACAAAGAAGACAGGACTCGGGACAACTGCTTGGATTTTGGGACTGTCATGATTTTTTTGGACATCTGGTCACCCTACCACTTAAAATAATGTGACTACTGCTTCAAATCATGTGACTACCACTTTAAATCATGTGACTACCGCTTTAAATCATGTGGTTACCACTTCCAGTCATGTGACTACCACTTCCAATCATGTGACTACCACTTTAAATCATGTGACTACCACTTCCAATCATGTGGTTACCACTTCCAATCATGTGACTACCACTTTAAATCATGTGACTACCACTTTAAATCATGTGGTTACCACTTTAAATCATGTGGTTACCACTTTAAATCATGTGGTTACCACTTCCAGTCATGGGACTACCACTTCCAATCATGTGACTACCACTTCCAATCATGTGACTACCACTTCCAATCATGTGGTTACCACTTCCAATCATGTGACTACCACTTCCAATCATGTGACTACCACTTTAAATCATGTGACTACCGCTTTAAATCATGTGACTACCGCTTTAAATCATGTGTCTACCACTTCAGGTCTACTACCTCCTATTATGTGACTACCGCTTAATATAATGTGACTACCAGTTTAAGGGATGTGACTACCACCTCCCAAAATGTGACTACCACTTCAAATAATGTGACTACCAGTTCAAATGGTTCGACTACCACCTTCCATCATGTGACTACCGCTTGTAATAATGTGACTACCGCTTCATGTGATGTGACTACCACCTCCCATCATGTGACTAGCAGTTCAAGTTATGTGGCTACCACCACCTATCATGTGACTACCACTTGTAATAATGTGACTACCAGTTCAAGTGATGTGACTACCACCACCTATCATGTGACTACCACTTGTAATAATGTGACTACCAGTTCAAGTGATGTGGCTACCACCTCCCAACATGTGACTACAACTTGTAATAATGTGACCACCAGTTCAAGTGATGTGGCTACCACCTCCCAAAATGTGACTACCACTTCAAATAATGTGACTACCAGTTCAAATGGTTTGACTACCACCTTCCATCATGTGACTACCACTTGTAATAATGTGACTACCAGTTCAAGTGATGTGACTACCACCACCTATCATGTGACTACCACTTGTAATAATGTGACTACCGCTTCAAGTCATGTGACTACCACCTCCCAACATGTGACTACCAGTTCAAGTGATGTGACTACCACCTCCCAACATGTGACTACCACTTGTAATAATGTGACTACCACTTGTAATAGTGTGGCTACCACCTCCCAACATGTGACTACCACTTGTAATAGTGTGGCTACCACCTCCCAACATGTGACCACCACTTCAAATCATTCTCCCACCTCCCAGTAGGACATTCCAGTGCGCTGCTCTGTGCTGTGTTTCCAGTATGTGGCTCCTCATGAAACACAGAATGCCGATGCTCTGATCCAGAACACCAGTCCCAGCTCATTCTCTGGACTTTTTTTTTTTTTTTTTTTTGTAGCATGCTATCACTTAGCGTCCACCTCCCCATGAGTTTTAACCACATCCTGTTCCAGCTTTCTGCTCCCACGCCTCCACACAGCCACAGCAGCTCAGCCCTCAGGATCTCCACGGTCCAGGGCTAAATATTGTAAGATATAGATGTAATATTTAAACAGCAATAACACCCTCGTCTCTCAGCGTAGTCGTCTCTTTGCAGCCTCGTTGATTTTTCAGCAGAATGACAGTGAATGTGAAGAGTTAAACTGAAACAGGCAAAATGTTGGCTTCAGTTTTCTAAATGTTTTAGCTGTGAAACTTAAAATTCAGTCATCTGAGAACCACACTGTTCCTGCAGGGGTTTGTTTGTTTGAACTATCTGCTGGAGTCCTTGACCTGATCAGACTTGTTCTATGTGTAGATTCGTGTACAGTTTCTGTGCTTTTATTAAAAGATATTTATTTCCTCACTTTGGAGTTTGCTGGAACATGATTTAAGTTTCACCGGGAATTTCCTCTGTTTCAGCAGGACTTCAATCAACTTTCCCTTTCACTTCTTCTCCCACACTCAGTGTTTACTGGAAGTCTTCAGGATATCACAGGCTGTAACCATAGAGACGTCTTTATTCTACATCAGAGCCTAAAAACACAATAAAACACCAGAGTCAGAGAAGAGAGGAGTCGTCCTGGGTTGAAACGCTTCATAAAACAACTCAACACCTGTTTTACTGTTCGACCACATGTTTATAAGACAGTTAGTGTGATCGTTTCTGTGCTTCAGCCAACTGATAAACAAAGAGGCCGAAGCTCTGATCCACATTCATGTCTTCACACCTTGCGACTGAAACCCTCCTGTTCCCATGACAACAGGCTGGAGGGACCAACGAGCTCTGTGTTGAAGTGGGGAAAAAAACACCAGGACATTTAATTTATTCAAAAGGATCCGAGCCAGGAATTAGACTGATCCCCCTCAGCCTCCGTCTGAAAACAACCAAAATAAACTTCTCTGGTTTAAATAAACATGAAGCTGCAGCGTTCGCTTCGTCTCAGAACGTGTAGATGTGGACTGACCTCGGCCTCGCAGCGCCGCGGTCTACGGCACTGGTTCTCCACCTTCTGTAGCCTACATCAAGGACCCTAAACTGACACAAATTAGACCACAGACCCCCATTGGACCAAAGAAATACACAAATATTTGTTCTGAGACTGAAGAACATTACTTTTTTATACTTTTAAAATAGGGCCAATGGCGTGAATTTTTGGAAATATTATAAGAGAAATTTCTGTTTTAAAAAAATGGTCCAATTTCTCCAAAAACATTTAAACATTTCTAGGAAGAAGAGGTAAAAATTCTCAAAAAAAAAAAAAAAAAAAGAAAAAAATTTCTAAAACAAAAAAATGTGGTAAAAATTTCTTGTAAAAAATGTTCGAAATAAAAATGAAAATGTAAAATTTTTTAGAAAAAAGTGGTAAATGTCTAAAACAAAAAAGTTTTTTTTTAATCTAGAAAAAGTGGTAAAAAAAACTTCTAGAAAAAAAGTGATAAAATTAAAAAAAATTAAATAATAAAATAATAATAAAATAAATACATTTCTCTTAAAAAATGTTCAAAATAATGAAGTAAAAATTTTCTAGAAAAATGTGGCAAAATTTCTAAAACAAAAAAGTTTTTAAATTTCTAGTGGTAAAAGTGGTAAATTTAAAAAAGATAAAATAAAAATAAAAAAAAGGAAAACATTTCTAAAACAAAAAAGTGGTAAAATTTCTTGTAAAAAATGTTCGAAATAAAAATAAAAATGTAAAGATTTTCTAGAAAAAAAGTGGTAAAATGTCTAAAACAAAAAAGTTTTTTTTTTAATCTAGGAAAAGTGGTTAAAAAAAACTTCTAGAAAAAAAGTGGTAAAAATTAAATAATAAAATAATAAAATAAATAAATTTCTCTTAAAAAATGTTCAAAATAATGAAGTAAAAATTTTCTAGGAAAATGTGGTAAAATTTCTAAAACAAAAAAGTTTTTAAATTTCTAGTGGTAAAAGTGGTAAATTTAAAAAAGATAAAATAGAAAAAAAACTTCTAGAAAAAAGTGGTAAAATTTGAAGAAATAAATTGGGGACCCCCTTCAGATCTCTCCAGGACCCCTAGGGGTCCCGGACCCCGCGTTGAGAACCCTGGTGTACAGGATGACCCTCGTGCACCATGAGAAGCCCTGGTGTACAGGATGACCCTCGTGCACCATGAGAAGCCCTGGTGTACAGGATGACCCTCGTGCACCAGGTCTTTACTGTGAATATCAGAGACTTCCTGTCGAAGCATCTTGTTTCTGCTTATAGTGTCTCTGCGTGTATTTTTGTGTGTTTTTGTGTTTTGCTGACTTTGGTCCGGCGCTTCCTGTCTCTGACACTCAGCGACACAGTGCAGATATTTTACCGGCTCCAGCGACAGTACAGAACCAGGGCCCCCGGGGACCCCTGGCCCCCCTGGCCCCCCTGGCCCCCGGCGGCAGCCCGGCTCCTGTTCCTGGTGGACCGGCTCCGCTGATGCAGATTCAGCTGAAACAAAGCGAATGCGTTGATAAATGTGTCCTTTTCTGCTCCAGCTGCTGTTTTTCACTCATGTTGCTGTGCTGCCGTCCTGCCAGGCCCCGTCGACCTCTGACTCTCTGAGTGCTGCTGTTGTGTAAGAGAGGACAAGCTTTCTGCTGCATCTTGTCTATTTAATCTCCTGCCACGCTGGTATTTCCTGCCTCAGGGAACAGGAGCCGTAGTTCTCTGTGTCCTGGTCCGAGCTGGTTCAGTCCAGAACCGCATGGACCCACTTTGCAGGTATCAGGAGACCTGGTCTGGAACATGATGCAGAGCTGCAGCTGCAGGTCCTGGTTCTGGCCCTTGTTGTTCTCAGTCTGAAGGTTTGTGAAGGTATGGACCGGTCTATACCAATATTTTGAAAGAGCAGACCCCCCCCCAAATAATTTGGTGAGATGCGTGCTGTATAGACGATCTCTGAGTGCACAAGCATCAGTTCTAACATGTACCAACATGACGGGGAGAAACTCAGCTACATCAAGCATTGCCATCCGAACAAAATACAATTCAAACCCCAGGTGATTAAACTGGACAAAGACACGTGTCTGCTGATGTCACCGCCTCCATCGAACCTCGTATGAAAGCAGAGACTTTGCTGAATGCGAAGATGTCTCCCCCATCACGGTGCATCTCTGTGAAGGTCCTGGTTGTTTATATAATGACAAAGGGGTTTCTAGGGTGAAGTGTGCACACTTTTTTTTTCTTTTTTTAAACCATTCTATCTTTGGGGCGACTTCCTTCTGGAGCGTTTGCAGCGTTACTCACTTTGAAACAGGTCCAGGAAGTTTGTTTGTTTTTCCTTAGTTTGACATCTGTTCCTAGTTATTGCTAATTTGGGTTTGTGTTATACTTGTTGTTCACTTTCACTTTCACTTCTTCACTTTCTGTGCATAGTTTTTATCAGTAAAATTTCTGCTCCACTTGGAGTCCAACTTCATTCCTGTCGTCTGGTCTGATTTGGATGGAAAATAGGACGAAATCAAAATGAGATTTGGATGGAGTGAATAACCATGACGACAGAGTGAAATATAATTAGTTTACCAGTCTGGTTCCTGAGAAAGGTCACATTTATAATAAAACATCTGTAAAATTACTCAGATTCACTTTTTTAGCATCTGCATTTTCACAGTCGGGTGCAGGATGGGAGCACACGGTCGCTCACATCCTGTGCAGCCCCCGGGGGCCGAGCCCCCTCAGTCCTCAAACCTAGTGACACCCCTGGCCCCGCCCACACTCATGGCCCCGCCCACAGTCCTGGCCCCGCCCACACATCTGGCCCTGCCCACAGTCCTGGCCCCGCCCACACAGCTGGCCCCGCCCACAGCCCTGGCCCCGCCCACATGCGGGTCACGCCCACAGTCATGGCCACGCCCACAGCCATGACCCCGCCCACAGTCCTGGCCCCGCCCACTGCCTGTACAGATGCATCAAAAGAATAAAGTGATCAGTTACAAACTTTTATTTACAAAAGTAAACAGTAGCTGTAGGTTTTTTGTTCCTATTCTCTTTTTTTATACATCATTTTATTTGTTATTATCCATTTTATTATCCGATTGTGCGTTCAAGAAACACACTGTCATTTCAACTCTTGGCTGGATGGGAATCATCACGACCAAAAATAGAAATAAAAACACAGATTCTGATTTTGTGCAGTTTATTCATTCGTTTATCTAATGTTTTGATGGTGTAGACGTCTAAAAAACCCTGAAACCCAGTCAATGTTTAGCACATGATGAGATGTTTATTTAAAACTGTTGCAGTGTTTTCAAAAGAAGGGATTTGTGCTTGTGATGACGGTGTCTTTATTCATTTTTAATTGAAAAACAATATATTTTCCACTGTGCTTGGAAACCAGCGAGGCTTCAGACGTCACTAGTGACGACATTCCCGCTAAAAGCAACAAGCAACGAGCCTCGATACGCGCCTCATAAAAGACTTCATTGATGGTCAATGTAATCTAATTGATCAAAAATGTAATAAATCTATTAGTAGAAAACCAAAATGTTTCATGAGTATGACAGAGGGATGATTTGACGGGGATCTAATTCCGTTATAGAGCATATTCTATATTTATCAGATGGCCTATTTTAACCTAAAGTCAAAGAGACACAACTTCTCAAACATCTGTGTGAAAATGAAACTCGAGAACATCTGGGTTTTCTTTATTGCCCTGTTGGTCATCGTTGACATAAAAAATATTTATTTAATTTAAATTAAAGATATACCACCATTTGATTATACGATATTATTTTTTCTATGGATAATTCAGCCTTCTGACATTATTAACATCCTCCTACTGTAAATACCAACCACACTGTGCTAAATGGAAGAACTGCAAACTCCCTCCCTGGTTTTGATTAAATCAGATCTCAGCTGAATGTTGTAGTTCCTCTAAGTCCTAAATGTTCCTATTTTCCATGGTCAGCATCACTTCCATAGAGTGTCTGGTCTCTCCGTCACTCTGCTCTGCTGTAAACCAGGAGAAAACTTTCCTTGTGGGATACAAGTGTTATCCAATGAGGAGAGAGAACGGCATGAAGGGCTGTGTGTGCAGCCAAGGGATGCATCGCTGCATCGTGAATGTGGTGACGTAGGGACGAGGACCAATAGATGCCTGACGAGGGCGGGGGCTGCTAACTCATGGTGCCTTCAAGGAAACTCCTAACTTGTGTTTTTCCTTCCTGTGAAGTCGTACCGGTTCCATCTGGTACGAGTTCACGGGTCGGAAGTTACGAGTAAAGGTAAAGGTACTTTATTTGTCACATTTCTCTGCATTAACCCGTTCCTCAGAGGCGCTGACTGGAGGATCTGACATGCTTTTAGTAGGAAACCGGAGGAAACCCACGGGAGAACATGCAAACTCCACACAGAAAGGAAAGAGGTTGGAAAAACACGAGTTACAGGTTACCTAGGTTACCTGGAACACTACAAAGTCGTAGTCGTGATTTGAAGCCGTAATTTACGGTTTCAAAAGCCTGGAACGCAGCGTTAGACAAAACCACCGGATCGCTGAATTCTGTTTTAATTATCTGCTTCAAAATATGAACTTTAATGACAAATAAAATGATGAAATGAAGTATTTGTTATTCTGTTGTTGTTGTTGTTGTTGTAGTTGTTGTTGCTGTTGCTGCTGACCGGTGAACTGTGTGTGGAGCTGACGTTGTTAGAGCTCCAGCTCTGATCCTGCAGCAGCTCAGACTTTGTCCTGCAGCTCAGTGTCAACAAACCTGAGGCTCCACAGGGGAACACACACACACACACACACACACACACACACACACACACACACACACACACACACACACACACACACACACACACACACACACACACACACACACACACACACACAGAGCTCTGGCTCCCTCTGCTGTTCAGTTACGATCCAGTGAGGATGATGATGATGGTGATGATGAAGAGGAGAGAAGTTTTCAGTGTAGTAGTTAGTTAGTACTAGTATTAGTGGTATAATAGTAGTAGAAGTAACAGTGGTATCAGTAGTAGTAGTATCAGTATCAGTATAGCAGTAGTATAGTAGCCTATCAGTAGCCAGTGGTATTAGTATCAGTACCAGTAGTATAAGTACCATAAGTAGTAGTATCAAGTAAGTGACGTCACCCCGGAACCTCCGTCAGAACCTGTACATCACTTTGTATGTACTGTACAATGTTCTCAATAAAGCTCATTGAATTGAAAAAAAAAAGATGTGTTTGCGGAATTAAACGCTTTTATTGTGAAATCCGTGCGAACCGGAAGTTGAGAGTCAGCGTACCAACCGAGGCCACGTCTCGTCAGTCAGTCAGTCGGTGTGTGTGTAGATGTGTGTGTATGTGTGTGTGTGAGAGAGAGAGAGCGACTGAGAGAGAGAGTGTGTAGTAGAGTGTGTTGTGTATAAACATCCATCCAGGTGTGAAGATGTTGCCTTTATCGATAAAAGACGACGAGTACAAACCCGCCAAGTTCAACCTGCTGCTGAAGCTCTCCGGCTGGTTCAGGTCAGTGTGTCCGCGGCTAGCGCGGCTAACGGCGGCTAGCGGCCGCTGCTAGCCCGCTGCTAGCGCCTCCTGCCCGGCTGCGCTCAGGCCGTCGCCCCGGTCCGGCCGGCCGGTACCGGGGGTCGGACAGGCACCGGCACCGGCACCGACGGAGCCCGGTCGGTGTGTGTCTGTGTCAGTGTGTGTGTGTCTCGGCTCAGACCGTGGTGATGTGATGGAGGTGTGTTGTGTTGTTGTTGTGTGTTGCAGGTCCATCCTGGCGGATAAAACGTCCCGGAACTTGTTCTCCTTCCTCTGCCTCAACCTCTCCTTCGCCTTCGTGGAGCTCATGTACGGCATCTGGAGCAACAGGTAGGCCGGGGGAGGCGCCCCGCGGCCCGGCTGCTGCTGCCGCGGCGGCCCGGTGGCGGCGGGTCGGAGCCGGGATGTGCCACGTATGTGTTGGAGAGTGTGTGTGTGTGTGTGTGTGTGTGCGTTGTCAGTGACCACAGACGTGTGTGTGTGTGTTTGTGTGATAAAATGTGTGTCTTTGTGTGAGATGAGGTGTGTGTGTCTTGTCAGTGAGCACAAATGTGTATTTGTTTTTTGTGTGTTTGTGTTTGTAATGATGTTTGTGTGTCTTGTCAGTCAATCAAGTGTGTGTTTGTTTGTTTGTTTGTTTGCTTGTTTGTTTTGCAATGATATGTGTGTGTGTGTGTGTCTTGTCAGTGAGCACTTGTGTGTTTGTTTGTTTGTCTGGTGTGTGCAGTGATGTGGGCTGTGTGTGTGTGTGATGAAGTGTGCGTCTTGTCAGTGTCCTTGTTAAACAGAGCGACAGATTCGATGACACACACACACACAGACACACACACACTGTAATAAAGTAATATGACCCAGGTTATCTTCCCACTGAGGTGTGTGTGTCTGTGTGTGTGTCTGTGTGTGTGTGTGTGAGAGAGAATCAGAATCAGATTTACTGACCCAGTTGTTGCTGCTTCGTACAGACGAGGACTCTGACGTCATGGCAACAACTGAACAATAAGTTTAGAAGAAGAAAAGAATAACACAACAAACACACAACACCTAGTTAATAAAGGTTGAAGTGTCGAGTCACGACAGACACACAACCAGGAAGTGCCATGAGATAAATGATAATATTTATATGAGCCATGAATGATACGTACATTATGGTTTATATGTGTGTGTATTTACTCTGTGTGTGTGTGTGTGTGTGTGTGTGTGTGTGTGTGTGTGTGTGTGTGTGTGTGTGTGTCCAGTCTAGGGCTGATCTCCGACTCCTTCCACATGTTCTTCGACTGCACGGCGCTGCTCGCCGGTCTCGCCGCCTCCGTCATCTCCAGGTGGAGATCCAACGACAGCTTCTCCTACGGGTGAGACGCACCGACTCACAACACCACAACACAACACAACACAACACAACACACTACACAACCGCTCTGGAAAACATGATGACACCGCTCCAAACTGGTGTTAAAGGCCCAGTCTGTAACTTATTCGGCGGGCGCTAACCCTGGGCGGAGGGATACGTGAGGCGCTAACCCTGGGCGGAGGGATACGTGAGGCGCTAACCCTGGGCGGAGGGATACGTGAGGCGCTAACCCTGGGCGGAGGGATACGTTAGGTGCTAACCCTGGGCGGAGGGATACGTGAGGCGCTAACCCTGGGCGGAGGGATACGTGAGGCGCTAACCCTGGACGGAGGGATACGTGAGGCGCTAACCCTGGGCGGAGGGATACGTGAGGCGCTGACCCTGGGCGGAGGGATACGTGAGGCGCTAACCCTGGGCGGAGGGATACGTGAGGCGCTAACCCTGGGCGGAGGGATGGGCGCTAACCCTGGGCGGAGGGATACGTGAGGCTCTAACCCTGGGCGGAGGGATACGCGCTGACCCTGGGGGAGGGATACGGAGGGATACGGCGGAGGGAGGCGCTAACCCTGGGGGAGGGATACGCGGAGGGATACGTGAGGCGCTAACCCTGGGCGGAGGGATACGTGAGGCGCTGACCCTGGGCGGAGGGATACGTGAGGCTCTAACCCTGGGTGGAGGGATACGTGAGGCTCTAACCCTGGGCGGAGGGATACGTGAGGCACTAACCCTGGGCGGAGGGATACGTGAGGCGCTAACCCTGGGCGGAGGGATACGTGAGGCGCTAACCCTGGGCGGAGGGGTACGTGAGGCGCTAACCCTGGGCGGAGGGATACGTGAGGTGGTTAGGTCCAAATAAAAATTGGAAAAATTATATTATAGCCAACAATGGAACTGTGTATTTTTTTTCAGGTCAAACCTCTTTTAGGCCGTGAAAATAGGCCGTTTCTTTGGGTCCATTCACAACACTGTATGTTGTAAATCTCTGGGCAGGGCTATTATGGGCTGGCGTTGCTAACGGGAGGAGTGCAGAGAGTCTTCTACTGCAGTTAAAGTACTTAGGGGCTATTTGTAGATCATACAACCACACTTTAAAAACATGGTACTGTGCCTTTAACCTGGTGTTAGAAGCAGCTGCAGGTGGAGACAGAGTGTGTGACAGTAGTGAACAGTAGTGAACAGTAGTGAACAGTCTGGTTGTTTGTGCTGCAGCTACGTCAGAGCCGAGGTCTTGGCCGGATTCGTCAACGGACTCTTCCTCATCTTCACAGCCTTCTTCATCTTCTCTGAAGGAGTTGAGGTAGCACACACACACACACACACGCACATGCACACACACACATGCACGCACACACATGCACGCACACACACACATGCACGCACACACACGCATACACGCACATGCACGCACACAGATACCCTAACCTTTGCCCCCCCCCCCTGTCTCCGCCCCCCAGCGCGCCCTGGAGCCTCCTGACGTTCACCACGACCGGCTGCTCCCGGTCTCGGTGGCCGGTCTCCTGGTCAACCTGGTCGGGATCTTTGTGTTCCAGCACGGAGGACACGGACACTCTCATGGAGACGAAGGTAAATGAGACCTGGGGGGGGGGTGAGTTTGATGAGGGAAACCAAGAAATCCCATGAGCCTCCGTAGCGTAGCTCTGAGCAGCTCACGGCTCTGCTCCGCCATTCTAAAAATAGCTTGCACCGACAATTAAAGGTAACGAACCTACTGCTGTGACTATAGGGGTTATGGTGATGGGACAATTTGACTAAATGTTGAACTATCCCTTTAACTTTAAAAGAAAGTGATGTTAAAATTCAAACTGAAAAGACGTCAGTGTTTTTTACGGCTACAGCTGCGTTACTTTTTCTCCAAAGGTGCCAGAGCTTCATTGACGTGTAGATAATGAGTGAAGTTTGAATTTTGGGTGAACTGTCCCTTTAAGACACCTGGAAACTGTTTGACTCTGTGTAAAAGCAGCAGCCTGTGTCTCTGTCTCTGTCTCCGTCTCTCAGGCCACGGTCACAGTCACTCTCTGTTCAACGGCAGCTTGAACCACGGACACAGTCACGGAGGACACGGACACGGACACCAGAGCAAACACGGACACGGACACGGACACGGAGGACACGGACACAGTCATGATGACGGACACGGACACAGTCATGGAGGACACGGACACAGCCACGAGGAGGAGACGCACCATCACGGTGAGTGTGAGGGAAACAACCTCAGTCTGGTTCATCGTTGTGCGATGGTTCGACTGGAAGGATGGCTTTATTTACGGGAATAAAACGGGAATAAAAGCCAGATCGGAATGAAACTGCTTCAGGGAGACACGTCAGATGGAACATTTTAATCTCATTTGTAAGTCTGAGTCGTATCAGATCGTTCTAAATGAACTGAGATCGTCTTGACTCGATGGATCACAGCAGGAGAGGAAGGAGAAACTGTTGCTGCTGCAGCTTAAAGAGAAACTCTTTAGGATTTCCACCTTAAAGGGATAATTCACCCAAAATTCAAATGTCACTCATCAGCTCCGCCCCCTCATGTCGACTAAGAGCTGTGAGAGTTTTCAGAGTCCTCCGTTCCTTCTCTGAGTTACGGGGGGTCCACGCAGCAGGATTTGTCCATATAATGGTTGTCAATGGACACCAGGTTTCTTGGTCTAAAAGACACACCAAAGAACATTCAGATCCCTCCATACTGCTGGTCTGTAACGTCCCTCTGGTGGTGAAGCCCTGACATGAGAAATCGTTCCAAAAAAAATTCAATAAGTCTATATTTTAAGCTTGTTTGTAGCGGAAGCTCCCAGTGTCTCAGTTCACTGCTCTTCCTGTGTTGGTGCAAATCTCGCATGATTTGTACCGACCAGCAGAACAATTTCTCATGTGGGGGCTTCAATACAAGAGGCGTGGACCCCCCGTAACTCAGAGAAGGAACAAAGGACTCTGGAAATTCTCACAGCTCTTAGTCGACATGAGGGGGAGGAGATGATGAGTGACATTTGAATTTTGGGTGAACTATTCCTTTAACTCTGTAGTATTTCCACTTTAACTCTGTAGATCCAATAAGTTGGAACTTACAATAAGAATGATGATCAGAAGAACATGGAAATATGGCGACTGTCTGGACCCGTGTTGCGTTCACTGACGTGTTCTGGATCCGTGTTGTGTTCACTGACGTGTTCTGGACCCGTGTTGTGTTCACTGACGTGTTCTGGATCCGTGTTGCGTTCACTGACGTGTTCTGGATCCGTGTTGCGTTCACTGACGTGTTCTGGATCCGTGTTGCGTTCACTGACGTGTTCTGGACCCGTGTTGTGTTCACTGACGTGTTCTGGATCCGTGTTGCGTTCACTGACTTGTTCTGGACCCGTGTTGTGTTCACTGACTTGTTCTGGATCCGTGTTGTGTTCACTGACTTGTTCTGGACCCGTGTTGTGTTCACTGACGTGTTCTGGATCCGTGTTGTGTTCACTGACTTGTTCTGGATCCGTGTTGTGTTCACTGACTTGTTCTGGACCCGTGTTGTGTTCACTGACGTGTTCTGGACCCGTGTTGTGTTCACTGACGTGTTCTGGACCCGTGTTGTGTTCACTGACTTGTTCTGGACCCGTGTTGTGTTCACTGACGTGTTCTGGATCCGTGTTGTGTTCACTGACGTGTTCTGGATCCGTGTTGTGTTCACTGACGTGTTCTGGATCCGTGTTGTGTTCTGGATCCGTGTTGCGTTCACTGACGTGTTCTGGATCCGTGTTGCGTTCACTGACGTGTTCTGGATCCGTGTTGCGTTCACTGACGTGTTCTGGATCCGTGTTGCGTTCACTGACGTGTTCTGGATCCGTGTTGCGTTCACTGACGTGTTCTGGACCCGTGTTGTGTTCACTGACTTGTTCTGGACCCGTGTTGTGTTCACTGACGTGTTCTGGACCCGTGTTGTGTTCACTGACGTGTTCTGGATCCGTGTTGCGTTCACTGACGTGTTCTGGATCCGTGTTGCGTTCACTGACGTGTTCTGGATCCGTGTTGCGTTCACTGACGTGTTCTGGATCCGTGTTGCGTTCACTGACGTGTTCTGGATCCGTGTTGCGTTCACTGACTTGTTCTGGACCCGTGTTGTGTTCACTGACGTGTTCTGGATCCGTGTTGTGTTCACTGACGTGTTCTGGATCCGTGTTGTGTTCACTGACGTGTTCTGGATCCGTGTTGTGTTCACTGACGTGTTCTGGATCCGTGTTGTGTTCACTGACGTGTTCTGGATCCGTGTTGTGTTCACTGACGTGTTCTGGATCCGTGTTGTGTTCACTGACGTGTTCTGGACCCGTGTTGTGTTCACTGACGTGTTCTGGATCCGTGTTGTGTTCACTGACTTGTTCTGGACCCGTGTTGTGTTCACTGACGTGTTCTGGATCCGTGTTGTGTTCACTGACTTGTTCTGGATCCGTGTTGTGTTCACTGACTTGTTCTGGATCCGTGTTGTGTTCACTGACGTGTTCTGTTCTGATCCGTGTTGTGTTCACTGACGTGTTCTGGACCCGTGTTGTGTTCACTGACGTGTTCTGGACCCGTTGTTCACTGTGTTCTGGACCGTGATGTGTTCACTGGACGTGTTCTGGATCCGTGTTGTGTTCACTGACGTGTTCTGGATCCGTGTTGTTCTGGACCTGGATCCGTGTTGTGTTCACTGACGTGTTCTGGACCCGTGGTTCACTGACGTGTTCTGGACCCGTGTTGTGTTCACTGACTTGTTCTGGATCCGTGTTGTGTTCACTGACTTGTTCTGGATCCGTGTTGTGTTCTGGACCGTGACTTGTTCTGGATCCGTGTTGTGTTCACTGACGTGTTCTGGATCCGTGTTGTGTTCACTGACGTGTTCTGGACCCGTGTTGTGTTCACTGATGTGTTCTGGATCCGTGTTGTGTTCACTGACTTGTTCTGGACCCGTGTTGTGTTCACTGACGTGTTCTGGATCCGTGTTGTGTTCACTGACTTGTTCTGGATCCGTGTTGTGTTCACTGACTTGTTCTGGATCCGTGTTGTGTTCACTGACTTGTTCTGGATCCGTGTTGTGTTCATTGACTTGTTCTGGATCCGTGTTGTGTTCACTGACTTGTTCTGGATCCGTGTTGTGTTCACTGACTTGTTCTGGATCCGTGTTGTGTTCACTGACTTGTTCTGGATCCGTGTTGTGTTCACTGACTTGTTCTGGATCCGTGTTGTGTTCACTGACGTGTTCTGGATCCGTGTTGTGTTCACTGACGTGTTCTGGACCCGTGTTGTGTTCACTGACGTGTTCTGGATCCGTGTTGTGTTCACTGACTTGTTCTGGACCCGTGTTGTGTTCACTGACTTGTTCTGGATCCGTGTTGTGTTCACTGACTTGTTCTGGATCCGTGTTGTGTTCACTGACGTGTTCTGGATCCGTGTTGTGTCCACTGACTTGTTCTGGATCCGTGTTGTGTTCACTGACGTGTTCTGGATCCGTGTTGTGTTCACTGACTTGTTCTGGATCCGTGTTGTGTTCACTGACTTGTTCTGGATCCGTGTTGTGTTCACTGACTTGTTCTGGATCCGTGTTGTGTTCACTGACTTGTTCTGGATCCGTGTTGTGTTCACTGACTTGTTCTGGATCCGTGTTGTGTTCACTGACGTGTTCTGGATCCGTGTTGTGTTCACTGACTTGTTCTGGATCCGTGTTGTGTTCACTGACGTGTTCTGGATCCGTGTTGTGTTCACTGACGTGTTCTGGATCCGTGTTGTGTTCACTGACGTGTTCTGGATCCGTGTTGTGTTCACTGACTTGTTCTGGATCCGTGTTGTGTTCACTGACTTGTTCTGGATCCGTGTTGTGTTCACTGACGTGTTCTGGATCCGTGTTGTGTTCACTGACGTGTTCTGGATCCGTGTTGTGTTCACTGACTTGTTCTGGATCCGTGTTGTGTTCACTGACGTGTTCTGGACCCGTGTTGTGTTCACTGACGTGTTCTGGACCCGTGTTGTGTTCACTGACGTGTTCTGGATCCGTGTTGTGTTCACTGACGTGTTCTGGACCCGTGTTGTGTTCACTGACGTGTTCTGGATCCGTGTTGTGTTCACTGACTTGTTCTGGACCCGTGTTGTGTTCACTGACGTGTTCTGGATCCGTGTTGTGTCCACTGACTTGTTCTGGACCCGTGTTGCGTTCACTGACGTGTTCTGGATCCGTGTTGTGTCCACTGACTTGTTCTGGATCCGTGTTGTGTTCACTGACGTGTTCTGGATCCGTGTTGTGTTCACTGACTTGTTCTGGATCCGTGTTGTGTTCACTGACGTGTTCTGGATCCGTGTTGTGTCCACTGACTTGTTCTGGATCCGTGTTATGTTCACTGACTTGTTCTGGATCCGTGTTGTGTTCACTGACTTGTTCGGGATCTGTGTTGTGTTCACTGACGTGTTCTGGACCCGTGTTGTGTTCACTGACGTGTTCTGGACCCGTGTTGTGTTCACTGACGTGTTCTGGACCCGTGTTGTGTTCACTGACGTGTTCTGGATCCGTGTTGTGTTCACTGACGTGTTCTGGATCCGTGTTGTGTTCACTGACGTGTTCTGGATCCGTGTTGTGTTCACTGACTTGTTCTGGATCCGTGTTGTGTTCACTGACGTGTTCTGGACCCGTGTTGTGTTCACTGACGTGTTCTGGACCCGTGTTGTGTTCACTGACGTGTTCTGGACCCGTGTTGCGTTCACTGACTTCTCTGTTCTTCTCTGCTCTTCACTCAGATGAGTTCCACACTCCAGGAAAAGGCTCCAGTAAACAGATCCTGCAGGGTGAGAGCAGCACGGAGCCACCAGAGGGCGCTCACACACAACACACCAACTACACACAATCAGTCTGAGGGAAACTGTGATCTGAAAGAGTCTGTGTGTGTGTGTGTGTGTGTGTCTGTCTGTGTGTGTGTGTTGCAGGCGTGCTCCTCCACATCATCGCCGACACGCTGGGCAGCATCGGCGTGATCATCTCTGCTCTGCTGATGCAGAAATACGACCTGATGATCGCCGACCCCATCTGCTCCATGCTGATCGCCATCCTCATCGGAGTCAGGTGACACAAAGCACACAAAGATTAAAGGACAATTCCAGTCAAATCCAACCTGAGGCTGGATGGGATGGGAGCAGACTGATCTTAGTCTGTTTAAAGGGATAGTTCAACATTTTGCTAAACTGGCCCATCACCATAATCCCTATAGTCATAGCAGTAGGTTCGTTACCTTTAATTGTCAGTGCAAGCTATTTTTAGAACGGCGGAGCAGAGCCGTGAGCTGCTCAGAGCTACGCTATGGAGGCTCATTATGGGATTTCTTGGTTTCAAAACCACAATCCACAATGTTTGAATGCAAAAAAACATATTTGAGACCCCAAAAATTGCATTCAAGCACTTTTTTTGACTTTTTTTTTTTGAAAAAATATTGTTGTCAGTTATTATTTGATTTGAAATAATTTGATTTTCTTTATTATTCAATCAAAAAACAGTTGATTTAAACAAAACATTCAATCAAATTAATTTTTTTTTCAATGATTGAAATGCAATTTTCTGAACTTTGATTGAAAATATTTTTTTTTTCTTGATTGAAGTGAATTTTGATTGAAAATATTTTTTGTCCAAATTAACTTTTCATTTGATTGAATCATAAAGACACAAATGCAGCTCCATAATCTTCAGATTCATTCTGTTGGACCTGAAACATTAGGAACTAGAGCCCCAGGTTGAATTTACCTGGAATTGTCCTTTAAATGCAGCGTCAGGGCAGGACTGACCTGAGACCAGCGTCTGCCTGGAACAAGGAGCTTGTGAAGAATGTGCAGTCGGTCGGTGGTTAACGGAGTCCGGCTCCGCTCCCTCCGGTCCCGGGGATCGTTAATGCGGCGGTCAGATTCCCCAGAAGCCCCTGGCGGGCGGCGGTGATAGATGGGGGTGACGGTTGCTGCTGTGGTCTGATTGGCTGGAAGCACAAAC
This sequence comes from Decapterus maruadsi, assembly GCA_030347415.2. NCBI lineage: Eukaryota > Metazoa > Chordata > Actinopteri > Carangiformes > Carangidae > Decapterus > Decapterus maruadsi. The sequence continues at coordinate 1,401,844 of CM064886.1, read as the reverse complement.
ACAGCTGCACATTTTAAAAGCATCAGCAGAGCGGAGCTGTGGTCACCGTGGTCACCGCCGCCGCCGCCACGGGAGTCGGGTTACTGCAGCTGGAAACTGACTGGGTCGGGGGGGGGCAGAGGGGGGGGGGGGCAGAGGGGGGGGCAGGAACGGGTCAGAACCAGAACCAGCTGGTTGGTCACTGTGACAGCAGACGGGATGGATGGATTAATGGATAGATGGATGAATAGATGGAGGGATAGATAGAGTAATAGTAACTGTAATAGTAACTGTAATCCTCTCCTCCCCAGCGGGGTGCCCTTACTGAAGGAGTAACTGTAATAGTAACTGTAACTGTAAATAGTGTGAATGCTGTAATATTCAACTGTAATAGTTCTTCTGTAATGTTGTTTCTTTATAACTTCTTACTCTTCCGTAATAACTAAGGCCTGTAATCCCACCCCAGTTACGATTCGATGCCTCGATTTCTGACCCAGGAGTAACTGTAATTTGATTCTGTAATTTCAAAAAAAAAAAAAAAAAAAAAAACTTAACTGTAAAAGTAAAAAAAATAGTTTTTGTAATTTAACTGTAAAAACTGAGTTATTTATTATAACAACAATATATAACATTAACAATTACAACAACGGCTGCCCCCAAAACACACTAGTAACTGTAAAAAATATTATTCAATTCAATTCAATCTTATTTATAAAGCACATTTCATGCACTGGGCAAACTCATTGTAATACAATGCAATTTAGCCGACCAAAATCTCATTGGCCGATTGGTGCCCTTAAAAAAAAAAAAAAACATTTGGAGCCTGTCTTTTCAAAATGAAGTCAAAATCAATATGACTGAACTGTAATCTATATCCCCAGGCTATAGGGCTTTTAATTTGAAGGAGATAACAGGAACTGTAATAGTAACTGTAATCAGATTGTTGTTGTTGTGTTTGTTTTTACTGAAGGAGTAACTGTACTTTTTTTTCTTTGTCAATCCCGACTTTTTCCAATGTGTTTCTGGTTTGAAGGAGTAACTGTTGTCAACAAATAACGGGCGCTGTAATCCCGGCCCCGTCCCACAGCTCACCGGTGCCAGTCATGGAGCAGCAGCAGCAAGTGTCACTGCAGTCCTGTAATCCCGCCTCCCCAGCGTGGACCCCTTACTCCCGGAGTAACAGCCTCAATCAGTCAACTCAATCCCTCCTCCCCAAACGGGCATAACGGTAAAATCCGACCGACTTGTTGAAACTAACCTGTAATGTAACAAGTTCATAAACTGTGTGCAGAGCCTCTGGCTGTGTGATGTAACTGTAATAGTAACTGTAACAGTAAAAAAACTGTAATAGTGGAATGGGTGTAGTAACAGTTCTGCCACTTTCATAGTAACTGTAATCCCCTGTCTCAGAGTGTGCCCTTTCTGAAGGAGTCCATCGTGATCCTGATGCAGGCCTAGTAACTACTCCTTCATACTTTGTGCTGTTTCAACAATTCATATATCAAAATGTGCAGCTTCTTGAATACTTTTATGCTATGACTTTTCTCTTTCATACTATTTATACTTTTTACAATATTTAACTTTTTCTGCAATTCAGCTGAAATCCTACTCTGCTCTGCTCTGCTCTGTGTAGTGCATGAAATTCACCACCTGTCTCTGTCAGACCAACTCTGTCTGTAGTGTAGGGGTTAAGGTGCCTGCTCGGCAACTCACAGATTCCTGGTTTGAATCCCAGTTGCGTATTGTTGTTATGTTGTGTTGAATTCTGCTCCCCTCCGTCACCTTCAATTGGTTTCAGGTGGTCGTTAAGAGACACAGTGATTACATTTGCTTGGTTACAGGTGTTTGTTATCACATTGATCAGTGTCACATCAGCATCAGTATGCTCTCTGTGGCATTCCATTACTGACTCTGGTGGTAGACTAGGGGTTAATGTACCTGCTTTACAACACAAAGATCCCTGGTTCGAATCCAGGTTGGGTGATGTTGTTATGTTGTGTTGAATTCTGCTCCCTCCTCCCACTTTTAATTGGTTTCAGGTGGTCGTTAAGAGACACAGTGATTACTGGTGCCACAATTACAATCCATGACAACATTCCACAGTGTCTGCTCTCTGTGGTGACTCAAAGTCTCAACTCTTTCAACTTTAACCAATACGACTTGGTCTGGTCACATGAGCAAACTCGATAATGCACTATTATTATTGATTTGCACTGGAACTTTGAACACAGCAGAAAAATGTAAAGCACTTAAATGATTCTTATGCATCATTTTTTGTCCCGCGCTGCCCCCTGTGACCGGCAGAATTAACCTCCCCTTCTCTGCTTTCAATAGGTTACAGGTATTGGTTATCAGGGTGCTCTCTGTGGTGGAGTGGTAGAGTAAATGGTTGGCGATCATGAGGTCATGGGTTCAAAACCAGCCTCTGTCATGTTGCTTCAAACTTTCTTGGTTTCTCTCTTTCTTTCAACAATGTCTTCAGCTCATCCAGCATTGTTTCAACAATTTATTCAGTTCATTCAGCATTGCTTTCAGCATTCACACCATTTCCATTGTTGGAAATGCTTTTTCTAGAAGTAACTGTAATCCCCTCCCCAGCGTGGTGCCCTTACTGAAGGAGTAACTGTAATAGTAACTGTAATCCCCTCCTCCTCAGCGTGGTGCCCTTACTGAAGGAGTAACTGTAATAGTAACTGTAACTGTAATAGTAACTGTAATCCCCTCCTCCCCAGCGTGGTGCCCTTACTGAAGGAGTAACTGTAACTGTAACTGTAATAGTAACTGTAATAGTAACTGTAATCCCCTCCCCAGCGTGGTGCCCTTACTGAAGGAGTAACTGTAATAGTAACTGTAATAGTAACTGTAATCCCCTCCTCAGCGTGGTGCCCTTACTGAAGGAGTCCATTGGGATCCTGATGCAGAGGACGCCTCCGTCTCTGGACCAGGCGCTGCCAGAGTGTTACCAGAGGGTGAGCGCTGGCCACGCCCACACGCCATCATAAGCCCCGCCCCCTCCGTCTCTCTGTGATTGACAGGTCTAAGTCCTGTGGTTGTGTTGTGTTGCGTTCAGGTGCAGCAGCTGCAGGGCGTGTACAACCTGCAGGAGCCTCACTTCTGGACGCTGTGCACCGACGTTTACATCGGCACGTTAAAGCTGCTGGTTGCCCCCGACGCCGACACCCGCTGGATCCTCAGCCAGACGCACCACATCTTCACACAGGTACCTGAACGCACCACATCTTCACACAGGTACCTGAACGCACCACATCTTCACACGGGTACCTGAACGCACCACATCTTCACACGGGTACCTGAACGCACCACATCTTCACACGGGTACCTGAACGCACCACATCTTCACACGGGTACCTGAACGCACCACATCTTCACACGGGTACCTGAACGCACCACATCTTCACACGGGTACCTGAACGCACCACATCTTCACACAGGTACCTGAACGCACCACATCTTCACACGGGTACCTGAACGCACCACATCTTCACACAGGTACCTGAACGCACCACATCTTCACACAGGTACCTGAACGCACCACATCTTCACACGGGTACCTGAACGCACCACGGGTTAACACAACAACACACAAAGATACAGGTACCTGAACGCACCACATCTTCACACAGGTACCTGAACGCACCACATCTTCACACAGGTACCTGAACGCACCACGGGTTAACACAACAACACACAAAGATACAGGTACCTGATAGTTCAACATTTTGGCCTAAAATGTGTGAACACATAGTTCAAACATTTTCAACAAAGTGCAGGTAGTTCAACATTTTGGCCTAAAATGCTGTGCTTAAAGGGATAGTTCAACATTTTGGCAAATTCTCCCATCACCATAACCCCTATAGTCATAGCAGTAGGTTCGTTACCTTTAATTGTTGGTGCAAGCTATTTTTAGAGTGGTGGAGCAGAGCCGTGAGCTGCTCAGAGCTACGCTACGGAGGCTCATTATGGGATTTCTTGGTTTCCTTCCTTCAAAAGCGCAAGTAGTTCAGACTATTTGCTTCATGTGTCATAATGTCACATGATGATCTCATAGCGTGGTGAATGTGCAGGTCACAACTTGTCCACCAGAGCGTTGTGGGAGTTGTTGGATTGTGTATTTGATGAGTTTGATGAGGGACACGGGACCTGTACCGTTCACCTCCATTGTGTTCACTGAGCAGCTCACGTCTCTGCCCCGCCGATCTCAAAACAACATGCACCGATTAAAGGTGATGAACCTTTAAATGTTGAACTGTCCCTTTAAATCCAATGTGCAATTTTCTAGTATCGATACAATCAATTGTGCGACTGTATAGTAGATGAATCATTACACCTCTAACTGTTAGACTGTGTCTGCATTCGTAGTAGTGTCAGTAGTACTTGTAGTGTCAGTAGTACTTGTAGTAGTGTCAGTAGTACTCAGTAACGTGTTGTGTGTTTTCAGGGCGGTGTGCGACAGCTCTACGTTCAGATCGAGACGGCGGCGATGTAGAAGAAGCTCCGCCTCCTCCTGCCACCTGCCCCCCCCCTCCCACCTCCTCTCCAGGGACCAGGACTTTGGAGGAGGAGGAGGGGGGCGAGGGGGGGCCTCACTGTGAACTGGGACCAGATGAACTCAACCCCCCCCCCTGCTCCCCCCCCCCCAGGTTTTATGTCCGTGTTCCTCCTCCTGGAAGAGAGCGTTCTCGCCAAGTGCCTTCATCATGAATCAGAGACAATCGGAGGCCCCGCCCCCCTCTGTGACATCATCATCATCACTGGGACCAGACTGTTGTCAGCTGATTGGTCCGTGGTGAGAGTGAGAGAGTGATGATGTCACTCCGTGTTTTTAAATGTGCCAAACCATGTGACCAAAACCATGTGAGCGGTCGGAGGGTTCAGTCTTTTTTTCAACTGTAATAATAATAATTATAATAATAAGAATAATGATAATAAATGATTCAGTTTCTCTTTGCTTCATATTATTGATCATCGATCGACACTTTTTATTGATGACATCACAACAGTTTGATCAGCAACGAGAATCTGGTTCAACCACAGTTTCCTAAGCACCTGAACGCATCGTACGACTGGACCGACGCGTCGATGACATCGTTCACACCTGAGCTTCCATCGGCAGGTGTGAACTGAAGATTGTCCTGGTCCCTGTCGCCATGACGACTGACCACACAGTCCCACAGCGACACACAGCACAGAGGTGTGTGTGTGTGTGTGTGTGTGTGTGTGTTAGGAGGTGTAGGTGGAGCTGTCGATCATGCGCAGGTGCTGCAGAGCGTCGGGTTCCGCGTTGAGCCGCAGCAGGTCGACCTCCAGCGGGTGGAGCCGCGCCGTGACCACCAGCGAGTGGAGCGGAGCGCCGAGGTCGCACGACGCCAGCTGACGTAGCGTCCCCACGCGGATCGTCTGGTCGTCGGCGCCGAGTCTGGCCACGCCCACGCACACCGTGTCCTCCGTCACACCTGTGGCGAGCGGCGGCGGCGAAGGAGAAAGTCCAGAGTTAACCATCGATTTTTACAAACTTTCACCTTTTTGTGCAGATGGAACGAAGTGTTTCATGTCTTTTTGGTCGTTGTTTCCTTTTAAAGGGATAGTTCAACATTTTGTCAGGTTCGTTACCTTTAATTGTCGGTGCAAGCTATTTTTAGAACGGTGGAGCAGAGCCGTGAGCTGCTCAGAGCTACGCTACGGAGGCTCATTATGGGATTTCTTGGTTTCCCTCATCAAACTCATCAAATACACAATCCAACAACTCCACAACGCTCTGGTGGACAAGTTGTGAGCTGCACATTCACCACGCTATGAGATAATAACACAACGTTACCACACAGAGTTGTTTTGGAGGGAAATTCATGCAAAACCTCTGATGCGCGTTGCCTTCAGGGACAGTTTTTCATCAACAGTCTCTGTATTTGGATTGTGTATTTGATGAGTTTGATGAGGGAAACCAAGACATCCCATAATGAGCCTCCGTAGCGTAGCTCTGAGCAGCTCACGGCTCTGCTCCGCCGTTCTAAAAACAGCTTGCACCGACAATTAAAGGTAACGAACCTACTGCTATGACTATAGGGGTTATGGTGATGGGCCAATTTGCCAAAAATGTTGAACTATCCCTTTAAAGCAATGACAAATCAAATGACAATTACAAGCATCTGATATAACAAAAATTACATAGAAATATTATAGAAGAGATATTCAAAGCAAAAGCAGGTAAACCAGGAACAAAAGAATGTAATAGTAATAAGACATAAGCAAATAAATAAAATAAAATGAATTAATGAGTTAAAAATACACATATACACACATGAATAGTGTTAACAAACATAAGAGGATAAAAAATCAACATTAGATGAGATTTATCAAAGACATAAAGGAGACAATGTTTCACATTAACCCCCAGTGTTTTATGTCAACACATTCAGAACCGTCTCAGCTCTGTTTTGACCTCGAGCCGTGTGTAAAGAAACAACCTGACCTTCAGTCATGAGGATGAACTGTTGTGGTGTTTAACAGGTTTACCAAAGTCTTGGCTTCTCTAAAGCAGTGAATGTATGAATAAAGTGTAGAAATGAGTCGAAAATTAAAATTTTGTAAAAATCGCTTTTTTGAATATAAATGTTGTCTGTCATTCTATTATAAAAGAAGCTGCATAAAAACTTCACATCACACACCAGGCTTCATGAGAACTCCGCCCCTTCTCGTCCAAATATGGTCTTTCCTTTGCCCTCTCATTTGAATATTGACGATCACATTTACTCCAAAGCTGTAAATTCATAATAGAAAATGTAATAAAGGTAAACAAATCTTTAACCTAAACATCAGAGAATCTAATGTCACCTTTAAAATCTCCACCCAAGTTTGGGGGCGGGGCTTAAACGAGTCATGGACCAATCAGACGGGAGCGAGACTCACCTAGCTCCTCCCCCTCCTCCCTCCTCCTCTGGACGATCTGGATCAGCTGATCCGCCGCCTGGCTCACCGTCATGAAGCGAGGAGGCTCGTAGATCTTCCTCCCTCTGCAGTCGCACACACACAATTACACTCATCAAACTGATCGGCCGATAATCAGCTCGACTCATCAATGAAACCAGGCGACAGCGGCTTTGGACAGACAGGAAGTCCTGGATGTCTTCTACTCATAAACCCAGAAAAACACTGTGTTTTTTTGTGTTTGGACTCGGGATCGGTTGATACTGATAACCAATTGACCTATGACTAAGCCACGCCCCCAAACACGATGAGCCAATCACAGTGTGCATAGCTAGCCCAGACACTGGGACGTTCTCTGCTTCCACGTCCATTGAAATGCATTGCAGTCAGTTTTCATTCATTTTTATATGTTTTTTCTTGACATTTTAAGTTTTAAATGGTCAAACGGTCCATGGGGTTCATGCAGCTCTGACACCAGGTGTCCTGAGAGGCTGGGGGGGGGCCACGGGGGGGTTTGTTTTATCTTTTCCCGTTAGCCACATCTCAACCTAGAGAAGTGTCTGCTGTGGATAAAGTTCTGCCTTCGACCACAACACCGGCTAAACCTGGAGAAACTGAACAAGGATCTACATCTGTTCTAAGTTCAGTCAACAACGTCTTTGAGGAACATGTTGTCAGACATGTTTGGATGTTAGCCAGAATCACAACTAAGCATAAAGCCTGCTAGCTTAATGCTAACATATAATGCAAAACTCCATAGACAGGCTAACAGAAGTTAGCCCGTCGCTGTCTGCGTTTCGCGGCAAACGGCCGCCATAGCAGTGAATTTAAGTTAAGTTTTGGTGACTTTTTGGTGTGAAATGTCTCCATGGTGACAGCTGCCATAGCGCCTGTCACCGAGTGTTGACAGGTTGTCTGAGTGAGTGGAGGGGGCGGGGCTTAGCCAGAGGTCAATTCCTTGTTGAACTCACTAAAACTAAACTGAAATAAAAAAACAAACTGAAAAACTAAAGAAAAATAAAACCTAATTACATTTTGAAAACTATAATAACCCTGGTACAGTTCCAGATCCAGATCCAGATCCAGATCCAGTCCAGTCCAGTCTGCCGGTCAGATCCCTGTGGTCCAGATGAAACCTCCTCCATCGGCGCTGAGGTTCACCTCATCATGACATCACCACTCACTAACCAGACCACTACAGGAGGTCTGGGTCTGGATCTGGATCTGGTGTTGGGGGGGGGGGGGTATTAATGTGGTTTAGGTCCTGGTCCTGGTCCTGGTTCTTACCTCATCATGTTCTCCAGACTCTGCTCCTTCACTTTAATGTCTGTCGATAGAAACACAAAGAAACAGAGTCTCAGCTGGACGAGCGTGTGTGTGTGTGTGTGTGTGTGTGTGTGTGTGTGTGTGTGTGTGTGTGTGCGTGTGTGTGTGTGTGTGTGTCCCTGGGGTGTCTGTGTGTATGTTTCAGGAGGGGGGGTGTGATTGATGTTGTTCTGACACCTGGCGGCGTGGACCCTGAAGCTCCGCCCCCCCCCCCCCCCCCCCCCCCCCCCGGCCTCTATCACATCAGCTGGCTCCACCTGAGGCCCTCACGTTACCATGGAGATGTGTGTGTGATGCTCCCCCTCTTCTTCCCAGTGACCCCGCTGCACTTTGACCCCCCCCCCCGTGTGTGTGTGTGTGTGTGTGTGTGTGTGTGTGTGTGTGTGTCTCACCCACCCAGCAGACAGAGTGTGTGCAGTCCAGCTTTTCTGTTCTTACAGATCTTGTCGTAGAAACTTTCCGGTTTCCACGTCTCCGTCCAGAAGACGAACGACACCGTCTCCCCAAAGTTATACAGCTGTGACACACACACACACAAACACACACAAACACACACACACACACAAACACACACAGAACGTTAGCGAGGTCAGTCATTGGTCAACATCAACTCTTAACTTGCTGGAAGTAAATAAACTTCCTAAAACGTTAGGAACTTACAGCCTGAGTTGAATTTGCGCGGAATTGTCCTTTAAGTTTCTGCTGGTTTGATTTTGAATCTTTATTGTGTGTGTGTGTGTGTGTGTGTGTGTGAGCAGCGGGCAGGGAGGGGGTCGAGGGGGCGGCAGCGATCAGATAATATAAACACGCAGCAGGGGCTGATGGGATTGACTCCCAGTGGAGGGAACCACACAGCTCATTTGCATATCCCGCCCCCTCATTAACATATTAACGACCTCCCAGAGGAGAGCTCTGTTAGCACTAATGCTAATGTGTGTGTGTGTGTGTGAGTGTGTGGGAACAGCTGGGTCCTGCGCTCTGATTGGTGGCTGTGACAGGTCAGTTATTGATGAGGTCACATTGTTGCGGTGCGTTCACACACATCAGCAGCAGATGGGGGGGGGGGGGGGGGAGGACGGGGGGACGGGAGTTGTGTCGCCCTGAGCTCTGACTGTCAGGTTGCCTTCGCCTATGGGAGTCGATGACATCATCGACTCTGAACCTGGCTCACCTGAACTTCCTGTGAACCTTTTTCCTTCAAATTAAAAGCCCCCCAGGGACGAGGAGCAGACGGAGTGACCTCCTCCTGCACTGGAAGTGAATTAAACAAACTCGTCTTCATCCTCCAAGACCTTTAACTCCAGCGTCCAATCAGGATCCAGACAGTGTGTGTGTGTGTGTGTGTGTGTGTGTGTGGTACCTGCAGACCGCAGCAGCCCACGGCGTTCATGATGGAGGCGTTGTGGATGACTTTGTACGGTATCCCAGCATGCACTGCTCTGAGGACCAGGTCACTGTGGGTCGTGGCCCTGCAGGAAGATCAACAATCACAAATAAATTCATAAATAAACTACATTTAATCTACATTTAGAGATGAAGATGAAGATGACGAGGAGGGTGGTTCTCAACGTGGGGTCCGGGGGACCCTCAGGGCTCCTTGGGAGAGTTCGAGGGGGTCCCCAACTTTTTCTTGAAATTCTACCACTTTTTTTTTTTTGATAATTTAAAAAAACCTTTTTTTTGAGAATTTCTAAAAAAAATTTAATTTTTGGAGAATGAAAAAAAAAAACACTTTTTTGGGATAATTAAAATGTTTTTTTTTGAGAATTTCTAAAACAATTTTTTTAAAGAATGAAAAAAAATTCTTTGATAATTGAATTTTTTGTTGAGAATTTCTAATTTTTATTTTTGAGAATTTTTTCTTTTTTGAGAATTTTTTTTTTTGAGAATTTACCACTTTTATAGAAAATCCTTTTTTTTTCTTTTTTTCTTTTTTTTTTTACTGTTTTTGAGAATTTTTTAAACCACCAAATCTTCAAAAGTTTTTGGAGAAATTGTACCACTTTTTTCCAGAAATGTCTCTATAACATTTATAATATTTCCAAACATTCACTCCATTGGCCCTAAATTGAATGTACAAAAAAAGTAACATTATCCAGTCTCAGAACAAGTATTTCTGGTGTTTGCTTAAAAAAATTTGTCCAATGGGGGTCCGTGGTCTAATTTGTGTCAGTTTATTTATTTCCTTGGTGTAAAAAAGGTTGAGAACCACTGCCTTAAACCATAAAGACCCTGATATATAATCTAATATTTACTCATTTATTCAAGTCCAATAAATGGAAGTGGATCAAAAGAAGAAAAGATGATGAATAAAAGCAGTGTGAGGCATTCAGGGTCGGTCTGAATTTTGGGTTTACTGGGGTTTTTTGATGTTTGCTGTCATGTTTGTTTGAGGATGAGACAGATGTTGAGGTGAAACCACGCGGTGACGTCGAGACGCAGCAGCTGCTCTGTCATTTACTGCTTCAGGAATTTGCTGGTTCTGGAGGAATCTGTTGAAACGAGGAGCGAGCTGCTGTGGTCAGGTCACAGAGTCCACAACAATCTCCCTCTGACGAGCAGCAGACCTCTCATCTCATCTCATCTGAGACGTGGACGGCCGCCGTGACTCACCCGAACGGGTCGCCCACCACAAGGAACGCCACATCATCCACATCAGCGTCTTTCAGGATCTCATCGGCCCCCTGTTCCACCAGGTCCCTGTCGGCCAGGATCAACGTTTTCCCATAGTACTCCTCCTGAGGAGAGACAAGAACTGTTAGGGCCGCCATATACTTAACCGCATGCATGTACGCAATATACTTAATATTGTTGCAGCTGCACCACATAAACAGGCAAAGCGCACAATACTGGTGGTCTCCACTTGGGGCAGACGAAAGTCAAAAGTTCCCACCACTGCTCCGACAGTGACCGTCTGTTCTGGTCTGATCTCATCACCGTGTTCATTTACAAGCGCCTCTAGTGGTCATGTCAATATTGCAACTCATGCACGTGGAGTGTTGACTCGGGACAATTTAACGTGAACACCGATTATGGTGGGTCTTTCAGTCACTGAAGAAAAATGAACGCAGGTGAAAAGCCACATCTCTTCTGAACAGTTTGACATGATGCGCTTGTTCACGTTGTTTGCATCATGGCCCGTAGCAGCTGTTAGTGCACCATTAGTACACTGTCAGATCTCGCAACGTTTACTCACGCTGTTAAAATGATTTAAATTATTTTTGTCATGTTAAATATGCTGTTACTAGTGTAAATATTTTTTAAATATAATTAAAGAAAACCTTTTTTTTGAGAATTTCTATTTTTTTTAATTTTTTTTTTGAGAATGAAATTTTTTTTTTTTTTTGGATAATTAAAATGTTGGGTTTTTTTTGAGAATTTCTAAAAAAAAATTAAAGAATTAAAAAAAATTCTTTGACAATTGAATCTTTTGTTGAGAATTTCGCATTTTTATTTTTGAGAATTTTTTCTTTTTTGAGAATTCTTTTTTTTTTTTTCTTTTTACTGTTTTTGAGAATTTTTTTAACCACTTCTTACAAATCTTCAAACGTTTTTGGAGAAATTTTACCACTTTTTTCCAGAAATGTCTCTATAATATTTATAATATTTCCAAAAATTCATGCCATTGGCCCTAATTTGAATGTACAAAAAAAGTAACTTTATCCAGTCTCAGAACAAGTATTAGTGTAGCAGAGGGTCCAGGTGCACTCACTCAGCCATAAAGGACGTGATTAAAACCGGTGTTGACCAAGGGGGGCAGTTGTCGGTCTGAGAATTGAAGCTCACTTCCGTGTTCAAAAAACTGCAATTCCCTCCGCTTCCTCTGGGGGCAGCAGCTCCAATTGAGCCTCATGTTAAAGGACAATTCCAGGCAAATTCAACTTTGGGGTGTATGTTACTATCATTTCAGGTCTAAAAGAAGGAATGTGATGATTTTCAGTTTAATCGCTCCTGTTTTGCGGTAGCTGCGTCTGTCCCTGCATAAAATGAATGTAACATACACCCCCAAGTTGAATTTGCCTGGAATTGTCCTTTAAGATAGCCGACTTTACAGCTTTATTTTTTTTGGTTTCTACCCCCGCACACACTCTGAGGGTTTTTTTTTAACTCTACCATTTTACTGTTATTAGGTTAACATTCTAGCCAATCAGGGCGCGGAAACGTTGAGTGACAAGTTGGGAGACCGCTGCTTCGAGGCCAGCGGGCGGTTCTCGGCCGGCACCTCTCCAAATATGGCAAGTAAAATCCAACATGGCGCAGTTCAAACCCCGTAGTAGCCATATGTTTATTTATTTCTATTTTATTTTTTTCTAGTAGTTTTACGGATCCACAGACTCCCCCAAACCATTTCTTTTTACAGTCTATGGTGACATGCAAATTATTAAAAATATGTGTGAAAGGGTCTCGAGAAGAAGAACACAGGATAAAAACACTGCCCTACAATGGAAGAAGGGGGTGACTCATTATTTTTGTCAAAAATTAGATTTTGTCATTTTTGGGACAATAAAGGTCTGCATGTAGATAAAATATCTTGACTCAACGTTATCTTATTTGGGATGTATTAAGGGTGGCTTTCACAGTAACTCCCCCAAACTGCGGTGAAACAACAAGAGAAGACGGTAACACAACACCTTTTTCTATCCGTGTAGAACACACAACACGCCCTACTGTACAATGTATTGGCTTTGAAAGATCTGTTACAATATATAATATAACATTAAATGAAGATAAATGGTTTAGTTACCAATCAGGCTTAAAAAGATGTTAATGCTATGTGAGCTGTAAAGGTTTCATATAGGCTACACATTAATACACATACACAATAACTTCACTACATTTTATATTGCATCGATCTATATATTATTGTGCTATACACTAGCTTTTTGTAGATAATCATTATTTATTTTTAAAGTTCCATTGTAGGACAGAATAGCTTTGGTGCATTTTCCCTGGTGCAGGTCCCTGAACGCAGCGCAGTTGACAAGTGACGTCAGTCAGACCTGGATCTATGCACCTGACGGTTGGTTTCAGAACAGAAGGTCCCTGAACGCAGCGCAGTTGACAAGTGACGTCAGTCAGACCTGGATCTATGCACCTGACGGCATCGGAACCGGACTCAACCCCCGCGCCTAGCTGGACCAGAACCGGACTCACCAGCGCCTCCTTGCCCACGGTCAGCACCGAGGTGTAGGCCTCCAGGTAGACCCGGGAGCAGCTCCTCACCGCCTGCAGACCCTTCACCGTGATGTCGGTGGCGTCTCCCAGACCCAGGCCGACCAGATACAGCATCCTGCCGGACCGGAACCCCCCCGAACCGGTCTCACTGTCACTTGTTGTTGTGGATGTACTGGCGTTCACGTGTTAGCCTGGATGGGTGGACTGGAATACGGCTTTACCGTCAAGTGTTTACAGTTTACGACAGTCAGTCGGCTCTGCGCATGCGTCGACGTATGCGCCGAGGAACTCCATTCAGAAAACTGTTGATTTAGTAAAAACGTCATTCTGACCGGTTCTTTGTGTTTAATAATGTCCAATACAAACCATTTCTATAAACCACGTCACGCGCTCGTTCATTCGGCATCAACACAACAAACTAACTATGTACACGTTTTACACAAACCTGTGTTTTAATGTGTTTTTCCTCTGCAGCTTTTACTTCATATCTTCTTTTATCTTCATATCGTGAAATAATGAAGCAGATGGTGTTTTCTAATCTGAGACTCGTTTTATTAGTTATTAGTTCATTTATTAGTTTAGAACTTATATAGTTATCTTCCAGGTGATAGCAACAAAAACACAACTCTAGTTATCTAACTATTTTATTCTGTTTACTCGATTTATTTATTTATTTATTTATATAACATTGTATGTATATAGGCTAGTTTAACTTCTATATCCTCTATACCGGTATTCAAATTGTATATTCTTGCTCACCCTTGGGATCAATAAACTATCCCTGATGTTCTAAAGGGGGAAAAAGATGGAGGAGCACAGGCAATAATCACTTGGAACGTGGAAATTTAATAATAACAAATAATATAATGAATGAAAAGAAAAAAAGTACCAACAAACAATAATAACCACAGCCATGTTGTAGTTGGACCAATCAGAACCACTGATGGTTCTGTCTCCAGTAAAACTCATCATCATCATCATCATCATCATCATCATCATCCTCATCCTCATCATCATCATCATCATCATCATCATCATCCTCATCCTCATCATCATCATCATCATCATCATCATCATCATCATCATCCTCATCATCATCATCATCATCATCATCATCATCCTCATCCTCATCATCATCATCATCATCATCATCATCATCATCATCATCCTCATCCTCATCATCATCATCATCATCATCATCATCATCATCCTCATCATCATCATCATCATCATCATCATCATCATCATCATCATCATCATCATCATCATCATCATCATCATCCTCATCCTCATCATCATCATCATCATCATCATCATCCTCATCCTCATCCTCATCATCATCATCATCATCATCATCATCATCAATCTCACCAACTGAACAAGGAACAGTCACATATATAATGTTATTTTATTTATTTATGTTTTATATTTTCAGTTTGTTTGCCCTCTTCCAGAGAATGCCCCTCATCTGTCCCTGTTTCTCTCCTCCTCCACATCAGATCCTGCTCTGTCTCTTGTTGCCATGGTGATAGTGGTCAGCAGCCTGGCGTGTGAAAGAAGTTTAGTTGTGAATGAGTCGGAGGGAAAAACTTCTCCTCTCTCTCTCCTCTTCACAGTCTGTTTCTCCCTTGTTCGCCCCTTGTTGTGGTAAACAACCCTCCGTGGACCATATTTTTCCCCCACCCCCAAAAATAGAACCCCCAAACCCCCAAACCCCTAAAAAGACCCTTCACTCCTTTAACTGGGACCCAGTTAATGACTGGGATGTTGGTGGGTTACATAATGGGCTCCTCCGCTGTAGGGGATGTGGATGAGGGGGGTGGTTCTCAACGTGGGGGGGACCCTCAGGGGGGTTTGGGGGGGTTGTGGTCTTTTGTTGCTGTTTCAGGGTTTGTTTGGCTCCAGTCATCCAGAGAATCGACTCATCTGTTAACTGTTTCTCTTCAGCTCCAGGTCCACATTCAGATCCTGGTCCTGGTCCTGGTCCTGATCCTGATCCTGATCAAGGGTCAGGATAATCCAGGCTTGACTAAACCCCATCAGTGAATCCAGGATTGGTCTGTTTCATTGCATGGTGTGAGCTCAGATACGTCAAACCAGGTCGAAGTGATCCAGATTTAAGTTGGTTTTGTTTTATTTGTCATCATAATTGTTGTAGATGAGCACAAATCTCTGTCTTTTTCCCTCCATTTTTAGTAAGTTTATATTTTTCTCCTAAAAATAGAATAAAAAATCGACAAAAAACCAAACAAAACTCTGTAAATACGGCATTGTTTCAAGAAATGTCTCTAAACAGGAAACCACTGTAAAAACTACAGTTTTAAGGCCCAAACTCTGTTTCCAGATCCTCCTGAACCCTTATTTGGACCTGAGGTGACCTCCAGGTGAGTCCAGGTGACCTCCAGGTGACCTCCAGGTGAGTCCAGGTGAGTCCAGCGGTCACATGACCCATCTGTTCAGACACAAACAGGATCAAACTGGATTAAAGTGTTTGTTTCGTCTGCAGAGCCGTAATCTGACCCCAGATCAGCGTCAAGAGTCACCACAACTCCCATCAGCATCAGCTGCTGTTGCCATGGAGATGGAGGGGTGAGGGTCTGCTGTGGACAGGAAGTGGATGCTGAGGTGGATATGAAGACATGAGGAGATGAGAACATGAAGACATGAGGACGATGAAAGGTGACAACATGAAAACACGGCGGCTGAGTGAACGGGTGAAGCTGTGACATCATCAGCAGGTGAAGCTGTGACATCATCAGCAGGTGAAGCTGTGACATCATCAGCAGGTGAGACGTCTCCTTCTGTTTCCCTGAAAACTTAAAGCAACAGGTTACACAACAGGGAGGAGTGTGTGTGTGTGTGTGTGTGTGTGTGTGTGTGTGTGTGTGTGTGTGTGTGTGTGTGTGTGTGTGTGTGTGTGTGTGTGTGTGTGTGTGTGTGTGTGTGTGAGGCTCCATTGAGGCTCCAGAACCATCTCTCTCTCCAATTACAGGACAAAGACGCCTCATTCAGCTCTGCAGCTCCACCGCTGCAGCTTTGCATGTCTAATGAGCTCAGAGCACAGAGACCCTGGCCCCCCCCCCTCCTCCCCCCCCCCTCCCACCCGCCTCCCTCCCCCCCCCCCCCCCCCCCCCCCCTGCAGCAGCTTCACCTCCATGACGGAGACCCGGGTCAGACCAGAGTCCAGGTCTGAGTGAAGACGTCAAACTTCTCAGGATTTTTATTCTTTTGTCTTTAATAAATGACACAAAACAAATAAATTAAACAGACGGAGGTTGTTTCTCTCAAATTCCTCCTCCTCCTCTCCTCCTTCCTCATCCATCTCCTCCTCCTCCTCCTCCTCTTTTTCTCCTCTCCTCCTTCTCTCTTCCTTCCTCTTTCTCCTCCTCCTCCCTCTTCTTCATCTCATTCTTCCTCCTCCTCCTCTTCCTCCTCTTCCTCCTCCTCTTCTTCCTCCTCTCCCTCGTCCTCCTCTTCCTCATTCTCCCTCTTCCTCTTCATTCTTCCTCCTCCTCCTCCTCCTCCTCGTCCTCCTCTTCCTCCTCCTCCTCTTCTTCCTCAGTATTGTTTTATTATAAAACACAGTGAATCAACGTGACGTTCATGTTTATTGACACTGGAGCTGCAGACACAGATTAACACACAACACACAACACACACACAACAGACACACAACACACACACAGCAGAGCTCTGACCTGTGAGGACGTCCTCACCTGTTCCGTCCTCACCTGTCGTCACATCTGGATCCAGCAGCTGTTTCCTGACGGATGGATCCAGGATCTCCGGGGCTCCGTGGTGGTCCTGGTCTCTCCAGATCCAGATCCAGATCCAGATCCAGATCCAGATCCTGATCCAGATCCTCCAGCTCCGTCGTTCTCCGCTCAATATGGTTTTAATTCTAACAGAGCAACACACACACACACACACACACACACACACACACACACACACACACACACACTCTCCTTCTGAGGAAACGATGGCGAGTCCACATTCCTCTGAACTGGGAAACAACGAATCACATCACAGGAAATCTGAGAGGAAGAAGCTGCTAATGCTTTCCTGTCACACACACACACACACACGCACGCACGCACACACACACACACACACACACACACACGCACACACACACACACACATGCACTCAGAGTCCAAACCATAATTACAGGCTACAGATGTTCAGCAGTTAAAGTTTCACTGCAGCGCAATGAGAGGGAGCCAAGAAGACCAGGACGGAGACGGACCAGGACCAGGACCAGAACCTGGACCAGGACCAGGACCAGAACCAGGACCAGGACCAGGACCAGGACCAGAACCAGGACCAGGACCAGGACCAGGACCAGGACCAGAACCAGGACCAGGACCAGGACCAGGACCAGAACCAGGACCAGGACCAGGACCAGGACCAGGACTTTGGTGTGTGTGGTGATGTCAGTACAGGAATAAGGTCTGTGATGCTGAGGATGTAATGAAGTGTCACACAGGTCCTTGAGTTGGACCAGACCCAGGATCAAGAGAAAGAACCTGGTGCACAGGACCAGGACCAGGATCAGGACCAGGACCAGGATCAGGATCAGGATCAGGACCAGGACCAGGACTAGGACCAGGATCAGGATCAGGACCAGGACCAGAATGATGACTATGATGAACTGGACCAGAGTCATCACACCACAACACTGAGAGGGCCAACATGGATCCAAGGCCACATCCAAACACAGAACCAGAGACCAGAAGAAAACAGACGGGATAGAAAAGTCCAGAACCCGGTGCAGGACCCGGGTTCAGGATCAGTGGATCTGGATTCAGGATTCAGGACCCGGTCCAGGCCCATGCAGGGTTCAGGACCAGGACTGTGGCTGGGATCTGGTTTATGTGGAGCTGATGTTGGCGTCTGCAGCTCCTTGTGGTTCTTCTTCTCTCTCCGGTTCCCTGTTTCCCTCCAGCCGTCGTCATGGTGACACTCAGCTATGCGGAGCCTGAATACAGTCAGCGGCTCCATGGAAAGAGGCCTTTGTTACCCGCAGCCCCCCCTCCCCCCTCCCTCTCTAAAACCCTCTCTGTTCATCTCGGCTCTGTTTTCTCTGAGCAGCGAACAGGAAACATGTCCCACACCAGTAGCTTCCTTCGCTCCCACTACGCTCCCAGTTCATCACTGGTAAACTTCCAGAAACATCCCACTGCTGCCGCTGTAACGTCCATCATTCCCAGTGTGAGCTCAGCAGAGAGGGGAATGTTGATGGTCTGTTCCCCATTCTGTTCCCAGTCTGTTCCCAGTTTGTTCCCGCTTTATTCCTAGTCTGTTCCCAGTTTGTTCCCGCTTTATTCCCAGTCTGTTCCCAGTCTGTTCCCAGTTTGTTCCCACTTTATTCCTAGTCTGTTCCCAGTTTGTTCCCACTCTGTTCCCAGTCTGTTCCCGCTTTATTCCTAGTCTGTTCCCAGTTTGTTCCCACTCTGTTCCCAGTCTGTTCCCAGTTTGTTCCAAGTTTGTTCCTACTCTGTTCCCAGTTTGTTCCCGCTTTATTCCTAGTCTGTTCCCAGTTTGTTCCCACTCTATTCCCAGTCTGTTCCTAGTCTGTTCCCAGTTTGTTCCTAGTCTGTTCCCAGTTTGTTCCTACTCTGTTCCAAGTTTGTTCCTACTCTGTTCCCAGTTTGTTCCCGCTTTATTCCTAGTCTGTTCCCAGTTTGTTCCTACTCTATTCCCAGTCTGTTCCTAGTCTGTTCCAAGTTTGTTCCTACTCTGTTCCCAGTTTGTTCCCGCTTTATTCCTAGTCTGTTCCCAGTTTGTTCCTAGTCTGTTCCCAGTTTGTTCCCAGTCTGTTCCAAGTTTGTTCCTACTCTGTTCCCAGTTTGTTCCCGCTTTATTCCTAGTCTGTTCCCAGTTTGTTCCTAGTCTGTTCCCAGTTT
The DNA here is from genome assembly GCA_030347415.2 of Decapterus maruadsi. NCBI lineage: Eukaryota > Metazoa > Chordata > Actinopteri > Carangiformes > Carangidae > Decapterus > Decapterus maruadsi. The sequence continues at coordinate 1,382,512 of CM064886.1, read as the reverse complement.
GTTCCCACTCTATTCCCAGTTTGTTCCCACTCTGTTCCCAGCCTGTTCCCAGTTTGTTCCCAGTCTGTTCCCAGTTTGTTCCTACTCTATTCCTAGTCTATTCCCAGTTTGTTCCCACTCTATTCCTAGTCTGTTCCCAGTTTGTTCCCACTCTGTTCCCAGTCTGTTCCCAGTTTGTTCCCACTCTATTCCTAGTCTGTTCCCAGTTTGTTCCCAGTCTGTTCTCATTCTGTTCCCCAGCCTGTTCCCAGTTTCCCCCTGTTCCAGTGACTTCCCAGCCATCCCAGTACATCTCCAGTACATCTGGTCCCAGTTTGTTCCCACTTTATTCCTAGTCTGTTCCCAGTTTGTTCCCACTCTGTTCCCAGTCTGTTCCCGCTTTATTCCTAGTCTGTTCCCAGTTTGTTCCCACTCTGTTCCCAGTCTGTTCCCAGTTTGTTCCAAGTTTGTTCCTACTCTGTTCCCAGTTTGTTCCCGCTTTATTCCTAGTCTGTTCCCAGTTTGTTCCCACTCTATTCCCAGTCTGTTCCTAGTCTGTTCCCAGTTTGTTCCTAGTCTGTTCCCAGTTTGTTCCTACTCTGTTCCAAGTTTGTTCCTACTCTGTTCCCAGTTTGTTCCCACTTTATTCCTAGTCTGTTCCCAGTTTGTTCCCACTCTATTCCCAGTCTGTTCCCAGTTTGTTCCTACTCTGTTCCCAGTTTGTTCCCACTTTATTCCTAGTCTGTTCCCAGTTTGTTCCCACTCTATTCCCAGTCTGTTCCTAGTCTGTTCCCAGTTTGTTCCCAGTCTATTCCCAGTCTGTTCCTAGTCTGTTCCCAGTTTGTTCCTACTCTGTTCCCAGTTTGTTCCCGCTTTATTCCTAGTCTGTTCCCAGTTTGTTCCCACTCTATTCCCAGTCTGTTCCTAGTCTGTTCCCAGTCTATTCCCAGTCTGTTCCTAGTCTGTTCCCAGTTTGTTCCTAGTCTATTCCCAGTTTGTTCCCACTCTATTCCTAGTCTGTTCCCAGTCTGTCCCCACTCTATTCCTAGTCTATTCCCAGTTTGTTCCCAGTCTGTTCCTACCCTGTTCCCAGTTTGTTCCCAGTCTATTCCTAGTCTATTCCCAGTTTGTTCCCAGTTTGTTCCCAGTCTATTCCTAGTCTGTTCCCAGTTTGTTCCCAGTCTGTTCTCATTCTGTTCCCCAGCCTGTTCCCAGTTTATTCCCTGTTCCAGTGACTTCCCAGCCATCCCAGTACATCTCCAGTACATCTGGTCCAAGTTTGTTCTGAGATCATCGTGACCTCATGTCCAGTGTCCAGGTCAGAGGTCAGAGGTCACCCGGGCCGGGGCACCTCACACTGTTACCACGGTGATGCACTGGAGTTCACCAGTAGGTATGACATCACCATCAAACAGTTTAGAGACGCCACATAACAGGGCTGTTATCCCAGAATGCACCTTACCTCATTCATGATGATGTCATCACGTCCTGCTGTGATGTCACCGTCACCGTCAGTAACGGTAACTCGTCTAGACTTTTAATCTGAAAGGGCAGCAGCTACTGTCAAAATAAAAGCACAGAGTTGAAACAGGATTTTATTTTTATTTTATTTCATTTTTATTACTCTTATAATTTTTCCTGTTTGTCCTGTTTATTGAAGATCTTAATCAAACTGAACTTGTCATGTTGATCAAAAATTGCAAATAAAATCAATAATAAATTAATTAAACGTTGTCATTATTTGTTCTGTATCTGATTATTATTTATTTATTGGTTTCAGCATCGATCTGATCAGTTTTCATGAGGAATTAAGGAGGGAAAAAAACACAATGAGGAGATCAGGAGGAGGGCAGCACCTCCATCCTCATCCCCCTCCTCTTCTCCGTGTGTGTGTGTGTGTGTGTGTGTGTGTGTGTGTGTGTGTGTGTGTGTGTGTGTGTGTGTGTGTGTGTGTGTGTGTGTGTGTGTGTGTGTGTGTGTGTGTGTGTCTCGCTCTGTCCCGCTCGCTGTCGGACTCTTTTCCTCCGGACTCCGCTTCAAGGTAAAAATGAAATTAAATAAATAAAAACTTCTTTAATCTGGATTTAAATCGTTTTTTAATTCTAATAGTAGAACAAACTTTTGATCAAAGAGAATCCGTGTATCTTGGTGGTTCCGGTTGATCCGGTTTAGATGTGAACCGGGTCCGAAAAACACAATGTCAGAGTCAGATTTTTTTTTATTGCGAGTTTAAAAACCGACCGACGTGACGTCAGAGTTTTTAATTCAAGGTTTTATTATCGATACAAATCAGAACAGACGGAGTTGGAGACCAGGGCGCGTGAGGAGACGGTGAGTGGGTTTTAACGGGTTTATAGATTCAGAACCGAGTCGTTTGACGGGAACAAGCACGAGTTTGTCATTTAAAAAGAAAGAAAGAAAGAAAAAAGTCAGTGATGGTTGGTGAAAGTGAATCTGCAGAAGGAGATACGAGGTTTCTGGCTGCCTTCACAATTAAAGACTAAATCAGAGTCCACAGCAGGACCGTGGGACAGGACAGGACAGGACAGTGGACCAGACCCGGTCCGGGGAATCTGTGGATCAGGGACTCGGACTCTTTGCCTTCGGCATTAAAGTGACTGGTGTTGGAAAAGCGTCGAGGGAAAAACAGCAGAGACGCTTTATTTATTTATTTATTTCATTTATTCGGATGAAAGTGACTGAAGTGCAGTGAATAAGGTGTCGGACCAGATCAGATGGTGTAGAAGAGACGCCGTGCTGCGTTCACTGTCCGTGCTGTGAGTTCTGTGGTTTGTGAATATTAATTTGTCGGGGTAACCCTTTAAGTTACAGACCGTTAAATTACGTAATAATGTCAAGAAATAGCCGAGAAATAACAATTCACTGCGTAGAAATGTCTAGAAAGAGCCAAGTTTCATAGTAACGTCGTGTTTTTCTTACAGGCTAAAGATTACACATGCTTTGAATATTTTTGGGAATGGCCAGAATTTTTCTCCACCAAGTCCTTGGAATTGACCGTGATTCCTACGCAATTAATCGTTATTTCTTTCTTTCCTATATTTCCAACAACTATGAAGCTGACCGTTGTTTTTTGGCTGTTTCTAGACATTATGACGCAATTAACTGTTATTTCTTGTTTATTTCCTGACATTATGACGTAATGAACGGCCTGTAAATTAAAGGGTTACCTCTCTGGTCCTGTTTTTTTTTTTTTTTTTTTTTTTTTCCTGGACCGGTCCCAGACCCCGTCTCTAACTCTCTGTGTGTCTCTGTGCAGGACCATGTCCCCGTCCAGCAGCCGGACCCTCTCAGCTCCTCGCCACAGCTACTACCTGACATGAGGACCTGAGCGTGAGGACGTAGCGCCCCCTGCTGGACTCCCGCTGCAGCCGCAGCCATGGCCGAGCCCAGCTACTCCGACCTGATCGCCAAGCACTACAACTACACCGGCAAGTTCCGTAAGACGGAGCAGGACTCGGGCCTGAAGGCCGACTCGGTGGTCTTCATCATCGTGTGCTGCTTCATCATCCTGGAGAACATCCTGGTCCTGACGACCATCTGGAGGACCAAGAAGTTCCACAAGCCCATGTACTACTTCATCGGGAACCTGGCGCTGTCCGACCTGCTGGCGGGCGTCGTCTACACCGCCAACATCCTGCTGTCGGGCGCCAACACCTACAAGCTGACGCCCACGCAGTGGTTCTTCCGGGAGGGCAGCATGTTCGTGGCGCTGGCGGCGTCCGTCTTCAGCCTGCTGGCCATCGCCATCGAGCGCCACCTCACCATGCTGAAGATGAAGCTGCACAACAACGGCAACACCTGCCGCGTCTTCCTGCTCATCAGCACGGTGTGGATGATCGCGGCGGTGCTGGGCGGGCTGCCGGTGATGGGCTGGAACTGCATCCGCAGCATGACGCGCTGCTCCACGGTGCTGCCGCTCTACCACAAGACCTACATCCTGTTCTGCACCACCGTGTTCAGCATCATCCTCATGGCCATCGTGGTGCTCTACGCCCGCATCTACGCGCTGGTGCGCACCCGCAGCCGCAAGCTCGTCTTCCGCAAGGTGTCCAACGGGCGCGCCAACGCCGGCGCCAACAGCAAGAGCTCGGAGAAGTCGATGGCGCTGCTGAAGACCGTCATCATCGTCCTGAGCTGCTTCATCGCCTGCTGGGCGCCGCTGTTCATCCTCCTGCTGCTGGACGTGGCGTGCGAGACGCAGGGCTGCCCCATCCTCTACAAGGCCGAGTGGTTCCTGGCGCTCGCCGTCCTCAACTCCGCCATGAACCCGCTCATCTACACGCTGACCAGCAACGAGATGCGCCGCGCCTTCCTCAAGACGCTGCTCTGCTGCACCGCCTGCCTGCGGCCCAAGGGCAAGTTCACCGGGCCGATCGTGGGCGCCGAGTTCAGCCGCAGCAAGTCGGATAACTCCTCCCACCCCAACAAGGAGGAGGTGGAGTACTCGCCGCGGGAGACCACGGTGGCGTCCTCAGTGAACGTCACCTCGTCGTCCTAAAGCGTCCAAACGCTCCAACCGTTGGACGAGTCGTAGGGAGAAAGGATGCACGGCGTTAGGACGGAGAGTTTGTACTCAAACAGGTGTGAACGGCGCCGCCAGGTGGTGTCGTCGTCGTCACAAAAACCGATCCGAACCTTCAGCGGATCAGGACTCACAGCACTTATGGTTAAACTGGAACCAGTCGGACCCTCAGGTAGAGGAGGTCACACCTGACACCACACACCACCAACACATCTGCAGGAGGATCAGCCGGCTCACCTGGATGACCTCTGACCTCTGACCCCACACCCAGCCTCACTTCAGGTTGCACACGTTATTAAAGGGACAGTTCAACATTTAGTCAAACTGGCCCATCACCATAACCCCTATAGTCATAGCAGTAGGTTCGTTACCTTTGATTGTTGGTGCAAGCTATTTTTAGAACGGCGGAGCAGAGCCGTGAGCTGCTCAGAGCTACGCTACGGAGGCTCATGGGATTTCTTGGTTTCCTCTCATCAAACTCATCAAATACACAATCCAACAACTCCACAACGCTCTGGTGGACAAGTTGTGACCTGCACATTCACCACGCTATGAGATAATAACACAACGTTACCACACAGAGTTGTTTTAGAGGGAAATTCATGTAAAACCTCTGATGCACGTTGCCTTCAGGGACAGTTTTTCATCACCAGTCTCTGTATTTACCTCTAAAACAACTCTGTGTGGTAACGTTGTGTTATTATCTCATAGCGTGGTGAATGTGCAGGTCACAACTTGTCCACCAGAGCGTTGTGGAGTTGTTGGATTGTGTATTTGATGAGTTTGATGAGGGAAACCAAGAAATCCCATGAGCCTCCGTAGTGTAGCTCTGAGCAGCTCACGGCTCTGCTCCGCCGTTCTAAAAACAGCTTGCACCGACAATTAAAGGTAACGAACCTACTGCTATGACTATAGGGGTTATGGTGATGGGCCAGTTTGACTAAATGTTGAACTATCCCTTTAAAGTGGATCCACGGCGGTCTGGGTTCGATCAGGACCCCGGAGCCTCACAGAAGGTCACTGATGCTGGTAGAGGAGGAGGAGGAAGAAGAAGAAGAAGAACTGGACTTTGTACTGACCCTCTAAGATCAACTAGAACCTGTAGAACCTTAAACTCAGCCGTCAAATATTTAAGATGCAAATTAATTCATGATGTTTTGTTTTGTTCTGTTTTGTTTTCCTTCACTTCAGTGTAAAAAAAACCTCCTCACATGTGGAGACGCCATGCGACTCAGAGCTCAGGTGCTTCTCTCAGTAGTTAAGCTCCTCCCACGTCACATGACCTCATCAGGCACCGCCGGTTCATGTCTTCTTGTTTTGTGCTTTCCCACTTTTACACAGGTGTCATGAACGCAGCATCAGCTACACAGAGGAAGCGTCAGTCAGTCTGCCAGTCCGCCAGTTTAAAGGGATAGTTCAACATTTTGGCAAATTCTCCTCTCACAGTAATCCCTGTAGTTTTAGGAGTGGGTTCATTAATTGTCGGTGCAAGCTGCTTTTAGATCGGCGGAGCAGAGACGTGAGCTCTGTACGGCATGCGGTATTTGCGCCTTTCCCTCATCAAACTCATCAAATACACAATGCACCGATAATTAAAGCTAACGAACCGACTGCTACGACTACAGGGATTATGGTGAGAGGAGAATTTGCCAAAATGTTGAAATATCCCTTTAACCTTTAAAACTGATAATCAGTCAACTGCTGAGTGTGAGAAGCACCTGAGCTCTGAGGTCATGTGTGTTTGACCTGTTTGTAAAAAGAAAAAAAAAAGAAGAAGAAGCTTAACTGTGTTGTAGTTGCCATTGGTCAGAATGTATTTTCTACTTCCTGTCTGTTGTTGCCATAGTGATGTGTGTGTATGTGTGAGTGTGCGAGTGTGTGTGTGTGTGTAGTCGTTTATATTTTGTTTATATCTGTCCCAGTTTTGTTTTCTCTACGGAAGCTCGTTGACGCCAACATTTAGTCACAAACTGTGCCTCAGGATTAAACTGTAGCACCTTTCAAAATAAAAGTCCTGTCGCTTCAGTCGCTCTGCATGAGGTCGAGGTCGAGGCGATGACATCATCGTATCCACGACTGATGCTGAAGAAAAATTAGTCGTGTTCAAAACTTTAAAAAATGTTTTTGTTTTTTTTAGGAATGCAAACATTTAATCTCCATCTTCTTGAGTTTTTTGGCGGCAACGAGCTTCCGTAGACATAGGACACTGTTTCCATGGAGACCACGCCCCTCCCAAGTTCCGTCCTCTGATCAATTAATTAATCCATTAATTAATCTGTGTTTGTAATCAGAGTGTGAACTGTGTCGGTCTGTTAACTCCTGAATGTTGGTTCGTTAGTGCTTAATAAAGACAGAAATAGAAACACACACAGTCTGTGTCTGAGACGAGGTCACCTGTGGTCACATGAGGTCACCTGAGGTCACATGACACGCAGGACGAGGAGGATGAAGAAGGAAACACGAAAGAAGGAAACATCAGCGCAGCGAAGGGAATGAGAGATGAAAGAGACGAGCACATGAAAGAAAAGAAAAGGAAGACACAATGTAGGAAAAATGGGAAAGAGAGGAAATGAGGCTGCAGTCCGATGACACGGCGTCGCCACACGGCCGCCATCTTGGCTCCATTCGCCCCCTCCCCCAGAGCCTCTGGTGCATGTTCCTCTAAAATAACCACAACTTGAGCAGTTTTTGACCGATTTTCAAACAATTTGGTTTGTTATGAACATCACAAATGCAGTGAAAAAAAAATTATGAATAATTTTAACCATGTAAGTTCCATTATGCAAATTGTTAAAGGGAACATATTATGGAAATATAACTTTTTGAAGGCTCTTAACATATTGCAGCTTCCAAAATTTGAGAACTGACCAAATAAATCAGTAATTTTCAGGCTCCTGAGGTTGAAATCCATGTGGTGTTGCCATCCATTGATGTCATTAGTTTTCAAAATTGCATAATCCCACCCCAACCTGTGAGTTCAGGTAGCAGCAGTGGTTCATTAGCATTTAAAGGGACAGGCCGTGAAACCAGCCGTTCTGAACAGGGCTGTTTAGAGAGGATGAAAAGAGCTGTGATGTTTGATCTTTGGGGTATTTTGACCGAAGTATGTTACACCCATGTCTCTGAGACACCTGGCTACTGTTTTAATTTGTAAAAAAAAAAAAAAAGGGCAGTCTCCTTTAATGTTATAGCTATATACGGACAAAATTTCGGTCAGTTAGTTTCTTTGTGCAGATGGCCGCCTGTGAGTTACACCTACGTCTACATGTACTAGTCCAGTCCACCTACTTGACCCCCAGCACCTGTCAATCAAATCACATGATCAACTCAAGTCAAAAATAGCATTACAAAATAAAAGCGTGACAAAATAATGGCGCTACTTTTCCCCCCCGTTACAACGCTGTTACCGAAAATGCGTCATTACCTGACTCAAGAAGTCCTGTCACAAAATAATGAATACACCTGTTAAAGTGTAGGACGTTATATACACACATGTTTTTCAGGTCATCATCAGGAACTAACCAACTCCACCTATCAGCTGTTTGGATCAGCGGCGGAGTGATACGGCGCATCACGGAACCTGTCTGTGTGGAGGGATACCTAGTGAGTTGTTTAGTGCAGTATTAGATAAACAGGAAGTAATTTGATATATTTGAGCATCTTATAAAAAAGTAACGGAATAGTTAATTTCCTCGTAATTAATTCCTTTTATCATAATGTTCATTCATGTTTTTGAGGAAAGTAACTAGTAACTATAACTAATTACTTTTTGTGCCCAACACTGCTGGGGACACGATAACCAGGCTACAGGCTTCGTGTGTGTGTGTCTGTGCTGCCTCCCTGTGGCCACTCCAGGTACTGCACCTGCCTCAATCATGTTTTTGCTGCACAGCTGGTTCCTCAATCAATCATAATCTGATCAGAGTCCATGTTGACATGACAACCAGCCCCCCCTCCCCCCGTCAGTCAACACACCAGAGTTAATGTGTGACGATCCGGTCCTCCTTGGTGCGTCAGAAACCCTCTGAGCCTCGACGGGACCCGATGATGGACCTGGTTCAGCTCCTCGCTCTGTCTCTGTCTCTGTGCCGTGAGGTCACCGAGGGGTTAATAACACCCTGTAGTCTGGCGTCTCTTCTGTCTCGCTACTTCCTGTTTGTCTCTGACCTTCAGGCTGGACGACTGAAGCCAGGTCCACGTGGACAGGTGAGTCCAGGTGTCGTCACATCTACTTACACATGTGCAACCAAGAAATTTGTCTTTTATTTATTTATTTATTTATTTATTGGTGAAACATGGAAGAGACGCTTCAATGAATCTGGAATTACAGGTGTTAAAGGGATAGTTCAACATTTTGTCAAACTGTCCCATCACCATAACCCCTATAGTCATAGCAGTAGGTTCGTTACCTTTAATTGTTGGTGCAAGCTATTTTTAGAACGGCGGAGCAGAGCCGTGAGCTGCTCAGAGCTACGCTACGGAGGCTCATGGGATTTCTTGGTTTCCCTCATCAAACTCATCAAATACACAATCCAACAACTCCACAACGCTCTGGTGGACAAGTTGTGACCTGCACATTCACCACGCTATGAGATAATAACACAACGTTACCACACAGAGTTGTTTTAGAGGGAAATACAGAGACTGGTGATGAACAACTGTCCCTGAAGGCAACGTGCATCAGAGGTTTTACATGAATTTCCCTCTAAACCGACAATTAAAGGTAACAAATCTACTGCTGTTATATTAATATCATATTCAGGGTTTCCCCCAGAAAACTTGCTAAGCCTGGTGGTAGGGCCGCTAGAGAAGCCCACCGGCGGCCCACCGGCGGTTTTGTAAAAAAAAAATAAAAAAAATTGTGTGTTATTGTAAGCCATTTATTAACATTACTCAATACAGTTTTAACAAACACAAAAAAAATAGAATAAAAATAAAAATAAATAATATCAATTGTTTAAACTTAAGTAAAATCCAAGTGAATCTAAGAAAACAAGCCATTTCTGGTCAAATTTAAAAGTAAAATAAATTAACATAAATAAAAAAGTGCAAACATGGCCAAGGGGGAACAGGGAACTCAGGCCTAAGGAGGTATGCTGCTGTGTAACCACTTTAACCACTTTCAGGGGTTAAAGCAAAAAAAAAAAAAAATCATCTGACTGAAAACCACCGAATCAACATCTCTTTTTCTTTTTTTCCTCACGTCATGATAACGTCTGTATTTTGACTATTTAAACCACCACAGATCATATTTCTCTTAGTTTGATAACCTGGGCCACTTCAAGAGACTTTTGATTAAGTAGCCTAACCCCATGGACAGCTCCGACACAGGATCGTTCGGCCGTCTCGTCGTCGTCGGTGTCGCCGCCGTCATCGCCGTTACCCCCCCCCCGCCCTCCCTCCTCCTCGCACCCCGAGACACCAGCTGACGGCCGCGGGGAGGAGGGGGAGCTCATGCACGTTTATGTTACGGCGCAGTAGAGGCTATGTCCTGTTAAACTTACTGTATGCGCTAGTCAAAGCCCAACGGACTGACACACACTTGTTGGGTTTTGTTCTTTTCCACCAGCACTGAGCGCGACGTCCGACACGAGAATCAAACCCGCTAACTTTAAAAACACACCGGCAACAGGGACCACTGATCTGTCCTGAGACTGTTGTCATTCTGTCACCTGAGTTAAATGCTTCTGCGGGAAAACACGCTGCGGTCTGTCATCCTGGTGCAGAGGGGTGCAAAGAGTAGATACTGAGCAAGATAGTTATCTGTAGTTTACCTTAGTAGCTACTCGCGAGGTGCAGCACAGGACTCTGCTGTGAAGGTGGAGGCATGTGGCGGTGGTGGATTTGCGACAATTAAAAAAAACAAAAAAACAAGACATTTGAAGGAGCGGCTGCGAGGATTTAGGTGTAGCGAGCCGCCACTGCTAAATGAATGTAGAGGAAACACTGTCAACCGTATCACTAGATGCGGTTAAAAGCTCTATACCGTCTTTGGTATCATGTTTCTGGTGCATTAAAAAAATTTTTTTTAAAATAAATAAACAAGCGACGCTTAGCCTGGCGGGGGGGCAAGCAAAGCCTGGCGGCCCGCCAGGCTTATAAAGCACTGGGGGAAACCCTGCATATTAATTAATGTGTGTGAGGATCATGGATAAACAGGAAATGTGAATCTTTGCTTTATAAGTTTAGTTTAGTAAAATTTACAGTGTGTGCCCCTAAATTCTCTTGGGGCCAAAAAAACCCAAAATGACCATGATCAGCTTAGTCTAGACCAGTTCAGTCTGGATCAGTTCAGTCTAGATCAGTTCAGTCTAGATCAGTTCAGTCTAGATCAGTTCAGTCTAGATCAGTGATTGGTTAATAGTCAGAGCTTCTGTCTGTGTGTCTCCTCCAGGCTCCTGTCCCAGCCCCAGTCTGTCAGTCAGCCGTCACTTCCTGTCACCTGACGACAGCGTGGAGGTCACCTGTACGCCTCCTCTTGGCTCCGCCTCCAGCTGCACGGGGGGCGTGTCACAGGAACCTGACCGACCGCCATGCAGCTCTCGGTCTGGGAGAAACCGTCCGTGCTGCTGTCAGTCAACATCACCTGCAGCCAATCAGAGCCAAGCTGAGTCTCAGCCAATCACAGTGAGGGAACACCTGTTCTGGATCACTTAAGTCTGGATTAGGTCACTTGGGTTCAGGCAAGTCTGGATCAGTTCAGTCTGTTGCCTTCAGGGACAGTTTTTCATCAACAGTCTCTGTATTTACCTCGTTACTGCTTTGACTGACTCCACATCGAGAGGATCCCGGACGCCTCCCTCAGAAGGTGTTCCGGGCATGTCCCATCAGGAGGAGGCCCCGAGGAAGACCCAGGACACGCTGGAGTGACAGCTGGCCTGGGAGCGCCTTGGGATCGCCCCGGAAGAGCTGGAGGAAGTGTCCGGGGACTGGGAGAGGGAAGTCTGGGGATCCCTGCGACCTGACTCTGGATAAAGCGGTAGACAATGGATGGATGGATGGATGCTGTGACTAGAGCCAAAATGTTGAACTATCCCTTTAAATGAATTACTGCATAAAAGTTACAATAATCAATACTTGACGTGAATTGATCAGTATCACAGGTGAGGTGACAGTCTGGATGACGTCATAAAGAAAGAACCATAATAACAGAGTTGTGTGTGTGTGCGTGTGTGTGTGTGTGTGTGTGTGTGTTCTACTTTGCCAAACTCAACGTGCCATCACGAGTCATGACCCCTCTCCTCACAGATGCATGCCGGGAAGTGGAGTCTCAGAGAGCGGTTCGCTGTGCAGCGCTCCCTTGCACCGTGAACTACATTTCCCAGCATGCCCCGCGCGTTTTCTTCTTTCCCTCTTTCCTTCCTGCAGCCGCGGCCCTTCTGCTGCCGTGAAAAAGGAAGATGAGAGCGAGCAGCGGCCGCCGACTCTGAACCAGCTGCTCCGAACCGAACCGAACCGATGGCGGCACAGCGGCTGCAGACGGAACCGAGCCCGAGCTCCGCTGCTGCTCTCCGGCCTTGAGCCCCGACGCGACCGCCGCTGGAGCTCCGGAGCCTGGAGGAGCGAGCGGAGCGGCGGGTGGAGCTGCAGCCTCCCGGGGCCGAGCCGGGCTGAGCCGAGCCGAGCCGAGCCGAGCCGAGCCGCTGCTGCTGCTGCTGCTGCTGCTGACGGGACCGAGGACTGGACAGCACCGCGCCCTGAAACCAGAGCCGATCCCCCTCTGCCCCCCCTTCAGGTGAGAGCCACGCTGCTGCTGCTGCACACCTGGTCCCCCGGGTCAGACTGACACACATCTGGATCTGGGTGTCCTCCTGCTGTCAGACCGGTGTGGTCCGGTTCTTGTACTACTGGGTCCGGGTCCGGGTCCTGCTGTTAGACCGGACCAGACCGGATCAGCTGTCAGTGCTGCTGCTGGTTCTGCTGTGGTGTGACAGCCTGGTGACACCTGGGCTCGCTGCTCTTCACCTGTGACCTCAGCTCTTTCCTTTCTTTTTTTTTAAACTTTCTTTTTTATGAAGTTTTCAGTTGTTTTTTCAACAATAAAAGACAAACAGAGAAACTTAGAACTGAGAAAGAAGAAACCCACATAGACCAGAACAGACAGGTTGACCTACAGGCCACGTTATTGGGTTATTATGCACTCAGACATGAGTTACACCTTAGAGAACATGAAGCCCACTCCTCCCACCACGTAGTCGACTGTTCAGCTCCATCTCGTCTTGAGGTGAAGGTCAGTTTTTCTGTGCATTGTATTTCACATTCTTGTAATGACCCGAGTTGTTTCAGCTGGGTGTGAACAGACTGAGTCAGGTTGAGTCTATTTTATCTGTACATCCCAAAGTCTTCACACAGCATCAGAACAACATCCCAAGAAAACAAAGGAGAAACTCAAAAATCTAAAAAATCAACTTGTTTTTAGATCATTTTCATTTGTTTCAAACGAATTTTCACTTGAAATAAGTAGAAAAATCTGCCAGTGAAGCAAGTTTTTTGTAAGAAAAACTTCACTATCAGATTTTTCTACTTATTCCAAGTGAAAATTTGTTTGAAAGAAGTAAAAAGTGTCTAAAAACAAGCTGTTTTATGTGATGAGTCTGATTTTAAGTAGAATGAGGTTGTTTTGACTGGAAATTAGACAAATATACTGAAGATTCACTTTCTATAGGTTTTGTAGTGGTCCTATGTGTTCATCTTTCAACACACTGAAAATGTCTGTTCAGTTTGAATTTTTAACTTTTTTTGTCTCCAAACTGCAGAACCTTGCTGCAGACTTGACGTCAGGATGTGTTAAAATATAAACTCCACCTCCCGTAAAAGTTAAAAGTCCCCCTGGGCAAAAAAGTTGTTGAAAAAGTAACAAAATTAATGAATTTACTAAATGAAACAAAAGAAAAACGAAGAAAAGAACAAACTGACCGACACGTGTTTGAATGTGTTAAGTAATAAAGTGTTTGTAGCCGTCGTAGGAAACTGTAACGCAAACATCCTTCCAAGGCCACGCCCCCTCTGTGATGTCATTTTGAATCACTGATGTCAAAACAGCTGCCCAACATTAAAAATTTGAAACCATAACTTTTTCTGTTTATATCTATCTTTATCTTTATTCTATTCATTATTCTTTTTTATCCTAAATTATAGTATATGACATTTTCCTTCTGAACACTCCTCTCAGAATATTTTATTTCCGGTTTTATCAGTCCAAATTTACAGTTTGTGCTGCTCCTCAGTTTCACTTGTTTTTTTGACAGTTTGATGGCTGTTGGAGCACCATGTAAAATCTCTTCTGATGATCTCCTTCTGTCACAGTAAAACATTTGTATTTTTTCAGACATGATGCAAGTCTCATAAACTTTTTTTTTTTCCTGGTCAATCCCGGTCCCCTGCTGTCTCAATGTCAACATTGGCACATGGTCCTGGTCCCGGTCCCGATCCCACGTCCTCTCCCCGTGACAGCTGTGGAGTGGACGTGGTTTCCATAATCATTTCATTTCAAGGTGCAGACACAGAAACAGCTCCTGGTCCTGGTCCTGGTCCTTTTCCCGATTACTGAGATCTAGAGCTGCAGATTGATTTGGGGACAATACACTATGAATACAATATGCTTGGACAACTTAGAACCATATGAAATAGATGAAAAATAGCATAATATGGGACCTTTAAGATTCTGAGTTTTTGCAGGAAGTTAAAGTTCATCTCATTACAGTTTTATTCAGATTTGACCTGCATGATGTCCTGTCAGTTTGAATAATAACCTTTGGCCACTTCCTGTCGTCTTGTTAAAATATAAACTGTAAAAGTTAAAAGTAACAAAAAAAGTTGTTGAAAAAGTAACAAAATTAATGAATTTACTAAATGAAACAAAAGAAAAACGAAGAAAAGAACAAACTGACCGACACGTGTTTGAATGTGTTAATAAAGTGTTTGTAGCCGTCGTAGGAAACTGTAACGCAAACATCCTTCCAAGGCCACGCCCCCACTCTGTGATGTCACGCCCCCACTCTGTGATGTCACGCCCCCACTCTGTGATGTCACGCCCCCACTGTGATGTCACCGTCACCTTCTGCACAACTACAACAATTTGCACCATAACTTTTTCTGTTTATATCTATCTTTATCTTTATTCTATTCAATTTTATTCTTTTTTATCCTAAATGATAGTAAATGCATTTTCTTTTGCACTAGAATATTTTATTTTATTTTATTCAAATTTAAATTTTTCTGCACGTCACGTTCTTTGTGATGTAAACTGACCTTCACTGCTCTTGGCAATAAAAACCTTTCTGATGATGATTGTGTAAAACAGTGACTCAGTCTGAGCACAGACTCCGTCCCTGGTCCCGGTCCTGGTCCTGGTCCTGGTCCTGGTCCTGGTCCCGGTCCTGGTCCTGGTCCCGGTCCCGGTCCCGGTCCTGGTCCCGGCCCCGGTCCTGGTCCTGACTCCGTCCTGTCGTTGCAGAGTCCCTGCAGCATGGAGCGCTCCGGCAGCATCCAGCTGGACATCCCGGACTTCAGCAACTCGGTTCTGAACCACCTGAACCAGCTGCGCGTCCAGGGCCGTCTCTGCGACATCGTGGTCAACGTCCAGGGCCAGAGCTTCCGAGCGCACAAGGTGGTCCTCGCCGCCAGCTCGCCGTACTTCCGGGACCACATGTCCCTGAGCCAGATGAGCACCGTGTCGCTGACGGTGATCCGGAACCCGTTGTTCCAGGTAGCTGCTGAGCTTATTGATCCAGGTAGGACTGCCTGCAGCTTATTGATCATCAGCTACCTGACGGCCGCCAGCTTCCTGCAGATGCAGCACATCATCGACCGCTGCACGCAGATCCTGGAGGGAATCCACCTGAAGATCAGCCTGGCCGACCTGGACGAGGAGGCGCGGGACGAGGAGGCGCAGGGATCCAGGTAGGACTAGGGTTATTGATCCAGGTAGGACTAGGGTTATTGATCCAGGTAGGACTACGGTTATTGATCCAGGTAGGACTGAAGATAACGGTTATCGATTCATCTGTCGATTTCAAACCAGTGGTTTTACATCAAGGACCCTAAACTGACACAGTTTAGACCACAGACCCCATAATACACAAATATTTGTTCTGAGACTGAAGAACGTTACTATTTTAGTCAAAGTACGTTCAAATTAGGGCCAATGGCGTGAATTCTTTTAAAATATTGTAGAGAAATTACTTGAAAAAAGTGGTACAATTTATCCCAAAAAAAGTTCTAAAAATAAGTGGTAAGATTTCCAAAAAACAAAACAAAGTCAAACATTTTCTAGAAAAAAGTGGTAAAATACCTCAATTTTTTTTTTTTTTTTTAAAATCAAGAAAAAGTGGTAAGATTTGGGAAAAAAAAGAAAAAAATTCAAATAATTTTCTAGACAAAAAAAGATGTAAAAAAAATATGGATTATTAATTATTGAACCTGGATTTCAAAATCCAGATCATTTTGATCCAGTTCAAACCTTTTGAACCGCTGGACCTGGTCCTCAGGACCTCCTCAGTCTCCGTAGAACTGGAGACTCAGTCCAGAAGAGTTCATAGAGTCTGTATTAATTAATTATTTTATACCAGATTCTAGATTCTAGAAAAAGTGGTCAGATTTAAAAAAAATAAATAAATAATAATAATAATTAAATAGTAATAATTAAAGAAAAAAAGTTGTAAAAATCCCACCCCCTCAAAAAAAAAAGTTTTTAAAATTCTGGAAAAAAGTGGTAAAATACCTCAAAAAAGTGTTTTTTAAAAAATCAAGAAAAAGTGGTAAGAGAAAAAAAATTCAAATCATTTTCTAGACAAAAAAAGATGTAATTTTTTTTTTTAAAAAAGTGGTAAGAATAAATAAATAAATAAATAAATAAATAGTAATAATTAAAGAAAAAAAGTTGTAAAAATCCCACCCCCTCAAAAAAAAAAACTTTTAAAATTCTGGAAAAATGTGGTAAAATTTCAAGAAATTCAACCCACTTTCAGTTGTTTTGTCAATAAAATGTTAAAAATGTCTAAAAACATCAGTCAGTGTTTCTCAAACCAGCAGACGACGACGTCCTCAAACGTCTGGTTTCGTCACAAACCAAAGAGACTCAGTTCATCGTCATGAAGGAACAAAGAAACAGAAATATTCACACTGAGAAAAACATCAGAATAGTTGTCGATTGTTTTAATAATTGATTATTGTTTGATAATCGCTGCCTTGTTGCGGCTCCAGATCCAGATCCAGGACCCTGGAGGCGGCGAGAGGCGGAGCGGGTCACGGCGGTTTGCGGATCCTCGGCCCGCGAGGAGACGTGGAGGCCGTGAGCCCCATCGAGGAGTCCATCAGCCCGCCGCCGACCGTGGAGCACAGCGGGCTGGAGGGACCCGGCGCCGCCGCCGCCGGCCGGGCGGGCAAAGAGCCGATCCTGCGCATCAACCGCGCCGGTCAGTGGTACGTGGAGACGAGCGGCGAGCTGGAGCGCAGCGGCAGCGCGGAGGAGGGCGGCGGCGTGGACGGAGTCCGGATCAAGACGGAGAGGATGGAGGAGTGGATCGGCGCCGGGGAGCATCACGACGAGGGGGGGCCGGTGGAGGAGGGCGCCACCGTGATGATCGACACGTCGGGACGCAGCACGCTGGTCACGGGGCCGGTGGGGGCGCTGGGGGCTCGGAGCGCCCAACCGTCCTCCAGCTTCAGCGAGACGGACAGGTGAGTGTCAGGGCGCCAAACGCCACCCCACACCTGACCACGTGTGTGTTAACGTGTGTGTGTGTGTGTGTGTCCGTCAGGTTCAGTCCCACCGGCAGCGTGGTCGTCCTCGCCGAGCGCCAGAGAGCGAAGAGCGAGTCGCCCAACCGGCCGGACGAGCTGCGGCAGCCCAACTCCCAGGTAACCAACCTGGCAATGGGCCAAAATGTGGAACTATCCCTTTAAGAACTGCTCTATAAATACAAGTAGAGCTTTAAACTGTTTCCAGGAAAATAAAATGTATTAGCTTAAAAAATAACTTCCTTGTTTCCCGCCAGGCTGTTGGACGGTCGGCATCACGTGATCCAGAGTTTTAATCTGGATCAAACCCTCAGTTTATGTCGTTCAGAAATTAACTTTGATCCAGAACATCAGGATTAATCTGATCCCAGCAGTTTGGTGGATTCAGGAACAACATGGGATTAATTAAATTCAAACTGGTCAAATAAACAACATTTATAATGTAGTTTATATACATTTATGTTTTACACCTGATTGATAAACCCTTATAGTGATAAAGTAAATAAAGTTAACTTTTGATTATTCCACAGATGAAGAACTTTTCTCAAACTAATGGATAATTAAATGAAATTTGAAGTTTGAATTTGAAACACATGGGAAAATATTCACACTGCATTTCACCAGTGTTTGTTTGTTGTGGGTCAGATCAGTGTCAGTGCTGCTGGTCCACCTGCTGTTTATCTAGACCAGTGGTTCTCAACCTGTTGTACATCAAAGACCCTAAATTGGACCACGGACCCCCACTGGACCAAATGTAGAAGTAAACACCAGAGATACACAAATATTTGTTTTGAGACTGAAGAACGTTACTTTTTTTATATATTTAAATTAGGGCCAATGGCGTGAATTTTTGGAATTGAAATTTCTGGGAAAAAAGTGGTCAAATTTCTCCAAAAACATTTAAACATTTCTAGAAGACGTGGTAAAAATTCTCAAAAAACAAAAAATAAAAAAGTAAAAATTTTCTTGAAAAAAAAAGTGGCAAAATTTCTAGTAAAAATATTCAAAGTTAAAATTTTCTAGAAAAAAGTGGTAAAATTTCTAAAACAAAAAAGTTTTTTTTTAAAAATCTAGAAAAAAAGTGTTCCAATTTCTCCAAAACCATTTAAACATTTATAGGAAGAAGTGGTAAAAATTCTCAAAAAACAAAAAATAAAAAAAGTAAAACTTCTCTTGAAAAAAAAAGTGGCAAAATTTCTAGTAAAAATATTCAAAGTTAAAATTTTCTAGAAAAAAGTGGTAAAATTTCTAAAACAAAAAAGTTTTTTTTTTTAAATCTAGAAAAAAGTGTTCCAATTTCTCCAAAAACATTTAAACATTTCTAGAAGACGTGGTAAAAATTCTCAAAAAACAAAAAATAAAAAAAGTAAAAATTTTCTTGAAAAAAAAAGTGGCAAAATTTCTAGTAAAAATATTCAAAGTTAAAATTTTCTAGAAAAAAAGTGGTAAAATTTCTAAAACAAAAAAGTTTTGTAAAAGAATCTAGAAAAAAGTGGTCCAATTTCTACAAAAACATTTAAACATTTCTAGAAGACGTGGTAAAAATTCTCAAAAAACAAAAAATAAAAAATAAAAAAAGTAAAAATTTTCTTGAAAAAAAAAGTGGCAAAATTTCTAGTAAAAATATTCAAAGTTAAAATTTTCTAGAAAAAAGTGGTAAAATTTCTAAAACAAAAAAGTTTTCTAAAAGAATCTAGAAAAAAGTGTTCCAATTTCTCCAAAAACATTTAAACATTTCTAGGAAGAAGTGGTAATAATTCTAAAAAAAAAAAAAGTAGCCTAAAAATTTTCTAGAAAAAAGTGGTAAAATTTCTATAAAAAAAAAAAAAGAAAGAAAAAAGAAAAAAAATCTAGAAAAAGTGGTAAAATTAAAAAAAAAAGTTGTAGAAAAAAGTCGTAAAATTTCAATAAAAAATCGGGGACCCCCTTCAAATCTCTCAAAGACCCCTAGGGATCCCCGGACCCCACGTTGAGAACCACTGGTCTAGTGAAGAGCTGAGATAAAAGTAAAGATGAACCTCTTTCTACTCACTGTGTCTCGTATGAAGGTTTCCTTCTTCAACTACTTGAGTCGTGTTGAGTGTCAGAACAGTCTAGGAAGGTTAGTCCAGTCTGATCCGGTCTGATCCGGTCTGATCCAGTCTGATCCGGTCTGATCGGGTCTGATCCGGTCTGTCCTGGTCTGATCCGGAATGATCCGGTCTGTCCTGGTCTGATCCGGTCTGTCCTGGTCTGATCCGGTCTGTCCTGGTCTGATCCAGTCTGATCCAGTCTGATCCGGTCTGTCCTGGTCTGATCCGGTCTGTCCTGGTCTGTCCTGGTCTGATCCGGTCTGATCCGGTCTGTCCTGGTCTGTCCTGGTCTTGAGGTGTACTAACATCCCATTCTCCGTCAGGGGGAGGAACACGCGGCGTTCGACAAAAGTTAAAATTTTCTTGGGAAAAAAAAAGGTGGGCAAAATTTCCGTAAAAATATTCAAAGTGCATCTACTGCTGCAAGTCCTTCAACCAGAAGGGCAGCCTGGAAAATTTCTGCAAACAAAAATCACGCCGTTTTGTAAATCTGCGGGAAGAATCTACCCGAAAAAGCTGGAATACCACATCCGCAAAAACTTTTAACAACATTTCTGCCACGTGTGTGGCAAGAGCTTCCCCTTCCAGGTAGGAACGCCATGGTGTTCAACGCCACTATTCATTTATCCTAAAGATTCCTGAATACCGTCACTTCCCAAAAAAGATGATGTCGGAACCGTATCGGCAGACGTGAGCAGGAATAAAGGTAAATGCTCAGATACTGGTGCATTTAATCAACGTAACATTGAATTGGTAGGAATTTAAATGTTAGTGTGTCATTTGTATTAAAAAAACAAATAAATAAAACAACTAAATAAAACAAAAAATGATTAAAATAAACTTAAACACTTCCTGGGGGGTTAATAATTGGTCATATATTAATAGATACTTGGAATGTTTAGTGTAATTAATGAGTTAAGTAGTTCTATTCAGGGGCGGCACCAGAAAAATTTGACTGCAGGTGCTATGGGTGTGCTCCAACATTGACTGGGGGTGCTCCTAGAAATACAGTATTTGCACACACATAAACAGTAGTGGATATGCAACGTTAAAATTATTTAAATTTGTTCCAGAACTGTATTGCTATGCCACTGTCTGACATTCACTCAATACAAAAGCCAAACTTTTTATGCACAGATCGAGAAACAACGGGATTTCAATTACATTATTTTTTATTGAAAAAAAAAATATTGCTGTTCAATCTGTCAGATTGGATTCAAAGGCTATAGGTTAACCCAACATTTTGGTGATTTTGGAGCCATCCTGCTTCCTCTGTTTAAACTCAGACCATGGTGCATTGAATTTTTATGTGCAGCACTTGAGCTTTGAAACACTCCCCAATTCTGGAAACCAGACGGGAGTAAAAGCAGTTTCTGAACATCCACTTGCCGCCGGGATGAAGTGCCGCAGGTGGGCAGAACGCTGGTTCCTTCGTAACTGAATACTCAATCCAGCCATATTGTTCATACCATGCATTAAAACTCCTTCGCTGAGTACCAAATGTCTGTTTTGGGAACCTGAAGGGCAGCCTGGTCCTTTGTCCGGATTTTATAGATCATGCAGTCCACAAGCCATGCTGTCAGCATCAGCGGGCATAAGCTGCCCGCCTCCGGATCAGCTGGAATACCCATCCGCCGGCGTTAGCACCACGGCGGGCAACAAGCTCCCTGCCGCGGGGGCAAGGCTCCCCTTCCCCCGTGGCTCTCCGTCCCCCAGCGTGTTCCCGTCCCCAGAGCTGGGACCATCCTAAAGATTCCTCCGACTCACCGCTGCCGCTCAAATCCAAAAAAGATGATGCCGGAACCGTATTCATTTTTCAGCCGACACGTCAGGAAAAGCTACTAGCCAAACATGGCATTGTCAGAAATGGTGCTGATTTAATCAACGTGACTCCTGACACAATATAATTTATTTAAATTTATTTTATTTTATTCGTTTTCAGGCAGAAATAAATAAAAGCAAAAAATGATAAAATGTCTTAAAAATATATTGTATTTAATTAATTTTTATTTGATTTTATGGGGATACTGTGGGGGTGCTATATTTAGGGGAGCTAATCACCTGAGTAAAGCCTATGGTTCTATTTGACTTTATTTGATTTTACACATTCATAGTGTTGTGAAATGAACCCTCCTGTTGTCATCCTGGGTCATGGAAGAAAGGGAGGAAGGAAGGACGAAGGGAAAGATGGGAGGAAAGAAGGAAAGATAGAGGGAGGGAGGGATCAGATTGGGTCAGTTGGAAGGAAAGAAGGAAGGAAGGAAAGAAAGATGGAGGGAGGGAACAGATTCGTTCAAGGAAGGAAGAAGGGAGGGAAAGAAAGATGGAGGGAGGGAACAGGTCAATTGGATCAGAAGAGGAAGGAAGAAGTAAGGATGAAGGGAAGGAAGGAAAGAAGGAAGGGAGAAAGGATTGTAGAAAGAAGGAAAGATAGAGGGAGGAAGGAAACAGATTGGTCAGTTTGGCCCAGAAGGACAGGAGGGTTAAAGGGATATTCCTGTCTAAATTTAACCCATGGTCCAACGCACCGTGACACGGAGTCAGACCCCCCCTCGAGAGATAACGCTGCTAACCGCTAGCTTCTCTACTTGTAGCAACGTTAGCAATGACCATAACAAACAGCACAGTATATGGATCCACTATCCACCGATCAAACAGCCACAAATAATGCTCAGAACAGCACCAAACGTCATCAACAGTACAAACAGGGTCCCATCCCATAATACGAGGCATCAAACATCTGTTAGCTTAGCCTGGTTTCTATTGAAATGAGATGAAAACAACTCACCCACTCTGCTCCAGTTCTACGCTATGCAGCAACTTTCCGTGTCCAGCACAGAGTCCAGGTCCTGACAACCCAGTCCGAGGCCGACTGGCAGCACTTCATCTGGTTTCAGCGGCCACCGACAGGGGGCGCATGGCGTCTGTCCGATACCCATTTCTCTGACCATTCATTTTTTTAAAATTAAAATTTAAATAAACCTTACCCTAAACCTAACCTCAACGCTGTAGAATAGGAAGTCGGAGAAATGAGCAGTCGGACTTTGGGGCAGTCGGATTGACGTATGCTCCCCACCGACAGGTACTGACCACTTGATTCCCCCAGGTCTCCAGCATTTAGACTCCACCGGCTCTCTCCCTCTGTCACTTTTCTCCTCCATTTCCTTCAGCTCGTCTTCAGTAAACTCGATCTCAAACTGATCGTGGCGCCATCGACATGAAACTCTGAACCCTGTTTGTTCTGTTGATAACGTTTGGTGATGTTCTGACCAGTATTTGTGGCTGTTTGGTGGGTGGATAGTGGATCTGTATACTGCAATGTTTGTTATGGTGCGGTCATTGCTAACGTTGCTACAACTAGAGAAGCTAGCGGTTAGCAG
Organism: Decapterus maruadsi; assembly: GCA_030347415.2. Taxonomy (NCBI): domain Eukaryota; kingdom Metazoa; phylum Chordata; class Actinopteri; order Carangiformes; family Carangidae; genus Decapterus; species Decapterus maruadsi. The sequence goes on along the minus strand of CM064886.1, from coordinate 1,359,797 downwards.
ACGTCATCTCTTGAGGGGGGGTCTAACTCGGTGTTACGATGCGTTGGACCATGGGTTAAACTTACGCCGGAATATCCCTTTAATTAATGCATAATAATCATGATTAACGTAACAACAATTCCTCTGACAATAATCACATCCAGTAACCGTGTAACCGTGACCTTCCTCCTTCCTTCCAGGCGATCCTCAATCAGCACTTCCGCAAGAACCATCCGGGCTGCGCCCCCCAGGAAGCCCACAGCGCCTCCCCCGAGACCACCACCGCCTCCGTCACATCCCGCGGCGGCCCCAGCGACGAGGCCTCGCCCAGCCAGGAGGAGCCGGAGGGCGGGGGCAACGGAGGCGGGGTCAGCGGCGGCGGGGGCGGCGGCGGAGGCCAGTACAGCAGCGAGGGTCCGCAGGCCTCGGTCTCAACCACGGGGCCGGACTGACCCGGAGCGCCGCCGGAAGAGGAGGGGGGGGCGGAGCCGGAGACGACGCCAGGATGCTGAAGCTGCCGACGTGGAAGCAGCGACAGAAACGAAGCTCAGAGTCCAGACTGAGATTTTTCCGCTTTAAACCGCATCTACCTTCACTATCCAAACGGAACAGATTAAGCTAAATGAAGAAACGCCACACAGTCCAACAACCTCATAACGCCACGCGCCGCGCCGCGCCGCCACGCGCCGCGCCGTGGTCCTCGTCTGCCTCCGTCTACTTGTTACGTTACACATTTCTAATTTTATATTTACGAGTATTTACAGGTTCACACAACACTCAGCATCACAACAGTCTGTCTGGTGGAGACTTTGCCAAACTACTCAGTGCCAGTTCAACACTTCACATCCGTCATGTTTTGCCTTGAGACAATCCGGAGCAGGCGGGTCGGTGCCGCCGCCGCGCCCGCCTGCTCGCCAAGCGCCGCCAAGCGCCGCCGCCAACGGCCTCAAAAGATTTAGTTGCACAAAAGGTTTATAATGAGGAAAAACAAACAACCAAACACGGTCCGGTGTGATCAGAGTCGCGCCGAGCTGCGGGTCACGTCGCTACGCCGCGGGTCATGTCGCTACGCCGCCACGGGTCACGTCGCTACGCCGCCGCGGGTCACGTCGCTACGCCGCCACGGGTCACGTCTCTCTACGCCACATACCTCATCCACACAACTGTCGACACGTCCTCCGTCCTCAGCCGCAGGAGGACCGCCTCTCTTCCCGCTCCGCGTTGTTTTTTTACTAAATGGTTTTTTGTTTGTTTGTGAAACTGTTACATCACAAGTTTACTCGTTCACTATGAAGTCAGGGGTCTTGAACACAAGCTCCGCCCACCGGCAGCTTTCATCCGTATCTCGCAGCCTTCCTCAGCGCCGTCACATGACCCGACCTGAGCGGCGTCTCAATGCCAATCCTTCCATCATGTAGTTTACTGTCTACGCTACGTGCTTATGGTGCGTTCCAGGAAACCCCTAACTCGTGTTTTTCCTAAGTTACGGGTCTGACCGCCGTTACAGTGCATTTTTACGGGTAACAGGTGGGAAAAACACGAGTGACGGGAGGGGTTGTGCCGGGAACGCGGCCTTCCTTCTGTAGCGCGCAAATATGGATAGTTAGCGTTGTCCGAAATCAATGCTGTTGTTGTGCACGTACTGGGAACTAACGGTCGCCAACGTCTTCTTTTTATTGGACGCTGTTGTCGTCCTTCAACACATCAACCGGCTTGTTGTTACTTTAATTAGCGATTTTTTGCGCCACCTGTTTAATGCAATGTGGATTTGCATATTTGTGACTCGCTCTGGCGAAATGAGTCCGAAGTCGCAACGTTCTATTTTTAGATAATCAGCTGTAAACATGGAAAATCCATTAAAAAAAGTTTATTCAGCTAATTTCACAGCAATGACATTCAAAAACAATCTCCCAAAGTGATGATTAAAGTTGACTTGCTGCTTCAACCCTCTGAAGATGAGCGTTGCATCGGAGCAAAACATGAAATATCTTCTGAACCGTTCATGACAGAGACGAGCTGTAAACAGCATCTGAACCGTGAGATTCTCTGCTTTCCGACGGTCATTGAATGGTGCATCTGTGACAACAAGGGACCGTATAGGATGCATCGTCTAATCACGTGGTACAGGAACAGACGCCAGAGTCACCGTTTTCTCAGGTTTTAGAACAGAATAAGAGAGGAGGAGATCCTCATCTAGAAAACCAAGGGTTTCATTTTAAAGCTGACTTTCTAATCTTTCCATTGATACCAAAATCTCAACTTTGAAATCTGGGTCACTGTGACTCATTTTGATGGATCAGGTCACATGTTATATCCCGCTCCGTAGCCGAGGCGGCGGCCATCTTTGAGGTTGGGACGTGTCCATCGTTCCGTACTCAACGTTTTGGCCGTTATGAGTGAAGCCATCCAGGTTCTTCCAGTACACTCCGTTTTGACGTACTTCTCGTTTTAGACGCACAGTATGGAAGCATTCGAATTGAGACACAACGCTGGTCATGATTGGTGGTTGTAGCGACGTACCGTGGCCACGAGCGGCTCGACAAACCCTAGAAGAAGAAGAAGACCATGAGATGCAGGTGAAACCTCCAGGCAGACACACTCTGATCACACCGGGCCAATCGACTAATTCGGCCGTAAATCGTGTCTAAATCCTCCAGAGTAGAGTTTGAGTTGGAGACAGTTGGACTCGGTGGTGGAACCATCCGGCAGCCTGTTGACTCACAGCAGGAAGAAACTGGACCGCCGCGCGCGTCCAGCCTCAGATAAGCTACACAGCTCAGTTACCTCTCATCACTACGCAATACAGCTGATGCACCTCACAGCACAGCACCACCAGGGGGCGCTCTGATCCACTAACACAGAGATCTCTTCTCAGTCAGTCTTCTCAGATATTTTTATAAACAAGCATGTCGTTATCGTTTCCTTGTTGTTTTTCTTGGACACTTTTTTTGCTCTGACAATGTGTGAGACAGAAGACGAGCTTCGAGGTCGAGACGCATCGAGACCCGATCGGGAGTCAATGACGCATTCAAACCTGCTGCACAATCACTCAGGCCTGATCCAGACCTGATCGAGACCTGGTCCAGACCTGGTCCAGACCTGGTCCAGTTGCAGAGAGAGAAAAACACAACTCTGAAACCTGAGAAGCTTCAGATTAGAACCGATCCTCCTGCATGGTCCAGTTATTGATCGATTACTAGTAATAATCAGATCCTCAAGATGGAAAAACAGCAAATATGCTCAAACTGATGGAAACTGGTTCAAGTTTCAGTCAACTCATTATTTTCTCTATATGTACATTTTCTGTTGTGGCAGGTGAAGCTAACATTAGCTTCTAAGCTAACCGTTTTTTTTGCTGACTCATCAGAAACAGATAAGTGCACATTATGGTATGGCCACCACTAATGGAGCATAAACATTAGCATAAATTATGTAACAGACAAGTGAATTAGCATCCTGCACTTAGAGCTAATGCTTAGCTAACTATAGCATTGACTTTGTATCAAGGGACTTAGCATCGATGCTAACAAAAAAAGAATATCAACAAAAGTTTAAACTAAATATTATTTTAAAGTACATTTTTTTTGGCGTTTTATGCCTTTATTTGATAGATTAGTAGAGATAGACAGGAAAGGGGGAGGCAGAGAGAGGGGAATGACATGCAGGAAAGGTCTGCCCGATGCGGGCGTCCAAAGCGGGACAGACTAGAAGTTGAGCCTGGTCATATACATGGGGCGGCTGCCTTAACCACTGCGCCACGCACCACCCCTAAACTAAATATTATTAATAGTTTAAAGCAAAAACACATTCACACTGATAAACAAGCTAGCAGAAGCCAACTGTGTAACATTAGGCAACAAATCAGTATAATCCGCGTACAAGTGGGGGTACAATTCAAAACACTTTATTTGCCCTCAGGTTGCACAGATGCATGAAACTTTCTTCAGCCAGATCTCACTATTTACTGATGTGCACTTCAGTCCTAGAGACACAATCGTTGCACTGTTAAAACTTGCAAAATAGTCAAAACCCAATAGTTAAAATTAATATAAAAAGTTGTGATAAAATGGTGATTTTATTGTTGAAATATTGTGATATGATAGTTTTGCTGTATCGCCCGCGGCTACGCACCAGCTCACAGAAATTGGTCTTTTTACTCATTGAGCAACTTTAACAGGTTTTAAAGTCAGTAAACACCAAAGACTAGACTAGACTAGACTAGGCTAGGCTAGGCTAGGCTAGGCTAGGCTAGGCTAGGCTAGGCTAGGCTAGGCTAGACTAGACTAGACTAGACTAGACTAGACTAGACTAGACTAGACTAGACTAGACCAGACCAGGCCAGGCCAGGCTAGGCTAGGCTAGATGAACCGATATTAAAATGTAACAATCATAAATTTAAACCTGAGGATCTGAGAAGAAGAAGAAACCATGTTGTGTTTAATATTGTTTTGTTTATCAGTGGGAGATGTTTCCAACTGGAGAACATCAGGAACATCAGCTGTTTTCCAGTCAGTCGATGTTTTTTCTTTCTTCGCCGTGACAGGTGACACGTGCAGCCGGTTGATGTGTCATTGACGACGACTTGCGATCTGGTCGCGACGGCATAGAGAGGCCAGACCCAGTCAGACCAGATGGATGTAGTAGCCAGGCCGTGGAGCTGGACTTTAAACTAACATTTTAAAAACCCTCCAAAAAAGGTTCAACCTGCCGGAGGCGGGAAAGCAGGTCGGACATGGTCGCCTGGCAACCAAAGGAACGAGGGCGAGGCCGCGTGGGCCCGCCACAACTCCAAAACAACTTGAGCACTTACCAGAGTCGGAACAGAAACTTTTTATAAACAGAACAATGAGAATCTACATATTATCAAACATATTTAAACGACTTAGATGATTTTGCATATGAATGATGTAACCGCGCTCGGAGGAGGGACGGCGGGCGGGCGGCGTGCAGGCAGCACACGGATCAGCTGTTACTGTTTTCTACAGAGCTATCAATCAGACACTCAGTTTTTATGCAAGTGAAGGCAGCGGCGCAGTCCTCGCTGCAGCCGGCCGGACTCCAGGTTCCCTCCCAGATCCCGTCGCCGCCGCCGCCGCCGCCGCCGCCGCCGCCTCACTCTTCAGGCTAAACCAGGAACTATCAGGTATAACAGACTCTTCTTCTATTCAGTGAACCGGACACCCACCTGTCCCCACGTAGCAGCAGAGAGCTAACGGCTAACGGCTAAAACCTCAGAAATCAAACTCATCTGTAAATAAAAAACGGCAGCAGGTTCGAATCCCTGCAGGTCCTCGCTGCAGACGACCAACACCACCCAGAGTCAACCACAGACCTCCACAGCGTCCCACAGGAAACTCTGCTCTGTGATTGGCCGGCAGGGGGCGGGGCGGGGCGGGGGGGGCGGGGGGACACAGTCAGTCGTGTGCGGTGACCTCACACCTCCTCTTGTCCTTCGTCCTCCCAACCCTCAGGAGTCAGCAGCCTCGCTGTGACATCAGCAGCCTCGCTGTGACGTCAGCGGCCTCGCTGTGACATCAGCAGCAGCGGTGATGTCACAGCCGTGATGTCACCGCTGCTGCTGCCGCTGCTGCAGAAACATCCGTGTTGAGGTTGAGTGAAAACACTATTCAGAGTGAATCTGCAGCTGTTTTTTATTTTTGTTTTGTTTTTTTTGTTTTTAAGCGTCGCGTCACTTCACTGCTGTCAGAACCGTTGATTGATTATTATCAGTAATGAATCAGTTTTACCTGATGATCGAAGAAGTCGAACCCTGATCGGCCTCCAGGTTCAACATTAAAGAGGAACTATGCAGGAGTTTTACTTTAAAGGGATAGTTCACCCAAAATTCAAATTTGTCCAAATACCTCCATACTGCTGGTCTGTAATGTCCCTCTTGTATTGAAGCCCCGACATGAGAAATTGGAGGGCTTCACCACCAGAGGGACATAACAGACCAGCTGTATGGAGGTATTTGGATGTTTTTTGGTGTGTCTTTTTGGACCAAGAAACCTGGTGTCCATTGACAACCATTATATGGACAAATCCTGCTGCGTGGACCCCTACTTTTTTCAGAGAAGGAACGGAGGACTCTGAAAACTCTCACAGCTCTTAGTCCACATGAGGGGGAGGAGATGATGAGAGAAATTTGAATTTTGGGTGAACTATCCCTTTAAAGCAGCTGCAAAGAACTTTCATTGCGTGTTGATTTTGGCGACCCCCTGTGGACAGACTCGACGAGTCACTATTCTTCACTAAACTATTCTTTTTTTATGACATGTTTTTACATAATTTCCCTACTTTTTTCAGCTTTTTCCGACTCCGACTGTTCAGGAATTCCATATTTTTAACTCCCACCACAGAAATCCAGTTGCGTTCAATTTAAAACTGACATTACAACTTTCTTGTCTATTTCTAGACGTTATGACACAATTAACTGTTATTTCTTGATATTGTCACATAATTAATGGCCTGCAAATTAAAGGGTTACTACGGAAAAGAAAGCGGAGCTGCATAGTTCCTCTTTAGAACAGGCCGACAGGTTTACGCAGCAAGTTTCCTCCTCATGGAGCTACATTGTGTCTTTATTATCAATCAAACGAAAAGTTGATGAAACAAAAGAGATATTTTCAATCAAAACAAACTTCACTTGAATCAAAAAAAAATTGAGACTCCAAAAATTGTGTGAACCTTTTTTTTTTTATTGAAAATGTTTTTTGTTTAAATTAACTTTTTTTTATTGAATAAAGACACAATATCCTACTCATAATACGGCCCAAATAGGAAAAAAGATGACAAAATATTTTCAATCAAAGAAAAAAAAAAGTGCTCAAGTGCATTTTTTTGCATCCAGACACTTTGAATGGGGATTTTTTTTTTGAATGAAAATATCTTTTTTTTTAAATCAACTTTTTGATTGGATAATAAAGACACAAATGTAGCTCCATACGTCCTCAGCACTGACGCAGTGAAGCTGAAAAGACCCAGTTTTAGTGAATGCCTCGTGTCAGGGTTAAGAGTCCGGTCCGGTCTGGTCTAGTCCGGTTCGGTCCGGTCCGGTCCAGGCCGGTCTAGTCCGGTCCAGTCTAGTCCGGTCCAGTCTAGTCCGGTCCAGTCTGGTCCAGTCCGGTCCGGTCTAGTCCGGCCTGGTCCGGTCCAGTCTGGTCCAGTCCGGTCCGGTCTAGTCCGGCCTGGTCCTGTCCGGTCCGGTCTAGTCCGGCCAGGTCCGGTCCAGTCTGGTCCGGTCTAGTCCGGTCTGGTCCAGACGGTCCAGTCCGGTCCAGTCCGGTCCAGTCCGGTCTGGTCCAGTCCGGTCTGGTCCGGTCCGGTCCGGTCTGGTCCAGTCCGGTCCAGTCCGGTCTAGTCCGGTCCGGTCCGGTCCAGTCCAGTCCGGTCCGGTCCATTCTGGTCTGAGGAGATGTGACGACCTTCACTGATTCACTGATCGATCAAACTTTACCAATCAGATCAATGAAGGAGTGAAAGTTCAGCTCCGACTTCTCGTCTCAGCTTCACTCTTCAAACTGTGAAAACAGCCCAACCTCATCATCTTCATCATCCTCATCCTCATCATCCTCATCATCCTCATCATCCTCATCATCCTCTGGTCTTCATCGTGTCTTCATCACTCTCACATTTTGCTTTACAACTGAAGCCAAACGTTGTTTTGTTTTGTTTTTTGTCTTTGTTTTTTGTGAGTCTTTAAAACAACAAGAACAAGCCTGATGACGAATCATCATCATATTCACTTAATTATTAATTAACAAGATTCGTATCCTAATAATAATGATAATAATAATAATAATAATCAATATCAGATCAATACAAACGTGAGTTTAGTAAATTAACTTTTAATACTGTACATTTTTAAAAGAGGAGGTACTAAACGTTCTGTAGTCGAACCTGAGAGAGAGAGGTTCATGTGAAGATCTTTATGTTGCATGTCTCTGTTGTTAAACATGGTGGAGGGGGGGGGGGTGAAGGGGGGTGAGGGGGGTGAGAGGGGGTCAGGGGGTAAAAGGGGGTGAAGGGGGGTAAAAGGGGGTGGGGGGGGGTCAGGGGGGTCAGGGGGTGAAAGGGGGTCAGGGGGTGAGAGGGGGTGAAGGGGGGAAAAGGGGGTCAGGGGGTCAGGGGAGGAGGCCAAAGGTCGAGTCTAGTTCAGAAAAATGTGAAGAAGCTCGTGTCACTATGAACCACTAGAGAACTCACAGGTCGCTTCTCTGCTAATAAAGCACTTTACGTGTCAGAGTCGAGTCCTTCTTTACCTCGAGACCACGTCAGACCACATCAGACCTCTAGAGACCACATCAGACCACCAGAGACCACGTCAGACCTCTAGACCACGTCAGACCACGTCAGACCTCTAGACCACGTCAGTCCACATCAGACCGCTAGAGACCACATCAGACCGCTAGAGACCACATCAGACCACTAGACCACATCAGTCCACGTCAGACCTCTAGACCACTAGAGACCACATCAGACCTCTAGAGACCACATCAGACCGCTAGAGACCACATCAGACCACTAGACCACATCAGACCACTAGAGACCATGTCAGACCACTAGAGACCACATCAGACCGCTAGAGACCACATCAGACCGCTAGAGACCACATCAGACCACTAGACCACATCAGACCTCTAGACCACTAGAGACCACATCAGACCTCTAGAGACCACATCAGACCGCTAGAGACCACATCAGACCACTAGACCACATCAGACCACTAGAGACCATGTCAGACCACGTCAGACCTCTAGAGACCACGTCAGTCCACATCAGACCACTAGAGACCACATCAGACCTCTAGACCACGTCAGTCCACATCAGACCACTAGACCACGTCAGTCCACGTCAGACCACCAGAGACCACATCAGACCTCTAGACCACATCAGTCCACGTCAGACCTCTAGACCACGTCAGACCTCTAGACCACGTCAGACCACGTCAGACCGCTAGACCACGTCAGACCACTAGAGACCACATCAGACCGCTAGAGACCACATCAGACCACCAGAGACCACATCAGACCATCAGAGACCACCAGACCACCAGAGACCACATCAGACCACTAGAGACTACATCAGATCAGTAGAGAGCACATCAGACCACCAGAGACCACATCAGACCACAGACACCACATCAGACCACCAGAGACACCATGTCAGACCAGAGACCACATCAGACCACTGGAGACCACATCAGACCACTAGAGATCACATCAGAACACCAGAGACCACATCAGACCACTAGAGACCACATCAGACCTCTCGACCACCAGAGACCACATCAGACCACTAGACCACCAGAGACCATATCAGACCACTAGAGACCACATCAGACCTCTAGACCACCAGAGACCACATCACATCACTAGAGACCACATCAGACCACTAGACCACCAGAGACCACAGACACCACATCAGACCACCAGAGACCACATCAGACCACTAGAGACCACATCAGACCACCAGAGACACCATGTCAGACCAGAGACCACATCAGACCACCAGAGACACCATGTCAGACCACTAGAGACCACATCAGACCACCAGAGACCACATCAGACCACCAGAGACCACATCAGACCACCAGAGACCACATCAGACATCTAGACCACGTCAGACCACCAGAGACCACAGACACCACATCAGACCACTAGAGACCACATCAGACCACCAGAGACCACATCAGACCACTAGAGACCACATCAGACCACAGACACCACATCAGACCACTAGAGACCACATCAGACCACTAGAGACCACATCAGACCACAGACACCACATCAGACCACCAGAGACCACATCAGACCACTAGAGACACCACATCAGACCACTAGAGACACCACATCAGACCACAGACACCACATCAGACCACTGGAGACCACATCAGACCACCAGAGACCACATCAGACCACTAGAGACCACATCAGACCACTAGAGACCACATCAGACCACAGACACCACATCAGACCACTAGAGACCACATCAGACCACCAGAGACCACATCAGACCACAGACACCACATCAGACCACCAGAGACCACATCAGACCACTAGAGACACCACATCAGACCACCAGAGACCACATCAGACCACTAGAGACACCACATCAGACCACAGACACCACCATGAAACTTCCCAAGTTTATCATCAGACCACCAGAGACCACATCAGACCACCAGAGACCACATCAGACCACTAGAGACACCACATCAGACCACAGACACCACATCAGACCACCAGAGACCACATCAGACCACCAGAGACCACATCAGACCACTAGAGACACCACATCAGACCACCAGAGACCACATCAGACCACTAGAGACACCACATCAGACCACAGACACCACATCAGACCACAGACACCACATCAGACCACCAGAGACCACATCAGACCACCAGACACCACATCAGACCACCAGAGACCACATCAGACCACCAGAGACCACATCAGACCACTAGAGACACCACATCAGACCACCAGAGACCACATCAGACCAGAGACCACATCAGACCACTAGAGACACCACATCAGACCACCAGAGACCACATCAGACCACCAGAGACCACATCAGACCACTGGAGACCACGTCAGACCACCAACACTCTTTATTTCAGCGCCATCAGTTCCTCGGTGACGTCAGAGCAGAATCAACATGAAGATCAATAAAAGACTTAATCAATAATATTGAATCAGATTCAGATTGTTGAACTGTGTTTATTGATTATTGATGATCGGTCGTTCGTCTGTTTTCCGTCACGTGACTCAGACGTCAGTGCAGGGAGCGGCGCTCTGCTGTCGGAGGGGACAGTGAAGGCACCACGAGGCTCAGTTCTCATTGGCTGCAGGGGTCGGCCACTCGGCCAATGAACAGCAGCGTGTTGATGGTGGACTCTCGGATCAGCACCAGGAACGGCCGGTCCGCCACAAACACCTCCCGGTTCAGGTTGATGGAGCGTCCCACCGCCACCACGGTCGTGGCCGCCGCCGCCTCGCTGCCCTCCTCGTTCACCTGGCAACCGGGAAACAGGCGGATCAGCTGACTCTGGACCTGGACCCGGTCTGGAGTCTGGACCAGGACCAGGACCAGGACCATCAGGTCTGACTTACCTCCAGAAAAGCTTTGTGGAAGGCGTCTGTGATGAAGAGACCTTCACCTCCGTCCTCCAGCATCCCTGAAACAAACACAGGTGAGATGAAACAGGAAGTCACTGGTCTCACCTGTAGAGTCTGGTCCTGGTCTCACCTGAGACCTTTACCTGTACTCGGGTGCATTTATGACTTTAAAATTCTAACAAAAGGTTTCTCAACTGTTTTTTATAGTATTAGATCCTTAATAACAAACTAAAAGTTGAAAGGAGTCATTTTCAGGACGGCGTCCTAATGTCAATGTAATGGGTTGAAGCCCAGAGAGACGCTCCAGGTGAAACGGGTAAACATTTTAACTAACAGGTATCACCATGAAACTTCACAAGTTTATCACTTACATTAAGACAAATATTTTTTGTATTACAAGTTTTGTCAAATGTTATGTTTAAATATGTAAATGAGGCAATAACTAATTAAATATGCGCTAAATTGCATACTTTTCCAGATCCAAAAATGTAATGGATAAAGCCACTTTCAAAAGTCTTGTTTTATTTTGTTGACACATTAGAGTCAGAAGGTCTTACTGAGGAGATTCTGGATATCTCTTTTTATCACTTTGTGAATGAGAAAATACTGTCACCAGCCCTAAATAAATCACATTTCCTCATGTTTTCAGGACTCAAATATTGTCTAAATGAGGCTGTGAATGATATATCAACAATCCCCTCTGTAAAAACCTTCAGAATATGGAAAATGATCAAACTGGAAGGTTTGGTGTGTGGAAGTGCTGCTGAAGTGGATCTGGAAAAGTTCTGGAAAAGTATGCAAATTAGCGCATATTTAATTAGTTATTGCCTCATTTACATATTTAAACATAACATTTGACAAAACTTGTAATACAAAAAATATTTGTCTTAATGTAAGTGATAAACTTGTGAAGTTTCATGGTGATACCTGTTAGTTAAAATTTTTACCCTATTCACCTGGAGCGTCTCTCTGGGCTTCAACCCATTACATTGACATTAGGACGCCATCCTGAAAATGACTCTAAGGCAACGAACCTACTGCTATGACTATAGAGGTTATGGTGATGGGACAATTTGCCAAAATGTTGAACTTTCTAGTGTCAAACTGTGGTCAACTTTTAGTTTGTTATTAAGGATCTAATACTATAAAAAACAACTGAGAAACCTTTTGTTAGAATTTTTTTACGATTAGGTGCTTTTTTTTTCATAAATGCACCCGACTCCTGTGATCTACCTGTAGGGAGGGGAGTGGGCGGGGCTCACCTGGCAGGCTGGCGGCCTCGGGGCTGAACAGGGCCGTCAGTCCCATGGCCTGCAGCGTCTCCCTCAGACTGAAGCTGTCCTCCACCCTGAAGCGCGGGACGTGCACGGTGACGCTCGTCTCCGTCATCTGAGCCAACCAGCCGCTCAGCTTGTTCAGGCTCAGGTTCTCCTCCACCTGGACACGACGACACACAGGAAGACATGAACGGGGTCTGTGGACCTGGTTCTGGTCCCATCAGGACACATCCTCTGGTTTGGACACACCTTCTCAAGTGCATTTTTTTGCATCCAGACACTTTGAATGTTTGTTTTTTTTGATTGAAAATATCTTTTTTGTTTAAATCAACTTTTCTTTTGATTGAATAATAAAGACACAAATGTAGCTCCATACGTCCTGAGCACTGACGCAGTGAAGCTGAAAAGACCCAGTTTTAGTGAATGTCAGGGTTAAGAGTCCGGTTCGGTCCAGTCCGGTTCGGTCCGGTCCAGTCCAGTCCAGTCCGGTCCGGTCTAGACCGGTCCAGTCCGGTCCGGTCTAGACCGGTCCAGTCCGGTCCGATCCGATCCGTGCCGGTCCAGTCCGGTTCGGTCCGGTCCGGTCTAGTCCGGTCCGGTCCGGTCCGGTCCAGTCCGGTCCGGTCCGGTCTAGTCCGGTCCGGTCCGGTCTAGTCCGGTCCGGTCCGGTCCGGTCCAGTCCAGTCCGGTTCGGTCTGGTCCGGTCTAGTCCGGTCCGGTCCGGTCTAGTCCGGTCCGGTCCGGTCCAGTCCGGTTCGGTCTGGCTTTCATTACTTTCTATCCACCTTTTTCCAAACGTCAAAAAACGTGCCTGTTTTGCTCTTCCGGTGGAATTTTATGTTTACGTTTCCATGGTTTCCATAGTCACGGTAAATGCATGTAGCTATTTCTTTTTTTTCTTCTTCAATGAAAATCTGTAAAACGCATGTATCATTAAACCACCTTTTAACAGTGGATATCACACAAATTGACATCCGTGTTAAAAGCCAGCGTTAACAGATCCATGCGTTTACCGCAACTATGACAACGACTGAAAACCTTGGAAACGTAAACGTACAATTCCACCAAACCGGCAAAACTGGCTTCCGGTTTTGCCCGGAGCGTTATAAAGAAACTTGTGGATATTGTAGATTCAAACTGAAGACATCAGAACTATGAAGGAACACAGAAGGAATACTTGGTGACCCTGTAACTTACAGGCCATTAATTACGTTATAATGTCTAGAAATAGCCAAGAAATCACGGTCAATTTCAGGTAATGTCATGTTTTTCATGAAGGCAAAAGGTTTCTTTGCAAGTCTTTGAAATTGACTGATATTTCTACGCAATCAATGCTTATTTCCTGTCGATATTTCTGGACATTACTGTGAAATTGACCGTTATTTCTAGACATTATAACGCAATTAATTGTTATTTCTTGACATTATCACATCATTAATGGCTCGTAAATTAAAAAGTTACTGAATAATGTAGAAATATATTAAATTTTGTCCAACTTTTGCTTCGATGGCTTTTCACATAGTTTAGATTCAGTCATCAGCTTCATGAGGTCAAACCGTCACCGAACCATCTCAGCTGGGTTTAGAACACACGTTATAATTAAAGGGATAGTTCAACATTTTGGCAAATTGTCCCATCACCATAATCCCTATAGTCATAGCAGTAGGTTTGTTACCTTTAATTGTAGGTGTAAGCTATTTTTAGAACGGTGGAGCAGAGCCGTGAGCTGCTCAGAGCTACGCTACGGCGGCTCATGGGATTTCTTGGTTTCCCTCGTTAAACTCATCAAATACACAATCCAACAACTCCACAACGCTCTGGTGGACAAGTTGTGACCTGCACATTCACCACGCTATGAGATAAAAACGGAACGATACGAAACGGAGCCGTTTTCGAGGTAAATACAGGGTAAATACGGAGACTGCTCGCTGAAAAACTGTCCCTGAACGCAACGCACATCAGCAGTTTTGCATGAATTTACCTCGAAAACGGCTCCGTTTCGTATCGTTCCGTTTTTATCTCATAGCGTGGTGGTTCTGCAGGTCACAACTTGTCCACAAAAGCGCTTTCGAGTTGTTGGATTGTGTATTTGATGAGTTTAATGAGGGAAACCAAGAAATCCCATGAGCCTCCGTAGCGTAGCTCTGAGCAGCTCACGGCTCTGCTCCGCCGTTCTGAAAATAGCTTGCACCGACAATTAAAGGCAACGAACCTACTGCTATGACTATAGAGGTTATGGTGATGGGACAATTTGCCAAAATGTTGAACTATCCCTTTAACAGTTTTTGTGTTTAAAACATAATGAAGGAACATGGATCCTTCATAGTTTTGACGTCTTCAGTTTGAATCTAGAATCTAGAAAGACCATTAAATGAGGAAGTCTGTCCAAACCTTTGAGTCACTAAACCAGCTTCTCACAGAAACCTTCAGATCTTCTCAGGAAAGGAATCGTTTGCTAAAAGCAGCAGGAAGAGGAAGGAGCGACGGATGTTGGACGTTAGACACCTGACTGAGCGGCGTTCCTCTCCTCGGCAGGATCAGCACCATGGTGATGTCGTCTCCGCGGTACGGCATCTCCAGGATCTGGATCTGCTCGTCGATGAAGTTCTTGTACCTGAACTTGGTCTCCTGGTACATCATGTCCACGGGACAGGTGCGAGTCTCGCTGACGTGGAAGTCCGAGCTGAAGACGTTGTCCTTGTCGAACTTGTTCTTCCACTGACCCTGAGAGACGGAGACAGGACGGGGACGTTCGTCAGCGCTCGGAGGACAAGCCGTCCGGTCTGGATCTGTAGGAACCTCCTACCTTGAAGTAGATGGTGTTGACCAGGACCAGGACCGTGGTGGAGTCCAGCACCCCGACCGGCAGCGTGTCCTGGATCCTGTTCTCCGTCTTGTTGGAGATCCAGTCGTTGATGGTGACCCGGGCCTCCTCCGGGTTGTCCTGTGGGAAGACCAAGGGTCAGCAGGAAGACCGAGGGTCAGCGGGAAGACCGAGGGTCAGCAGGAAGACCGAGGGTCAGCAGGAAGACCGAGGGTCAGCAGGAAGACCAAAGGTCAGCAGGAAGACCGAGGGTCAGCGGGAAGACCAAAGGTCAGCGGGAAGACCGAGGGTCAGCGGGAAGACCAGGGGTCAGCAGGAAGACCAAAGGTCAGCAGGAAGACCGAGGGTCAGCGGGAAGACCGAGGGTCAGCGGGAAGACCGAGGGTCAGCAGGAAGACCGAGGGGTCAGCAGGAAGACCGAGGGTCAGCAGGAAGACCAGGGGTCAGCAGGAAGACCAGGGGTCAGCAGGAAGACCGAGGGTCAGCAGGAAGACCAGGGGTCAGCAGGAAGACCAGGGGTCAGCAGGAAGACCGAGGGTCAGCAGGAAGACCGAGGGTCAGCAGGAAGACCGAGGGTCAGCAGGAAGACCAGGGGTCAGCAGGAAGACCGAGGGTCAGCAGGAAGACCAGGGGTCAGCAGGAAGACCGAGGGTCAGCAGGAAGACCGAGGGTCAGCAGGAAGACCGAGGGTCAGCAGGAAGACCAGGGGTCAGCAGGAAGACCGAGGGTCAGCAGGAAGACCAGGGGTCAGCAGGAAGACCGAGGGTCAGCAGGAAGACCGAGGGTCAGCAGGAAGACCGAGGGTCAGCAGGAAGACCGAGGGTCAGCAGGAAGACCGAGGGTCAGCAGGAAGACCGAGGGTCAGCAGGAAGACCAGGGGTCAGCAGGAAGACAGGAAGAAGACCAGGGGTCAGCAGGAAGACCAAAGGTCAGCAGGAAGACCGAGGGGTCAGCGGGAAGACCGAGGGTCAGCAGGAAGACCGAGGGTCAGCAGGAAGACCGAGGGTCAGCAGGAAGACCGAGGGTCAGCAGGAAGACCGAGGGTCAGCAGGAAGACCGAGGGTCAGCAGGAAGACCGAGGGTCAGCAGGAAGACCGAGGGTCAGCAGGAAGACCAAAGGTCAGCAGGAAGACCGAGGGTCAGCAGGAAGACCGAGGGTCAGCAGGAAGACCAAGAGGTCAGCAGGAAGACCAGGGGTCAGCAGGAAGACCAGGGGTCAGCAGGAAGACCGAGGGTCAGCAGGAAGACCGAGGGTCAGCAGGAAGACCAGGGGTCAGCAGGAAGACCGAGGGTCAGCAGGAAGACCGAGGGTCAGCAGGAAGACCGAGGGTCAGCAGGAAGTCCAGGGGTCAGCGGGAAGACCGAGGGGTCAGCAGTAGGAAGACCGAGGGTCAGCGGGAAGACCAGGGGTCAGCAGGAAGACCGAGGGGTCAGCAGGAAGACCGAGGGGTCAGCAGGAAGACCAGGGGTCAGCAGGAAGACCAAAGGTCAGCAGGAAGACCGAGGGGTCAGCGGGAAGACCGAGGGTCAGCGGGAAGACCGAGGGTCAGCAGGAAGACCGAGGGTCAGCAGGAAGACCGAGGGTCAGCAGGAAGACCAGGGGTCAGCAGGAAGACCGAGGGGTCAGCAGGAAGACCGAGGGTCAGCAGGAAGACCGAGGGTCAGCAGGAAGACCAAGGGTCAGCAGGAAGACCGAGGGGTCAGCAGGAAGACCGAGGGTCAGCAGGAAGACCAGGGGTCAGCAGGAAGACCGAGGGTCAGCAGGAAGACCAGGGGTCAGCAGGAAGACCGAGGGGTCAGCGGGAAGACCGAGGGTCAGCAGGAAGACCGGTACTGACGGTGCTTCAGACAGACATGGTTCTGGGGCGGTGCGTGGCGCAGTGGTTAAGGCAGCCGCCCCATGTATATGCAGACGCAGGCGTCCCCGGTTCGCGTCCCGCATCGGGCAGACCTTTCCTGCATGTCATTCCCCTCTCTCTGCCTCCCCCTTTCCTGTCTATCTCTACTGATCTATCAAATAAAGGCATAAAATGCCAAAAAAAAAATATTAAAAAAAAAAAAAAAAAAAAAAAAAAAAAAATACAGACATGGTTCTGGTTCTGGTTCTGGTTCTGGAGTTTTTGCTTCTTTGCTGCCTCTGTAATCATTCTCCCGTTTATTTTCTTTACTAATTACTTGGTCTGGCGTTGGAGTGAACGCAGCCTCAACCAACTCTTCCCAGAGTTCAAAGATGAGAATTACTTTATGGGACGGTAGGAGCCATGATTTATACATTTTGAATTTCAAAAAGGCATAGTTTGTATTTTTTTGTCTCTGTCTTGTATATCTAGAAATACGTCACCGACAGCTTCAGTTGGACCTGAAAGCTGTGAAAGGGAGCTCATGGTTTTGTGGCTTTGACACCACGAGGTAAAGCCACGATAGGGAAATTCAAACAACTTCTTCTTTTCTTGTGCTGCTTTCTAGATTTCCTTGACATTCTGTGGACCAATAGTCGTCATTTATGGCGATTAGTCAAATGAAAAATAAAACAAAAATAGGGACCTGCTGTGCCGTAAAAAAAGTCACAACTTCCTGTATCTGGCCCTTCAAATTAAAAGCGCTATAGCCTTTCATAACAGTTCAGTCATATTGATTTTGACAAGACACGGCTCCAAATGTTTGCTGTTTGCGACCAATGAAAATTTTGGTCGACTATTTGGGGGCAACCCTAAAGTTCTGTCGATGCCCAAATCGCCACCAAACATTTAGTTTCCTCAGCAGACCACGACAAATCAAACTATTTTTCTTTATGTTGTCAGTTGCTGCCTTCTCCTCCTCCTTCCTGTTTGTCTTCACAGCCTAGAATAAGACACGCCCACCGATGATGTCACGGCAGCTGGGGGTTCAGGAACCAGAACCGGCTCGGAGCCCTGCAGGTGTGAAACCCCCTGTGAGACCTAGTACCTTGATGTTACCTTGAAGTTGAGCGGCAGCAGTTTGGCGCCGTAGACGGTCTCACTGATGTGCTGGTAGGTCTCGTTGAAGACCAGCGACTTGTCCCCGAACAGACGGTTGGCAGAGATGAGCTCCGTCGTCTCGTCCTTCTTCCTGTACAGGCGGCAGTTAAGTTTGGCGAAGAAGAAGTGGACCTGGTCTGAGGTCTTCTCCTTGATGCTGTCGAACTCAAACACCTGCACAGACAGACAGACGGACACGGGTTCAACACGTTCCTAATCAATAGATAATAACTCTCACAGGATCGCAGTCTTGTACTCCCTTTTCCACCGAGCTGGTTCCAGCGCTCAAGTTGTGACCTGCACATTCACCACGCTATGAGATAATAACACAACGTTAACACACAGAGTTGTTTTAGAGGGAAATTCAGAGACTGTTGATGAAAAACTGTCCCTGAAGGCAACGTGCATCAGAGGTTTTACATGAATTTCCCTCTAAAACAACTCTGTGTGGTAACGTTGTGTTATTATCTCATAGCGTGGTGAATGTGCAGGTCACAACTTGTCCACCAGAGCGTTGTGGAGTTGTTGGATTGTGTATTTGATGAGTTTGATGAGGGAAACCAAGAAATCCCATGAGCCTCCGTAGCGTAGCTCTGAGCAGCTCACGGCTCTGCTCCGCCGTTGTAAAAATAGCTTGCACCGATTAAAGGTAACGAACCTACTGCTATGACTATAGGGATTATGGTGATGGGCCAATTTGCCAAAATGTTGTATTATCCCTTTAAGTCACTGGTACCAGCACCGGGTGCTTTTCGGTGGAAAAGGGGTCTGAGTGGTTCTGGTCCAGGACCTTCATGATCTGCTCCAGCGTCTGGTCGCAGGCTCCCAGCTTGGTCATGGCGAAGGCGGTGGAGACGCTGATGGGCGACATGAAGATGTTGGACGCCGGCGTTCTGCTGACGGACAGCTGTTTGTAGAGCGACAAGGCGAAGCGTCCGTTGGCCTTGGACAGCTCCCATACCCGGGGGTTGGTGGACTCTGGGACCGGTTCTGGCTCCTGGGTCGGGCCCTCGGGGTCCGGGTCCGGGCTGCGGTAGATGCAGCGCGGCTCCAGGGGGAGGTCTCTGGGTTTGGCGCTGCAGATGTCGGGAGGAGAAGGAGGAGGAGCGGCGGCGGCGAGAGAGATGAGCGGCAACACTGCCAGAAACAGCCAATCATAAGCCCTCATCCTGGAGACACAGGTAGGAGTCAGAGACAATTCATGAGCAGGTTGGTGAGTAAAAATACTGTGACTGATCAGTGCCGATTGATTTTGTTGATTAAAGGGATACGCCAACATTTTTTGTGTGTCTTGTCTCACTCCTGAGTCCATGACCAGCAGATAGACGCCTTCCTTTTGACTGTGTGTGCAGTAACAAGGGAGATATGGGCAGAGCTGGCGCACCGCTAATTAGCTTAGCTCAAACACTGGAAGTGTATGGGTAGTGTTAGCCTGCCTCCTACCTGAAGTAGCTAATTAGCTTAGCTCAAACACTAGAAGTGTATGGGTAGTGTTAGCCTGCCTCCACCTAAAGTAGCTAATTAGCTTAGCTCAAACACTAGAAGTGTATGGGTAGTGTTAGCCTGCCTCCACCTAAAGTAGCTAATTAGCTTAGCTCAAACACTGGAAGTGTATGGGTAGTGTTAGCCTGCCTCCTACCTGAGCAGAAATCAGCATCAGAAGCTGATTTCATTTTAGCTCTAAACTCTGTAAATATATCACTTTATCAACATTTCAAACATGTTTAGGTGAGAAAGTAGCCGTTTAGATCAGCAGTGTGTCGTTAATTTGTCTAAATACCAGCTGTTTACTATTTTGTTCGGAGGAATTCAGCGCTACTCAAGCTAGCTGTTGTGACCAACGCACTTCCGGTTACTTTCACAAAATAAAACACCCGTTGCCCTTTACATACAGAAAACCATGACGATAGAATCTGTGCTTTTACTTTGAAACAGGAAGCTAACCTAACCTCGATGTAGCTAGCTTGAACCAAAATAAAGCGTCAGAGAAGAGTTTCTCTGATGACTTTAGGTGGAGGCAGGCTAACACTACCCATACACTTCCAGTGTTTGAGCTAAGCTAATAGGCGACTTTAGGTGGAGACAGGCTAACACTACCCATACACTTCCAGTGTTTGAGCTAAGCTAATTAGCTACTTTAGGTGGAGGCAGGCTAACACTACCCATACACTTCCAGTGTTTGAGCTAAGCTAATAGGCGACTTTAGGTGGAGACAGGCTAACACTACCCATACACTTCCAGTGTTTGAGCTAAGCTAATTAGCTACTTTAGGTGGAGACAGGCTAACACTACCCATACACTTCCAGTGTTTGAGCTAAGCTAATTAGCTACTTTAGGTGGAGGCAGGCTAACACTACCCATACACTTCCAGTGTTTGAGCTAAGCTAATTAGCTACTTTAGGTGGAGGCAGGCTAACACTACCCATACACTTCCAGTGTTTGAGCTAAGCTAATTACAGGCGATACGGCTCTATCTCCATGGTTACCGCACGCACAGTCAAAAGGATGGCGTCTATCTGCTGGTCATGGACTTGGGAGTGAGGCAAGACATGAGAAAAAAAATGTTGGTGTATCCCTTTAAATAATAAATGAATCTTCATAAATTGTTAAAAAATTGATCAGAAGCGAAAAGAGTCATTTACGTTTTGTATCAAACAGATTTTAATTTGCTTCACTAAGACCCAGATCACTAGTGCACACACACACACACACACACACGCCTACACACCAGTTACTCATCAATCTCATGACCAGAGTTTGAACTTTATCATAAACAAACTGTGTTTTTCAATAAATTTATTTAATCTCTTTCTTTTGTTTTTTTTGAGTCTTGTGTTTGTGAATTTCCTGGTTTTTTTTGTTTCTCTTAATGGACAAATAAAGTTTTTTTTAACCAAACACAGAAACCGTGTCAAACGTAAGCAGCAGCAGCACTGATCAGATCTCTGGTTTAAAAAATGTTTAAATGAGAAGAACAAACAAGTTAAAACACTGAAGACAAGTGTTGTGTTCAAGGTCGCACAAGAAAAGTCTGTAAAACACAGAACTGACTCTAAGAAGAAGAAAAGACGAAGGTTGTGGGTGAATGAATTAAAGGCAGATCTTACCTGCGCAGGTAGACGGTGGTGTGTGATCTGCTGGGCTGGCGGCGCTGAGCTCAGGTCAGTGTCCTGCAGAGCAGAGACAGACGCCACGCGACCTTTGAGACATTGATCCGTCCTGTCAACACGGCGGCTCCGTACCAGGAAAAACATCTGGACACAAACAGGCCTGTGATGACCTCACTGATGACCTCATCCCCCTGATCACTACTCAGTAACGACACAGCTGCAGCGCCGCGCTCCGACCAGCAGGGGGGATGGCGGGATGGCGCATCGTCCACGCTGAGGGGGCGTGGACACTTCCTGGAACGTCACCGTGTGGTTGCCGTGGTAACACAAGTAGGACAGATGTTTGAAACTCTGACCAACAGGATGGACTCGATCTGAGCTGACTCACCTGGAAGAGGTGGAAGAGCAGAGGAGGAGGAAGGGAAGAGGAAGAACAGGAGGGAGAAGGAAAAGAGGGAGAGGAAGAGGAGGAGGGAGAAAGAAGTGGAGAAGAGGAGAAAGAAAAGAAAGAAGTGGAGGAAGAGGAAGAAGGAGAAAGAAGAGGAGGAAGAGGAAGAAGAGGAGAAAGAAAAGGAGAAAGAAGAGGAGGATAAGGAAGGAGGAGAAAGAAGGGGAGAAGAAGAGGAAGGAGGAGGAAAAAGAAAAAGAGGAAGGAGGAAGGAGAAGAGGAGAAAGAAAACAAGGAGGAAAAAGAAGAGGAAGAAGAGGAGGAATAGGAAGGAGGAGAAGAAGAGAAAGAAGGAGAAAGAAAAGTAGGAGGAAGGAGGAGAAAGAAGAGGAGGATGAGGAAGGAGAAGAGAAAGAAAAGGAAGAGGAAGAAGGAGAAAGAAGGGGATGAAGAGGAAGAAGGAGGAAAAAGAAAATGAGGAAGGAGAAAGAAGAGGATGAAGAGGAGTTCAAAGAAACAAACATGGACGACGCTGCTGAAAGAATCAAGTTCATTTTATTGGTGAAAAATTAAAAACCAGTGAAAGAGACTTTAAC
>CM064886.1:1327500-1332500 GCA_030347415.2 Decapterus maruadsi | reverse complement strand
CTGTGTGACATCACAGGAGGAGGAGCCCCGCCCAGGAGGCCTGATGACGGAGGAGGTCATGGATGAGGAGAGAGTCTGAAGGAGGAGGAGGAGGAGGAGGAGGAGGAGGATGAGGAGGAGGAGGAGGAGGAGTTGGGGGGTGGGGGAGGAGGAGGAGTTCCTCCTGGTGAGGGAGGGGCCAGGAGGAGAGGAGGCACCTGGGAGGAAAGGTGAGAGGAAAGGAGGGAGGGAGGAGGAGGAGGAGGAGGAGAGAGGAGGAGGAGGAGGAGGAGGAGGAGGAGGAGTTACCATGAGGTTGGTGTAGAAGCTCTGCTGCTCCTCCTCTGCTCTGTACATGCTCACGCTCTCCCCCAGGACCGGACTCTGCAGACGGCTGAGGCTGCAGAAGAGGAGCAGGTTCAGGTTAGAGTCCAGCACTTTTCTAAAGGTAGTTTAAAGGGATAGTTCACCCAAAATTCAAACTTCACTCATTATCTGCTCACCCTCATGTCGACTAAGAGCTGGGAGAATTTTCAGAGGTAGATAATGAGTGAAATTTGAATTTTGGGTGAACTATCCCTTTAAGTGTTCATTTAAACTTGCGCTGAAAGAATGTTTCCTAGATAAATAAATACAATTTGTTGCTAAAATTTCTCTAAATTTCTTTCCAAAAGTTCACACCAATGGCCCTAATTTGACACTGACTAAGAAAGTAATGTTATTGAGTCTCATGTCGTGGGGAGGGGGGGGCGTGGTTTCAGAACCACTGATTTAAATTTGGTCACTATAATCCAGATGTCAGATTTTCCATATCGTTGCATCCTGAACGGACTCACCTGTTCTGACCGGAGGGGGGGGAGCAGGACGCCGCCTGCTGTGTGACATCACAGTCCTCAGCCCCGCCCACAGGCCTGATGACGGACAGGTCATGTGATGAAGAGCGTCTGAAGGAGGAGGAGGAGGAGGAGGAGGGGGAGGGGGAGTTGGAGGAAGGGGGAGGAGCCTGTTCCTCCTGGTGAGGGAGGGGCCACAGCAGACTGGCACCTGGGAGGAAAGGTGAGAGGTTAAACACACACACACGAACACACCTGGCAAACACACACACATCTAACACACACACACACACACACACACCTGTGCCCACGGCGATGTTGGCCGTGCTCGGTGGCTTCTGATTGGACGGCTGAAGCTTCCCCTGAGCCTCCAGGAGCATCTGGACCTGCACCGGTAGAAACAAGAGTTACACATGTACCCAGCAAACTGCCTTCATTTAAAGGGATAGTTCAACATTTAGTCAAACTGTCCCATCACCATAATCCCTATAGTCATAGCAGTAGGTTCGTTACCTTTAATTGTTGGTGCAAGCTATTTTTAGAACGGTGGAGCAGAGCCGTGAGCTGCTCAGAGCTACGCTACGGAAGGTAACGAACCTACTGCTATGACTACAGGGATTATGGCGATGGGCCAATTTGCCAAAATGTTGAACTATCCCTTTAAGGGCAACATGCATCTTTTCTTCAATTAAAAAGTTAATAAATAAATAAATAAATCAGTTGATTGATCGATGATGCTCATTGGTCCGTTAACAGGAAGTGTGTGTCTCACCTGAGCCTGCAGGAGGCGCAGCTGTCGGTCCTGATGCAGGAGGAGCTGGTAGGTGTCGGGAGGTATGACCCCACAGGAGGGAGGGGGGAGGGAGGGGAGGGGCGCCGGGTCTGTAGGACGGGAGGGGGAGTCGACAGGAGGAGGAGGAGGAGGAGGGGGGGGGGAGTGATGGCTGCAGGGGCAGGGAGGAGCAGGGGGGAGGGGGGAGGTGGGAGGAGGAGGAGGAGCAAAGACACAGGTGGAGGGAGGAGGAGTGTGATGATGTGAAGGAGGAGAAGAGTGGTGGGAGGGGGGAGGAGGAGGAGGGGAGTGGTGAAGGGTGGAGTGCAGAGCAGGAGGAGGAGGGGGGAGGAGCCAGGGGGAGGAGAAGATGGAGGTGCAGGTGTGGGTGTGGGGGGAGCAGCAGGAGCAGGGCTGCTGCAGGTTGGAGTTGGGGGTGCTGTGGAGGTGGGGGGGAGGGGGAGCAGGTCTGGGAGCGGAGGAGGAGGAGGAGGAGGAGGAGGAGGAGGAGGAGGAGGAGGAGGAGGAGGAGGAGTTTCCGGTCAGAGGAGCAGCAGCAGCAGCAGCAGCAGCAGCAGCAGCAGCAGGAGCAGGAGGTCTGGGGGCGGAGCCAGGGTGGTGGCGAGCGCTGTGATTGGACGTGAAGCTGCTTTCAATCAACAGAGAGAGTTCAGGGACGGACGGCTGAACTCTATGACTCTGGAGGAGGAGGAGGAGGAGGAGGAGGAGGAGGAGGAGGAGGAGGAGGAAGAGGAGGAGGAGGAGGAGGAGGAGGAGGAGGAGGAGGAGGAGGAGGAGGAGGAGGAGGAGGAGGAGGAGGAGGAGGAGGAGGAGGAGGAGGAGGAGGAGGAGGAGGAGGAGGAGGAGAAGAAGGAGGAGGAGGAAGGAGGAGGAAGGAGGAGGAAGAGGAGGAAGAGGAGGAGGAGGAGGAGGAAGAGGAGGAGGAGGAGGAGAAGGAGGAGGAGGAGGAGGAGGAGGAGGAGGAGGAGGAGAAGAAGAGACGTCAATCACAGACATTTTTTATATTGCACACACTTTAAAGGGATAGTTCAACATTTTGTCAAATTGTCCCATCACCATAACCCCTATAGTCATAGCAGTAGGTTCGTTACCTTTAATTATCGGTGCAAGCTATTTTTAGAACAGCGGAGCAGAGCCGTGAGCTGCTCAGAGCTACGCTACGGAGGCTCATGGGATTTCTTGGTTTCCCTCATCAAACAGACAATCCGTCGTACTAATAGTATATGTAATAGTTGAACTATCCCTTTAACCTCTTCAGACAAAGATGTCCACTTCTGAAAAACTTCTCTAAAAATCTAACGGTGCGTTCACACCAACAGCGTCAGCAGCACGGGCAGCAGACGCTTTCAACGCTCTGTTCAGCTCTAGCGGCGGCGGCGGCCAAAGGGGCGGGACTTTCAGGCAGCGTGGACGATGTGTCCACTCAGGCGCTCTCAATTTCTCCTGCTGTGAGACTCCCGGTCTGCAACTGGCCGCAGCCGCCGCCACAAGACTCCTCATTTGCATAAAGTTGAAATTCTCAACTTCTAATTCGACGTTCCCGACGGTCCCGACGGTCCCGACACCCCTCAACGCCAGTCTCCAATGAAAATGAATGACTTGTGGCCGCCGCGACGCTCCCGGTGTGAACGCACCTTAACAGATTAATATTTTCTTCTGCTTTGTTTTTGCATTTGCATCATCAGTCTTGGATCGGTCGAGGATTCCTCAAAATATTGGCTTTGTAGCATCATCACATCATTATGTGACTCCCATTAAATCTCCCATTAAAGCATATTTTTTAATCCAATTGTTTTTACAAGAAACAACGATGCATTCTGTGGCGTTTGGGTCAATGTTTTCATTTTGTCCAGTTCACCAGCAGATGGCGCTATTTTCCCTTTAGATATCAGTCATAACAACAAATAGAAAGACAAGGTGTTCAGAGAAACACTCACACAGTGTGACCTCTGACCTCTGACTGACCTGCTGAGTGGGGGGGTGGGGGCTCGGGGACGGTCGTGGAGAGAGGTCTTCATCCTCCACTCCTGAGTCCTGGTCGCTGACGGAGAGGCCGGCGGCGGCGGCGGCGGCGGCACTGAGAACAGAGGACAGACCCATGATGATGATGATGATGTCAGACAGGTGGGTCAATGTGGGCGTGGCCAGAGGCCGTACCTGCTGAAGGACCTCCGAGCCTCCCTGAAGACCTCCATCTGTCTGCCGTGACCTTCTGACCTCAGCTCGCACTGCAGCGTCCGACCGTCCACCGGGGCCACCTGGGACGACCATGACCATCATCATCATCATCATCATCATCATCATCATCATCATCATCATCATCCTCATCATCATCCTCATCACCATCATCATCATCATCATCATCATCATCCTCATCATCATCCTCATCATCATTCTCATCATCATCATCATCATCATCCTCATTCTCATCATCATCATCATCATCATCATCCTCATCATCATTCTCATCATCATCATCATCATCCTCATTCTCATCATCATCATCATCATCATCATCATCATCATCATCATCATCATCATTCTCATCATCATCATCATCATCATCATCATCCTCATTCTCATCATCATCATCATCATCATCATCATTCTCATCATCATCATCATCATCATCATCATCATCATCATCATCATCATTCTCATCATCATCATCATCATCATCATCATCATCATCATCATCATCCTCATCATCATTCTCATCATCATCATCATTTTCATCATCATCATCATCATCATCCTCATCATCATCCTCATCATCATCATCATCATCATCATCATCATCATCATCATCATTCTCATCATCATCATCATCATTCTCATCATCATCATCCTCATCATCATCATCATCATCATCACCATCATCCTCATCACCATCATCATCATCATCATCATCATCATCATCATCCTCATTCTCATCATCATCATCATCATCATCCTCATCATCATTCTCATCATCATCATCATCATCCTCATTCTCATCATCATCATCATCATCACCATCATCATCATCATCATCATCATTCTTATCATCCTCATCATCATCATCATCATCCTCATTCTCATCATCATCATCATCATCATCATCATCATCATCACCATCATCATCATCCTCATCATCATCATCATCATCATCATCCTCATTCTCATCATCATCATCATCCTCATTCTCATCATCATCATCATCATCCTCATCATTCTCATCATCATCCTCATTCTCATCATCATCCTCATCATCATCCTCATCATCATCATCCTCCTCCTCATCATCATCATCATCATCATCATCATCCTCATCATTCTCATCATCATCATCATCTTCATTATCATCATCATCATCATTCTCATCATCATCCTCATCCTCATCATCATCATTCTTA
>CM064886.1:1302500-1322500 GCA_030347415.2 Decapterus maruadsi | reverse complement strand
TGGAGTTGTTGGATTGTGTATTTGATGAGTTTGATGAAAGTTAAACCAAAAATCCCATGAGCCTCCGTAGCGTAGCTCTGAGCAGCTCACGGCTCTGCTCCACCGTTCTAAAAACAGCTTGCACCGACAATTAAAGGTAACGAACCTACTGCTATGACTATAGGGGTTATGGTGATGGGACAATTTGACTAAATGTTGAACTATCCCTTTAAATGTGAACATGATTCTTTAGTCTCTGGCGACATTGGGGGATTTTATCATCACTCACCACAGTTTTTATTGATTTTGGAGGCAATAAAATAGTGAAATTTGAGTTTCGTTGGCTTTTAAAGTCTGTTTCTACCTGTTGAACATTATTTTGATACAAAAATGTTCCCCGACATAAATTATATAAATAAAATGTGTGTGTGTGTGTGTGTGTGTGTGTTTACCTGTGTGAGCAGAGCTGGAGGCGGAGCTTCTCTCCCGTGGGGCTGCCGTCCCACAGCGCCGATCTGGATTTGGGGAAACTGAGCTGAGTGAGCAGAGTCGTGGACGATCTGTGGAGCAGCAGGAGAAGAAGAAGAAGAAGAAGAAGAAGAGCAGACATCTTTATTATTTCTTTACCACCAACGTCTCCGTGTCTCTGTCTCACTCTGGATTCTGTGATGTGATTCAATAAATTCCAGATCATTCAAATAGTTGGACTAACGCTGCGTTCAAGACAACTCGGAAGTCAACATCATCAAAACATGGCGGCCCTCGTCTTAAACGGTTAGAATTTAGACATTTTAAGTTGTTTGTTGAGGTTCTAATGCATATTTTTTGTGTATTGTTGCAGTAGTCTGTATGAAATATGTTTATATTAAGCTGTGATTGTTGTATGGTGTGAAATTTTGTTCCTCTGTTCTCAAGGCTATAACATTATGTGTGCACTCATCAGTGGCGTCTCCTCTCCTCTGGGACTTCATTATTTAATTACTGTAACGTAGGGGTGGATCAGCTCATGAGAACGAGATGAGACAAGATTTTAAGAAAACTGCAACGACAAAATACACAAAAAAAATACACAAATGACTGGACCAACAGACTTTTAATTAACTGAGTTGCACAGGCATTTAGAAATGTTTTATTATAACTCTTTACATGCATGATGCAAGCATGAGCGTTTAATAAACTTCTTCTATTACAAATTGAAAGCAAAACAAAAATTTATAAAAGTTAAAATAAAATCAATGAGCTTCCACAGCTTCAATGAGACCTGATTCACACTTAAGTGCGTTATTGTGTGAGAGTGAATAAACTGTTTACTGATGTTTAGTTTAAATTTAGATTAATTAATCACAGAAAAATAACGCGAAAAAATAAATAACGCATTAAATCGCAACTTATTTTTGCACCCGGTCCCTGCAGCGCGGAACCTTTATCATTGCACGAGTTTCCGGCGAACCCGTAACACTGTTGCACCGGAGGGAAACCACACACACGCAACACAATGGAGGCTCATGAGAAGTCGCTGCACGGCTCTGTGAACGGGAACTTTAGTTTTAAGAGACGGCCGGACGGCAGCCTGGATAAAGGCACGGTCGTGTGCAAATGGTGCAAGAAGGAGCTGGCGTATCACCGGAGCACGTCCAGCCTCCGCTACCACCTCAACGCCAAGCACTTCACTGCCCTGGGCAACGGAGACCCCGCAGACCCCGCCGCGGGCTCCGGCTCCAGCAGCAGGCAGAGCCGCAAAGCCAAGCTGGACAAGATGACGGGCTTCAGAGCCAAGATGAGCAAGAACACCGCTGATAAAGTCAGAACCGCGCTGGCGAGGTGGATCGCAGCGGACTGCCGGCCGCTGTCGGTGGTGGAGGACCCGGGGCTGCAGGCGGTGCTGCAGGAAGCCTCGTCCGACCCGACGTACGAGCTGCCGAGCAGGAAGACCGTCACAGACACGATCTGTCAGATGCACGACACCGAGAAGCAGGCGAGGGTTCATCTGCTGGAGAAAGCAGAGTGTGTGGCCGTGACTGGAGATCACTGGACCTCGGATAACAACACACATTACGTCGCTGTGACGGCGCATGTTATTGACGAATGGCGTCTCAAGTCGTTCGCGCTCGCCGTGCACGAGACCAACTCCACGGAGCGGGATGAGAAATGCACGGAGCTGTTCGAGTCTGTGGCGGGAACCTGGAGGATCCAACACAAGATCACCACGACCGGAGCAGACGCGATGCTCCCAGCCGGGGACATGCCGTGCGTGGCCCGCATCCTGCAGGGAACCATCACCGCCTGCCTCTCCGACGGCGGCTTCAGTGACGCGCTGCTGCAGAAGTGTCGTCACATAGCGGCTCATTTTAAAGACAGTCCCGCCCACATAGAGCAGCTGCACTGGGAGCAGACGGCGCTGGGGCAGAGCAACGAGCCGCTCATAGAGGACGTGTTCATGAGGTGGAACTCGACGCTGGAGATGATCTCTCGTCTCCTGAGGAACCAGCAGGCCGTGAAGGCAGCACTGAGCCGCCAGCAGCAGCAGCAGCAGCAGCAGCAGCAGCAGCACGCGCTCCCCGTGCTGACTGCAGCGGAGTGGGACGGGCTGCAGGGGCTGGCCTCCGTCCTGGACTCATGCAGGTACAACCACAAACCCACCTGCACCACCGACTGGATGCTTTATTAGTTCGCAATGTACGGAAGCCTGTTGCACCCACTTGAGCTTGAAGCTGTAATTTTTCATTTTTTTGATATCTGCTTTAATATGTTTTTATTAGTTCACAATGTACGGAAGCCTGTTGCATCCACTTGAGCAATTTATTTTTTTGGGTTTGTTTTTCGAGGTAATTAATTAAGTTTTTCATAGCAAGTTTTTTTCGCGGTTATTTTTTCTGATTTAACGAGATTTCAAAATCTCGCGAGAATCCCCCACTTGCAAGTTTATGTTTATTTTCGGTCCTTATAAAAAAAAACAATAAAAAACAAATACATCAGACAAATATAAATACAAAAACAAAACAAAAAGTAAAGTTTAACCGCTGCAGTCAAGCCTCCAGCTCATCTATTACATCTTAGATCCATGAGATACATCGTTAAAGGGATAGTTCAACATAATAGTTATAGCCCAGTATTATTTGACTAGTTGGCAGTGGCTTTTTTACATTGACAGTTGTTTTTATGTGGCGAGACACTTCAGACAAAAATCATGCACTGTTTAATTTTGAGATTTTAGGCTAGTTTTCTTAGTTAAAGGACAAGTCCGGTCAAATTCAACGCACGCTGTATTTTCCTAACCTTTTAGATTTAAAAGAAGGAATCTGAAGATTTTCAGGTTAATTGCTCCTGTTTTGTGGTAGTTAATCTTTACCCTGTAGTGTTGCCCCTTTAATTTGTCCAGTAAATAATAATCCTTTAACCATCCATTACAGATATGTGACGGAGCTTCTTGGAGGCGAGTCGTACGTCTCCTGTTCTGTGGTGTTGCCCGCTCTCTGCCACCTGGACCGCACCATGAAGGTCTCCGACGAGGACCCGGACTACGTGGCGAGGTTCAAGACCGCCTTCTCAAAGGACCTGGCCCGACGCCAAGCGACGCTCAACCACGAATGGCTCAAACTGGCGACGGTGCTCGACCCACGCTTCAAGGACTTAAAGTGTCTCCCCAAAGCGGAGCGAGAGGCGGTGTGGACCGGCCTCGAGGCGCTGCTCCAGAAAGAATCCAAAAGTGCCGCCGCGGCGCCGACAGAGCCGCCGCCAGCGAAGAAGAGACTGCTGCTGTGTGCGTCAGAGTCCGACACAGATGACGATGATGACAACGAGGGGCCTCGCAGGGCGTTGAGCCGCTACGGAGCAGAACCCACCATCAGCGAGACGGACTGCCCGCTGCAGTGGTGGTCGACTCACGCCGGAGCGCACCCGCAGGTCTCGGTCCTGGCGCGGCGGTTCCTGGGCAGCCCGGCCACGTCCGTCCCCGCTGACCGACTGTTCTCACTGACAGGACACGCAGCGGAGAAGCAGAGGGCCGCCCTCGGCTCGGAAAACGTTGACATACTCGTTTGTCTCGGCAGCTGGCTCAAAGCCAAGGAGAAGCCGACGAGCCAGGACTATGTTTATAAAGTCTACGTCTAATCATTTAAAGGGATAGTTCAACATTTAGTCAAACTGGCCCATCACCATAACCCCTATAGTCATAGCAGTAGGTTCGTTACCTTTAATTGTCGGTGCAAGCTATTTTTAGAACGGCGGAGCAGAGCCGTGAGCTGCTCAGAGCTACACTACGGAGGCTCATGGGATTTCTTGGTTTCCCTCATCAAACTCATCAAATACACAATCCAACAACTCCACAACGCTCTGGTGGACAAGTTGTGACCTGCACATTCACCACACTATGAGATAATAACACAATGTTACCACACAGAGTTGTTTTAGAGGGAAATTCATGTAAAACCTCTGATGCACGTTGCCTTCAGGGACAGTTGTTCATCAACTGTCTCCGTGTTTACCCTGTATTTACCTCAAACGGCTCCGTTTCGTATCATTCCATCATTATCTCATAGCATGGTGGTTGTGCAGGTCACAACTTGTCCATGAAAGCGTTTTGGGATTTTGTATTTGATGAGGGAAACCAAGAAATCCCATGAGCCTCCGTAGCGTAGCTCTGAGCAGCTCACGGCTCTGCTCCGCCGTTCTAAAAATAGCTTGCACTGACAATTAAAGGTAATGATTATGGGATTATGGGCCAATTTGCTAAAATGTTGAACTAGCCCTTTAATAGTTGACGCCTTGTTTTTTGTTTAACTTTGTTTTTTTTTCAAACTGCTGCGTCCGTCTTTCTGTTCTTAAACATAAACATTAACCTTTACACACAGTTCATGTGTTTCTGTAACTGATGTTTTCTGTTGTTGTTGTTGTTGTTTTGTAAGTGTTTGCACTGTATGCTACACTCTGTTTGTTTGTTTTTCTTCTTTCTCTTTTCTTTTTGTGTGTAAAGCAGTAAAGCTCTATAAATAAAGTTTTGATTGATATTTTTTTTGATTAAAGAACTGTTTGTTGCCAAAAGCTGTGTATTTCATTAAAGGTTTATGGAACTAAAGTGTCTTTGAGCATTTGTAAAAGTGCTTATAAATAAATAAATAAATAATATTATATTCTGACAGAGAGGTTAAGCTCATCTCCAGATTTACTTTATTTTTCACTAGGAGCACAGAGGCTCCACCTGACATAACATTTAAGGAGCCCAAGCAAAAAATGTAGCAGCACACACACACACACACACACACACTGTAAATACACTTGCAAAGCAAATATTCACGTTTCCTTTTCATTCATGGTCTTCATACACTTTGGCCTGACAACATAATGACAGATCCCAGGTTTTTGAATGTAAAAAACCCCCAAAACAAACAGATTAACTGGTTGCACGTGGGCAAGTAGATGAAAAATAACTTGCACCGTTTCAAATGTTAGAGGTAACACAACAACACACAGTTTGACAGTCTGAAATATCCATGTTTGTGTTGTTTTCAATATCCCACCTTTTATGAAGTGGATTTACCCTCACAGTCATTCCTGTTTTAGTGTCTGTTCCTATTGTTTTACACGGGAAGTCTGACTGATTGATTGATCGATTGATTGATTGATTAGTTTGTGTACCAACAGAGGTGTGTGTGTGTGTGTGTTCCTCAGACTCACCGTGCTCCTCTCATGTTCTCCGGGGTGAACACCTCCTCCAACACCCCGATCGGCAGCGCCTGGAGGTTCACCGGGCAGCTCATCCTCGTGCCCGGCAGAGAGCGAGCTGAGGTCGGTCACGTCACCCGAGAACAGCCGCTGACGTCAGATAGCCGCGTTAGCTTCCCCGCTGGAGCCGCATTAGCCGCGTCTGTTAGCTCCGTTAGCTCCGTTAGCTTCTCCAACAGGACGAAACTCGACTCTCCGGAACTCTAACCACGGTTTTAGTAAAGTCACGACCGGTTGGAGGGTTTTTACTTTTTACGATTTCACGTTTTTCTTGTTTTATTCCAGTAACTCTGACCTGAAACGAGCCGCAGTTGAATTATGGCGCTGTTTCCACTCTCCACTGGCGGGGCGACTGCTCCAGCCAATAGGAGGCTCCGTCACAGCACGGCTGACCAATAGGAGGCTCCGTCTCAGCGCTTCTGACCAATAGGAAGCCTCCGCTCCCGCTTAACGTTTATCCCTCTTCTTGTGTTGTGAAGCTGCAGATTGAAATGACTGGAAGACCGACAGCGCCCCCGCAGGTCAGAGCGGGAACAGGAGGCTGGACTTTCTCCTCTTTTTGTGGCTTTGGCGCGGCTCAAAACACATTAAAGAACACAGACATTCTTCAGACACAACTAAAAATATAAATTAATTTAAATAAATGAATAAATACCCCCCCCCCTCCAAAAGTCCTGAATGTTTGCACATAAAGACCTGGTTCTCCTGTAGGTTGTTTTGCCTTAAACAGCAGGTTTTCTAATTACACCCAATGAAATCTACTGTGACTGACAGTTTGTGTGAATCTCAGACCGCCGCCCCAGCATTTTCATGTAAACAACCAAAACACAACATTAGTGAAACTATCCTGTCCCCAGCTCCGTAACCTCAGCGGTGACACAACTTTCTGCTGTTTAGTGACTCATGTTTATATATTTTTTTATTAGTAGTAGGCCGATTATTATTTATTGAAAAAGCAGAAATAAAAACAGTAGCCTATGCATTGAAAGTATAAAGGAATAACAGAAAGTACAGGATGAATAGGGTGAATAGAAAGGTTGTAAATGGTACAGAAATGTAATGTTTTATATCTTTTTGATTTGTTGAATTTAGTAAGTAGCAAATTTATCAAAAAGTAACATTTTCTTTCTCTCAGAATAATTATAATAGCACTTAAGCTTGCTCCACTTCCACACACGCCTGCTATAGAAACTCAGATGACAATCAGACGACAGAGACAAGAGACAAGTGGATGCAGAGTTGCAAAGAGCAAAGTTTTTTTTTTTTTTACACAATGCAAAATACCAACCAATCAGAAGCCAGAGAATGAAACTGTAACCATGGACCTTTTTACTTCTCTGTGTTGAATTATTCATGTGTGAGCAGTTGGATCGGCGTCCAGCACAGAGTCATTTCCTGAAAAGCAGCACATGGAGGAATTATTTATCACTGTGTCACATGACACTGAGCAGAGACGCCGAGCGGCAGCAGCAGCAGCAGCAGCAGCAGCAGCAGCAGCAGCAGCAGCAGCAGCAGCAGCAGCAGCAGTGACCAGAGGAACCAGAGGAAGAGTCACATAATATAATAATAATATGAGCTGTAGCGGCTCAAGATAAATGAGTTAATCTGTCAGAGAAAAGACTTCACTGTGTTAAAGGGATAGTTCACCCAAAATTCAAATTTCACTCAATATCTCCTCACCCTCATGTCGACTAAGAGCTGTGAGAGTTTTCAGAGTTCTCCATGCCGGAACAATTTGTCTGGGCTTCAATACAAGAGGGACATTACAGACGGGCAGTATGGAGGTATTTGATGTTTTTTGGTGTCTTATTGGGCGAAGAAAAGTGAGCCACATTCACAACCGTCATATGGACAAATCCTGCTGCGTGGACCCCCCGCAACTCAGAGAAGGAAGGGAGGACAGTCGAAATTTGAATTTTGGGTGAACTATCCCTTTATCCCTCATACCATAAATGATTATTCAGCTTACATGACACAGACATGCTGAAACAAATCCTCCATCTGTCGTTGCCCCCAGAGCAAAAGCTGTTTGCAGTTTGGCCCCAGATGATCCCACGGAGGTTCAGTCACATTATTTCCCTGCAGGTATCGGCCTGGATCTGTTTGATGAACTCAAACTTTCTGGGCTGAACAATCAAATCAATCAGATGGTGACAAATGATGATTGATCATGAGAATAATTTATGGGAGCAGCCTCACACCTCTCCTGTGACGGAGGAGTGGTTTTACACGTCATAAGAAAATGTAAAAATAAAAAGCTGTTTAGTTTTATATGTGGACTGAATGTGTCTGAACATATTCCATCATAACAATCATGATCAGCCCCATAATGTTATTTTGAATTTCAGTGTATGTGCACACACATAGGCTGTTAATTCTTTATTTCAGACACATAGTCCATATGACAATTAATAAAATTAAAAGACAGACAAAGAATTGGAGAAAGTACATTATACAGTACTTAACCATTAGTTACCATTAAAAATAAATAGGCCTCGTTGTCTTGTGTAGGACCATAGTAACTGATGTTGTGGTTCAGTGGTGCTAATTACTGCTGATCTGAATTATTAAAACACATCGTTTGTGTGGTTAAAGGCATAGTTCAACATTTGTCTATCGCCATAATCCATAGTCATAGCAGTAGGTTCATTACCTTTAATTATTGATGCATGTTATTTTGAGATCGGCGGGGCAGAGACGCAAATAAGCTGCGATACTTTCGCCTTTTCCTCATCAAATACAGAATCCAACAACTCCAAAACATTCTTGTTAAGAAGTTGTGACCTGCACATTCACCACGCTATGAGATAATCATGTAACATTAGAGACGGAGTTGTTTTAGAGGCAAATGCAGCCGGAACTACATTCCAGACACGGCTGCTGGGCGGAGGGATCTCAAAATCGTAAGTAGTTCCAAGTATTTGCTTCGTGTGTCGTAATGTTACATAATTACATGGTTATTTCATAGCGTGGTGAATATGAGCATATTACACGTTTTCAAAAGTGTTATTGGTGTTGCATGTTGTGTTGTAACCGGGTTATTGCCAATAATCCGGTTATGAAAGGGTTATTGACTTGTCATTGTTGAACTATCCCTTTAAACCAGGTTCAGACTTTAAAGACACACATCCATCGGTTGTTTTACGCTGAGTCAACCGTGTGGCTGACCCGCCTCCTCCTCCTCCTCCGCCGCCGAGAAGTGGATCTTCCTCCCCGGGATCTCGGTTCTTCTTTTGTTGTTGTCCACAGCGCTGTACAGAAACAGCCAATCAGCACGCCGCTCCGCTCCGGAACGCCCACCGTTCTTCGCCACCGTCCAATCAGAGAGCTCCCCTGGGCCAGGACGCCATTTTGTGGGTTTATAACGGCTGTGGTTGTTGGGATGGGAAGCCCTGCTGCTGCTGCTGCTGGCCGCTGGCTGGAACCTGTTGCTCCGCAGTTCCGTGTTGTGCAATGGACGGGTGAGTTATCCCACCGACTTCACGTTCACACTTACACTTTAACTATGGAGTTTCTGGCTCATTTACACTCACAACGTGAGGACAGAAAGAGGAATATGTGGCGGGAAAGGCGGGGTTTTAATAGAAAGAGCAAGCGCGAGCTCCGTCCGCTTCTCTGTAGCGCGACCGTTAAAGTTGTGTTTGTGGCGCCAGCAGGAAGCTAGGCTAGGCTAAGCTAAACTAAGCTAGCCGAGTTAGCTGTAGCTGTTTCTCCGCGGATACCAAAGCTCCGTGAACATCTCATCACATCAACAGGCAGGTAGTGTTGTTGTAAACCTGAAGAAACACACACACAAAACGAACCAAACCGAGTCCAAAGTGTCGGTTTGTTTGAGTGTTTCTCGAAGCAAAATGAACACAACTTCAGTGGTGCGTTCACGGCGCTCACGCCCACTGCGGAGACTCCTCATCTGGAAAAGTAGAATGTAAATTCCTTTTGATCTGTCGTAGCTACAAAGTGCAGGGGCGATGCTAGAGGAGATGAGCCCCGTGGCCCCCCACCACTTCTCCCACACACAAATAAACAAACTACATGTGACTGTAAAGTCATTCTGACGATTGTGAGAGAAGAACATGACGTTACAGATACCTGGGTTATATTTATATTACCTCCTGAATCTGGCTTCTTTCTTTTAAAGGGATAGTTCAACATCTATTCAGATTCTCCCATCACCATAATCTCTATAGTCACAGCAGTAGGTTCATTACTTATAATAATCGGTGCATGTTGTTTTGAGATCGGCGGGGCAGAGACGTGAGCTGCAACGGAGGCGCACGATACTTTCGCCTTTCCCTCATCAAACTCATCAAATACACAATCCAACAACTCCACAACGCTCTGGTGGACAAGTTGTGACCTGCACATTCACCACGCTAGGAAATAATCATGTAACATTACAAGACAAGAGTTGTTTTTAGAGGCAAAACGCTGCCGGAACTACATTCCAGACATGGCTGCTGGGCGGAGGGATATCCATCTCATAGCGTGGTGAATGTGCAGGTCTCAACTTCTCCACGAGAGCGTTGTGGAGTTGTTGGATTGTGTATTTGTTGAGTTTTGAGCAGCTCACGTCTCTGTCCCGCTGATCTAAAAACAACATGCACCGACAATTAAACCTACTGCTGTGACTATAGGGATTATGGCAATAGGCAAATTTGTCTAAATGTTGAACTATCCCTTTAAAGAACTGCCTTATGTCCATTGTTATCATCTTTCACACATTGTCATCTGGCTTCTAGTCAGTGAACTGGCTTCAATATGTTGCTTCTAACCAAACAACAACAACAGTCAATGGTTGACGATGCAACATTAATGTTAAACCGTCGGCTGCAGCGAAGAAGCAGCACATTGAGGACTGGTAATAATTACAGTGTTGCTGATGATGTCATAAGGGGTAAAAGATGAGACGCATCTTTGGAGCAACTAAACTGGATTCACAACTAAACAGATTCTCACTTTGCATATGGATTAAAATAAAAAGTGTGTGTGTGTGGGGGGGGGCAAGTGTGAAATCGTGGCCAAATTAGAGAGTGGTTGCAGGTAATTGATTGGTTTTAAACTTGAAGCACTACAGACAGTATAGGAATAGATTTATGTCCTTGTAATTATTCATTATAGGCCTATGATCTGTGAAATGAGCATCTTAAAGACAAGTTGAGCCGCGTACAAAACTATGAACAATCTTTTTTAATACTGGAATGATCCACCTTGGTGACGGTGGTGAAAAGGTTGGTTTTGCTCCCATGATTGTTATCGTTATAAGCGCGTCGTAACCGACCATAAAAACACAAATTTTAGAATTTTGTGAAAGAGATGTTTTTTGTTTAATTCTGTTAGAGGTTCCTGACAAAAAGCCTTGATGCAATAAATACATTTATGTGGTACTTTCGTGTATTTAAAACCTAAAAACCGGTCGGTGGTGACCAGAACACAAGAGGAAGGTTCACCATAAGTTACCACTAACATTAAAAAATACATTTTATATAAATATACACAAACCATATGAGTCTGTGCAGTAGAATCTAATGGTTGAACTGTTTCAACCTGTGTCTAGAGGGTTGTGTCGTTGTGTGTGCAGTGAAGTAGTTATTAATGCTTTATGTACAGGATATACCTGCATAACACAACACACCACTGCTGGGTGTGTGTGTGTGTGTTGTGTTGTGGTTCCTGTTCAGTTGTGCGGTGGGTTTTGTTAGAACCAGACAAAGAGCTCAGACCGGACCGTTGTTGTGAGTCGGCTGTTGTCGGTCGGTACCGCCGCCGGCCCAGTGTGTGTGTGTCTGTGTGTGCAACTGAAACTTGTTAAATGTATAAAGCTGGGAAAGAGGTGTGTTGGTTTAGGGAGGAAGTGTGTGTGTGTGTGTGAGCTGACTTAACCAGTTCACCCTGCAGCAGCAGCAGCAGCAGCAGCAGCAGCAGCAGCGTAACGTGTGTCTGTGATCAAAGGTGAAGCCGCTCTGTTTAAATCTATTGATTATTATAGTAGCCACGGTTTATTTCTCTGTTTGTTTGTTTGTTTGTTTGTGTTGATGAACTGGCCCCAGTCCGAACAGTCTCTGTGTGTTACGTGTGTGTGTTGCGTGTAATAATCCTACAGCGAGCCGGAGCTGGAGACTCGGAGGCGTTTGAATATTTGTGCTCCGTCAGGACTCATTCGTGCCCTGAGGCGTCGTCGTCCTCTTCCAGCTGCTTCACAGCCTGTACGGTCGGATCAGCGTCAGCCGACCGGCCCCCGTTTGGCTTCTGGTTTTGTTTCAAGTGTCACTTCAGTGACTCCAGCAGCTTTCACTCATTCATTCATTCATTTTGTAACATTCAAAAACTCTCCTCACTGTCGCTTCCCGGTAGTTTTTACGGGTGATTGTTTCCAGCGGCTTTCTTCCTTTATCTTTTTTTTTTTTTACTAATGCTTCAACAATTCCCTCTGTGACAGGGTTTCTGCAGGCCATTAAAAAGCATTAAAAGCCATTAAAATATATTTTGCTAGAATTAAGGCCTTAAATGACATTAAAAGGCATTAAATTCGATTCTCAAAGGCATTAAACAATTGATCAATTTTGATACCATTACATGCTATAGAGCACAAAGAACAGAAAAATAGGGGATTATACAGTAAAATAAAACGTGGCTGAAGAAATGGAGAATTTAGTAAATAAATATTTTTAGGTGGTGGCAGGATACGGTTGACTTTTTTAAAATCGGCAGGTCAGCCTTTTTAAAAGGAGGTGGCAAGAAAATTGCAATCGGTGCCTGTTGGTGTGATAAACATGCAGAACCAAGTAATTGGGTTTTTGTAAGTGTATGTATGCACACGTATAGCATTAAATATGTTTGAAATGGCATTAAAAAGGGCATTAAAAAGCATTAAATTAGATTTGCTGGTACCTGCAGAAACCCTGTGTGAGTTTTACTGGCGTCGTATCAGCAAGATAACGAGTTGATAACGAGTTGATATTAAATCTTCCCTGTAGGCTTGTCGTCACAATACCAGAACTTCAGGAGTCGATACCGATACCAGTAAATGTGATACTTATTCGTTACCACAAAAACAGAAAAAACAGAACCCATGTGCTTCTAAATACATTAGACTACTTTTTATTTAATAATAAAAAAAACTTTCAATGCATTTTTGCAACACTGAGCAGGAAGTATTAAAAAAACGGGCTTTTCTTCTAAAGAACGTGTGAAAGAAATGATATAAACATAATGTTGTATTCCAAAGTGAATTACATTTATTCTACATTTAATTCCAGATTAATTTTCCTGTCAGAATTCCAGTTACACCCCTTGGCATCGGCTTGCATCACGTCATTGACCTAAATATGACTCAACACAAACACGACGCCATGTCGTTAATTTTATGCAGGTAGAACTTTTATTCACTTTAAAGCTGTTTTCACACAAACTGGTGCAAAAACACATGGTTTCATTTTGTAGCCGGTGCTTTTCACATTTACACACGTCAAGATGGAGCTGTTTGACTTTATTTGCCCCTGTCAGGTGTTGACGTGGTGCAGGTGCAGCTTAGCGGGGTGGGGAGGTGGGGGGGGGGCAGAGGAGGGACAGGTGGAGGATGGAGGTGGTGTTTGGTTTCTGACTGGTGCTGATGATGATGATGATGATGATGAGGTTAATAACCGTGGACAGAGCCAGGTGTTGGTGTGACGTCAGCTGACAGACCGATGATGTAATAACTGATGACCTCACACATGATGACGACATGATGTTACAGCTGTCGGTCACTACTGACCTCCAGACACAGCTCTGTAACATCTGTTTTATTTAGGTGTGTTAGGTGTGTTTTTAATGTTAATGACAGACTGGTGGAAGTGATGATGGGGCGGGATGAAGGCCGTCTTTCAAACTGCCTCTGCACGCAACAGGGTAGCGCTACGGCCAATCAGAACAAAGAGCAGGATGACGTCGGTAGATTAAATTTTTCCCATATCCCGGTGTTCAGTGCAGTTTCTTGCTCAACTTTTAAAGAAAATGACAAGTTTGATGCCAAAGCCATCTTGTCATGTTTTTCACCGTCATCACGTTAAACCAGCGTTAAACGACTCTCCAACCAGATGGAGCGCTGTGATTGGTCAACACAAACGGTGTTCGAGACTCATTTCTAGCAGGGCTCCAGACTAACTTTTTTGACCACCGTCCCGAAACCGTCCCGAAATATATTTTGAACCGTCCCGAACTGAATGTATGACCCAACAATATTAACTTGATGTTTAAAATAAATTCAAAGCATTCCATAGGTAAAAAAAAAGTTGAAATGATTTTTGCTTGGCTGCTTCCATACAAATACAAATGAACA
This sequence comes from Decapterus maruadsi, assembly GCA_030347415.2. NCBI lineage: Eukaryota > Metazoa > Chordata > Actinopteri > Carangiformes > Carangidae > Decapterus > Decapterus maruadsi. The sequence goes on along the minus strand of CM064886.1, from coordinate 1,308,483 downwards.
ACGTTTCACTAAAATAAATGAAGTTCAGTTGTTGCTGTTGCTGCTTTCAAGGAGGGTGTGTGTTTGTGTCCCGGTGGCTTCTTAGTTAGTTGGGTCCTCTGTAGCTTTGAAAACTCCGTCGGAGCGACGATCATGTTTCAGACTGATGGCGCTGTTTTTTCCTCCTCATGGAACTTGCTTAGAACATTCATTACAGCGAACTGTCTTCTTTATTACCGTGACCGTCCCTTAGCGCCGTCATGTTCTGTTTACACACCTACCGGTGCACGTTGTGCTGCTCAGGGACGGAAGTTCCCAGTTGCGAGCCGTTCTTCAGACCTTTTGGTTCATGTTTCTATGGTTCAAGTGTAACATGGGTAATTGGTAAAATACCGTGGATAAGACGTTGATATCAGCAACTACCAAGTTGACCAGTTGTTTGCCGCATGATTTTTTTCCAGTCAGAAACTAGTTTTTCCGATTATACTGAGGCCACATGAACGGCTTGCTCACCGGAGCCAATGCTCTGGTGGTTTCAGTAGTAACATTTTCTTTATTGATAATTTTGCGGGTCTTTTGTCAGTCTTGCAATAGTCTGAATGCAGCAGGAAGCGCGGTGATCGTGATGTGTGCAGTTTCAGTGCAAAAAAAAAAAAAAAAAAAAAAAAGTTTCGTCTTTTCCCAAATATCCCCCGTCGGAGTAAAATCTTCCAATTCCTCATTTCGATTCATCCTAGATATATGACTTGTCTGCTCATCTGTTTTGTAAAAGTGGCCGTGATTGGTCACAGGAAAAGAACAACAACTTGAGAACCAATATGACTGAACAGGAAAAGGCTCCACAAGGAAGTGTGACTCTCACTCACTCGCTGTCAGACAAGTTTTTTCCGACGTTGTTCCAGACGTTTCAAAGCCACCTGTCACTGTTTTTCACCGGTTATTAGCGATTAAACCAGGGTGCTGCCGTGCCCCAGTCCCGTCCTAAAGCGCTCTCGCCCGGCGGCCAGTCCAGATGGAGCATGATCTGTGATTGGTCAACACAAACATTGTGTTCGAGGACTCAAAAATTCACAACCCGACCGTTCCTGTTTTGAGACAGTTAACTGATTACATTAATCACCGTTCATCAGCTGTGTAACGAGTGACTGCCAGGAACCGAAATAAAGAACCGAAATGCGGATTTTTAAACGATTCTCGATATATCTTCCAGAATCTGCCATCCCTAGTCTGGAGCCCTGGTTTCTAGACCGACCTGCGGAGCAGATATATCTGCCGCCACTAGGGGGCGTCTGGGTTCTTAGGCTCCGTGGTGTAAAAAGTCTAGTTCATGTTCATGGTGGGTCCTCCTCCTCCTCTCTACCTCCTGCTCCTCCTCCTCTGTGCTGGCTCCTCCCCCTCCTCCTCCTCCTCCTCTGATTGGCTCCTCTTTAACCTTGGTTTACTTTGGTTTTGCTGTTTGAGTTTTTTCTCCCTGCTGCTTCTAACACGCTTTCTTTTCTTCACAGCAGTGTCCACCACGATATAACAGTTGGTACTAAGGTAGGCACCTCTGCTCCTCCTCCTCCTCCTGCTCCTCCTGCTCCTCCTGCTCCTCCTCCTTGTGTGTCTGCTGGTTTGTTTCTGCTGTGACCATCATTCAGTGTGTGACACAGTGTGTGACGAAGTACAGTAAAGTTTTTAGAAACAGAAAAAACACCAACATTTCCTCCACAACCGTCAGGGAATCACAGAATAAACTGAGATGAAAAGAAACCGAACATAGATTGAAAACATAAACACTCTGCATGGGCCAGTATGACAACCTTATTATTATAATTATGTATGGTGGAATACATTTTCACCTCATTATGTAATAACGCCACATTTCGTAATAGCCTAATTCTTGAACACAATGCGTAATAAACTTTGCTGCATTTTGTAAAAAGTTGTTACATATTGCATCAGTTATTATAAAATGCAGGTGTTTATTACAAAATGTGGCAGATTATTACACAATTATTACACAGTATGGCGCTACAAACCTTAAAGGGATAGTTCAACATTTTGGCAAATTGGTCCCATCACCATAACCCCTATAGTCATAGCAGTAGGTTTGTTACCTTTGTACCGTTGTTGGTGCAAGCTATTTTTAGAATGGTGGAGCAGAGCCGTGAGCTGCTCAGAGCTACGCTACGGAGGCTCATGGGATTTCTTGGTTTCCCTCATCAAACTCATCAAATACACAATCCAACAACTAAGATAATAACACAACGATACATGGATGGAGAGAACTACAACTCCCAGACACTCAACCTGCAACAATCTCTCTTTTTTTGCCGGTGCTCATGGGTATTGTAGTTCTACTAAGGAACCACCAGCCAGTTGAAATGTGATCCGTCATCAAGGTGTAAATAATTCAGAACGGAGCCGGTAACGTGAGCCGGAGCCTCACACTCTGCTGCTCGGCTCCGCCCGCCGGCTCCTGCCCGCCGCCGGCCGGTTCTGACCGGTTCTGGCCGGTTCTGGATGTGGCTTCAGGTCAGACCAGATCCTGTCGTCTGTTTAGAATATAAAGAGCTGGTCTGAGGTCAGTGAGGTGAATGAAGCACCTCATTTAAAACTTGTATCGGTTGTTTTAGTTTTACTTCCTGGTTTGTGTGCTCCAGGTGGGAATAACAGGAAGTGGTCATCGACTTGTGCTGCGGTCGATTGCACTCGGAACTCGGAAAGATCTGACATGCGAATTGGAAAAATGCAGTAGAACGGCCCTTGAAGTCGGAACTCCGACTCGGGAGCTTGAGTAGGATCCAAGCCGCCCGAGTCGGTCGGAATTACGTCAGAGCAATATGGCGTCGCACACGGCGAGAGGTATTTATTTATTTATTAAGGCTCTTTATTTTCCAACCTAGACATTTAAGCAAGGGAGACGTTATGGAAAAGGGAATATAGCCTGGTTCCACGTGTGCTGCAGCAAGAGTTGAATCTGCACGGCTCGCTGTGACGCTCGCTGTGACGCGTGCAGGATTCCCGTCGCTGCTGCGTTCCAGACTGTGTGTTGCAGAAGTGGCGTTTCTCTTTCTCTCTCTCCCCCGAGCAGCTGACGTTCTTCCCCAGCAGTAACCGACCTTTTGATGCTCGAAGGACGTCAGCTCACTGTGGCCGCCATGTTCAGGGATGCAAACAGCTCGCCGAAAAGCGAAACTCTCTTTTTTCATGACCAATTAGGTGACTTGTGTGAATCGTTCAGATCCGAAGAGTTTTTGTTTTTGAGGGGGGGGGGGGGGTCTCGGCGTCTCAGCTCGGGTGAGTAAAATGTTTTTCTAACAGGCTGACAGTGACAATCACGTGAAACTGAGGCGAATTCATTCGTGGTTGTCTCTGATTATACTGATAACAGCTTACTTTCAATGTAGACGCGCAACATGCGCTTGTTACCCAAACGGTGCGCGGCCGCGTGCATTCGGTGCGATGGTGACGCCGTTTTTTTCCCCCGTGCATGTCGGTGGAGCTGTGCGCCGCCGACATGCACGGTTCCCTACATACGTTGCTGTGTCAGGCAGGTGTCTCCCACGAAGCTCTGCCCCGTTTCAGATTTGAAGGAAGTCCTCAACGTGGATAGACGTCGCCCTCGCGATGTAGAATGTGTTTAATTCACAGTGAAACTAATTATGTCCATTACACACTGAATGAAATATCACATGTCTTTTATTTATTCAGTTTAGTCTAATAGTAATAATCAGTGAAGACCTGAAATTCAGTATCTGAAATATTGCAAAGGATTTTTGTAATGTGTGCATATATTATATATAGAAATGTTTGCCTTCTGAAAACTATGTCCAGCTATAAGATATATCCTGGAAATGGACTCTTCCGTGATATTATAATGTAATTAATTTGTGCTGAGCAGCAACCCCCCCCCCCCCCCCCCCCCCCGCTAGACAATTACTCTCTTTTTTCGGTCCTGACCAGTTTGCATCCCTGCATGTTTTCCGAGGTCGCACAATGAAACGCATTTACCTCGGAAGTCGGAATTTCCGACCCGGATCTTTCCGAGTTCCGAGTGCAATCGAACGCAGCATTAACCACGTTGCCGGTAGAAACAGTTGAGCTTGATGCTGCGGCTGCGTTGAACAGCAGGACCTCGTTGTCGTTATGAAGACGTCCTGTAGACGTTGATCTGTTGTTTTCCTTCATCCTGGAGGTTTCGACCCTGGTCAGTGAGGTCGTCGTCATGTGACTTGTTCAGTTCACGCATTAAAGGAATAGTTCACCCCAGGGCCCAGAATGATATTTCACTTGCACAGTGCATGTCCATGTAACGGTTGCTAATGGACACCAACTGTCTTCATCACAAAAAAACACACTCCAAATTAAATCCGTCTTGTAATTCCTGAAAAAATTCAATAATTCCATATTTTAAGCTTGTTTGCAGCGGAAGCTCCTCTTCCTGGTCCGTCCAAGTCTCGCGGGATTTGCATCAGTGTCAGTTAATCACAATGATGTCGACGCAAATCTCGCCACGGAGGATCTGAAACTTCTCCAGCCCTTAGTCGACATGAGGGGGAGCAAATAATGAGTGGAATTTCATTCTGGGGTGAACTATTCCTTTAATATCCAAGATCGATTGTGTTTGTACGTCAGACTGAGTAGTAACAGGTGTGAATCAGGGCTGGAGCCGAGTACCTGCTCGGCTCGGGCCGTATCCGAGTGCCGTTTCACTACTCGGATACTTCTGCATCATGTATGTGAGTGTGTGTGAGTGTGTGTGTGTGTGTGTGTGTGAACAACAGTTGTGTTGAACTCGGTGGCGACTCCCTGACTTTGTTTTAACTTCCTGTTGCTGCTGCTCTTTAAACTCTGAGCAGGTTGAGACGCTGTTGAACAGCATTTAGAAGGAAATGGGTTCAGTTGGTTTTTATTTCTACTGAGGTATTGAATGAGTATTTTTAAGATGCACAGCTCCACTACTTCCTGAATGTAAGGCAGTTCTTTTGTTTCCTGTCTTACATTATTGGACAAACTGATTAATCCAGGTGTGTCCGACCACTGTGACGACTCAGACACACCTGGATCAATCAGTTTGTCCAATAAATAAAGAACTGCCTTACATTCAGGAAGTAGTGGAGCTGAGCATTGAGCCCACGCTGGTTGTCTGTGACCAGACAGAGGAGGCGACGTCGGCACCTGGTGACGGCCATGAGCAGCTCTGATTGGTTGGAGTCTGTGTGGGTGTGGAAGGGGGGGAGGGGAGGGGGGGGGGCAGGTGTCGGGTGTCGATCCATTATTGATGGAGGCTCGGTAAGAAGATCTGAGCTGCTTTGTTCTAGAAGCTGCTCAGGTTCCTTCAGAGACGCCGACGCCTCGCTCTCATTCATTCATTCATTCATTCATTCATTCATTCATTCATTCATTCACTCATTCACTTGAATATCTCTTGGTTTATCGCTCTGGATCAGAGGATGATGGTCCCACGGGACCAGGTCGACCGTGTCGCCCCCCGCCGGTCTAGATTTACACCACAGGCTTTTATTGTTGTAAAATGAATTATTTAGCTGGATTTATTAATCTTTATCTCACGTATATCGACACATCGACACATATGCAGAGTAGGGACGTCACGGTAACTTGTTTTCAAAAAAGATAAACACCGAAATAAAGGTAAATGCACTTGAACATTGAATTGGTAGGAATTTAAATGTCAGCATGTCATTTGTAATTTAAAAAACCCCATTGAAATAGACCTAAACATTTGGTATAAATGACAATTAATGACTTTTAACACATTATTTTGTGTAAATAAATTAAATTTGAAATTATGAAATTAATTATTGTATAGTTGTGATAAGCGTAATACCGTGATTAGTTCTCTGACAATTATCGTACCAAGAAAATGTCTAGTTGTGACATCATTAATACAAAGACAAACTGAATGTAAATGTGAATAAAAGTAAATAAAAACCCAAATAATGAAGAATAATAATCCGTCGCGTTCAGGGCGGTTGTGGCGGATCAGGCGGAAGTTTCA
>CM064886.1:1247500-1297500 GCA_030347415.2 Decapterus maruadsi | reverse complement strand
TTTTGGTTCTGGAAATGTATGAAGATTAGTACATATTTCATTAGATATCACCTCATTTACATATTGAAACATAAAATTTAAAACTATTGTCTTAATGTCAGTAATAAACTTGGGAGGTTTCAAAGTGAAATCTTTTTTTTTTACCTTATTCACCTGAAGTGTCTCAACTTAAATTCATTGAAATGTGTGTCCATAACCGTCCCCTGTCCTCCGTCCTCTGTCCTCCGTCCCCTGTCCTCCGTCCTCTGTCCTCCGTCCTCTGTCCCCTGTCCTCCGTCCTCTGTCCTCCGTCCCCTGTCCTCCGTCCTCTGTCCTCCGTCCTCTGTCCCCTGTCCTCCGTCCTCTGTCCTCCGTCCCCTGTCCTCCGTCCTCTGTCCTCCGTCCTCTGTCCTCCGTCCTCTGTCCTCCGTCCTCTGTCCCCTGTCCGTCCTCAGGCCTTCTTAGAGATGAACTCGGAGGAAGCGGCTCAGAACATGGTGGGGTATTACTCCACCGTGATGCCCATCATCAGACACCACCCGGTCTACGTCCAGTTCTCCAACCACAAGGAGCTGAAGACGGACAACTCCCCCAACCAGGAGGTCAGACTGCGTCCTGTCGTTTCCATTAAACCCCTAAAGATGTGCAAAACCTAAATATCACTAAATGTTTTTCTTGACTCTGCTTGGCTGTGACTTCATGAGATGTGTGGATTGTTTGTATGTATGAAAACCTGTGTTGACCTTTGACCTCGTCTCTCGTCTCTCGTCTCTCGTCTCTGGTCTCTGGTCTCAGAGGGCCCAGGCCGCTCTCCGCGCCCTCAGCTCCTCCCACGTGGACGCGGCTGCCGTGGCTCCCAGCACCGTGCTGAGGGTGGTGGTGGAGAACCTGGTCTACCCCGTCACCCTGGACGCCCTGTGTCAGGTAACGACTACAACAACTACACAACACTGGACGTGTGGGTGACATCACATTACACCAATGCGGGCGACAGCACCAGGGAAACGCTCAGGAGTCGGTTGTAACTCATCGACCCTTGAAGACGAGCCGACGCGGTTCGTTCAGTGTGAATGTTGAGCTGCAGCAGCTTCATCGCGCTCAGTCACTTCAAAAACAAAATAATAAATCCAACAACCCAAAAAATGCTGCAAATATATATATTTTCCTCTTTCTGTGCATCAAGTGTGCATCGGAAAATACAGTCATAAATAGTCTAAAAGTAAAAAAGTCTTAAATGTATATTTAACTTCATCCTTTCAATCAGAATATAACGGCTATAGCTTCATTCCACGCTAGGGTTGCAAAATTCTGGGAATTTTCAAAGTTGGAAACTTTCCATGGGAATTAACGGGAATAAATCGGAAATTTACAAAATTGAAGGTTGGCCCTTAAAGCGATATTCCGGCGTAAGTGAAAGCCATGGTCAAACACACCGTAACACCGAGTCAGACCCCCCCTCGAGAGATCAATTTCCCCGACCGCTAGATTCACGAGTTCCACCAACTTCAGAAAAGACCGCACTATCGCCACACACGGCGCTCTGCGGATCCACTGTAAAAAACCGCAAAACGCCACTTTTAGCCACAAATAATGCTCAAAACTGCACCAAAGTTCATCAATACATTACAGGGTCCCAGCACGTAGGACGAGCCGTCAAACATCCGCTAGCTTTACCTGCTTTCTTCAGCAGACACAACTCACCTACTTCTCCTCCTGGAGCCGCTTGCTGGTGGAGAAGCCCTGACGAGTGGATCACCGAGTGCAGCGGAGCTAAAGAAAGCAGGTAAAGCTAGCGGATGTTTGACGGCTCGTCCTACGTGCTGGGACCCTGTAATGTACTATTGATGAACTTTGGTGCAGTTTTGAGCATTATTTGTGGCTAAAAGTGGCGTTTTGCGGTTTTTTACAGTGGATCCGCAGAGCGCCGTGTGTGTGGCGATAGTGCGGTCTTTTCTGAAGCTGGTGGAACTCGTGAATATAGCGGTCGGGGAAATTGATCTCTCGAGGGGGGGTCTGACTCGGTGTTACGGTGTGTTTGACCATGGCTTTCACTTACGCCGGAATATCGCTTTAACAGGGAGAGAATGGTTGGAGAAAATATATTGTAGCATAATCTTGGCTAAAACAACCAGATTTAATGCAAGCAACTTGAATATCTCTGCTACTCCATGCACACTGCTTCCTGCAGGGCTGTTAGGCCACGCCCCCTACATGCACTGCTTCCTGCAGGGCTGTTAGGCCACGCCCCCTACATGCACTGCTTCCTGCAGGGCTGTTAGGCCACGCCCCCTACATGCACTGCTTCCTGCAGGGCTGTTAGGCCACGCCCCCTACATGCACTGCTTCCTGCAGGGCTGTTAGGCCACGCCCCCTACATGCACTGCTTCCTGCAGGGCTGTTAGGCCACGCCCCCTACATGCACTGCTTCCTGCAGGGCTGTTAGGCCACGCCCCCTACATGCACTGCTTCCTGCAGGGCTGTTAGGCCACGCCCCCTACATGCACTGCTTCCTGCAGGGCTGTTAGGCCACGCCCCCTACATGCACTGCTTCCTGCAGGGCTGTTAGGCCACGCCCCCTACATGCACTGCTTCCTGCAGGGCTGTTAGGCCACGCCCCTACATGCACACTGCTTCCTGCAGGGCTGTTAGGCCACGCCCCCTACATGCACTGCTTCCTGCAGGGCTGTTAGGCCACGCCCCCTACATGCACTGCTTCCTGCAGGGCTGTTAGGCCACGCCCCCTACATGCACTGCTTCCTGCAGGGCTGTTAGGCCACGCCCCCTACATGCACTGTGCATTCCTCCATCACATGCACAGATGATTCCTTGAACCCTGGAGGCCACACTTTTGAGCCCAAAGCACAATAGGAGGGCTCCTTTCATTTAAAGGGACAACCAGGAGTTTTTGAAAGCAAAGTGTGTTCACACTACATTTCCCATGAGCCTCAGTGCACGGTGAAATTCTTGGACCGGCGCAAGACAGACGAACCATAAACGGTGATTTGGTGACATTATTCCCATAACCCACAGGGCAGCATCCGCAAAACCAAAACTAAGAAATGCTGGGCGACCCGACCACTAAATAATAACAAAATGACGTTACAGACAAGATTTTTTTTGGATACAGTTTGTTTCAATTACCCCCAATTCCTAGTTAATTCCCATAAATTCCCATAATTCCCATGGAAAATTTCCAATTTGGAATATTTCCAAAATTCCCCAGCTTAATTTCCCATGGAAAGTTTCCGGAAATTTACCGTTAATTTATTGGAAATTTTCCATCCTTTACAACCCTATTCCACGCTGAAACGTCCAGTTGAACTATTTTGTCTGTGTAGAGGCTCAGAGTTCATGCTAACTGCTGCAGCTTCATAGATGTGGCGGGACGAGAGGGTCGTTGACCTCTGGTGACCTCTGCTGACCTCTGGTGACCTCTGGTGACCTCTGGTGACCTCTGTTGACCTCTGCTGACCTCTGCCCCTCAGATCTTCTCCAAGTTCGGCACCGTGTTGAGGATCATCGTCTTCACCAAGAACAGCCAGTTCCAGGCTCTGCTGCAGTATCCTGACGGCCCGTCGGCCCAGGCCGCCAAGCTGGTGAGTCCTGACCCGGAGCTGGTGGTCACGGTGGCGCTGACGGTGGCGTCCTGACACTGACCTGTGTGTGTGTGTGTGTGTGCGTGCGTGTGTCCAGTCTCTGGACGGACAGAACATCTACAACGGCTGCTGCACGCTGAGGATCAGCTTCTCCAAACTCACGAGTCTCAACGTCAAGTACAACAACGAGAAGAGCCGAGACTTCACCAGACCAGACCTGCCCAGCGGAGACAGCCAGCCCCCCATGGAGCACCCGGCCATGGCCACGGCCTTCAGTAAGACCCCCCCCCTCCTCTCCCCCCTCCCTCCTCGCTCTCTATTGGCTCAGACCTGTAGCTCACATGTGGCTTCGTCTCCGTCTCCGTCTCAGCTCCAGGAATCATCTCGGCCGCTCCGTACCCCGGAGCCACTCACGCCTTCCCCCCGACCTTCACCATCCAGCCTGCAGGTGAGTCTCACCTGCCGCTGCTGTCTCTATGGTTACGCTGCCAACAGGAAGTGACAGCAGTAATGTAGAGAAACGCGCTGGTGTCACCGTGAAGTTGAATTGAAAACATCACCTGTTCATTACTGAGCAACGAGGCTCCAGACAAAACATTCACATTTCCTTTTCATTCCTGATCTTTGTAGAAACACAAAACATGATAACGACCAAAAATGTTTTTAACTATGGCCATTTGAAATGTTGTTTATTCCTCTTTTGTGTAAAAGAAACCAAGAAATCTTCATTACTCCCCCAAAAAATCCATAATTATTGCCATAAAAACATTTCTCATTTTATTTTGAACAGTAGGTCTATACAAGAAAAAGGTCAAAACAAGCCATATGCCTTATTTTTTACATTTTTGACCTAATAGTAAAAACCTCTTTGTAATAACTGGTGCTGATAATTATTTTGCTTGATTTATTTTTATTTTCAGGGTAGAAGACGTCATTGTGTTGCAACCAGGTTGTTGGTCCTACTGTGGTTACTTTACTTTACATGTGAGAGAAACTGCCGAGCAAATCACATTTATCATGAGGCAGTTTTACATTATTGGCAAAAAACAAGTAATTAATTTATTGGTGCAAACATTTTCTTACATTATTGGCTTCATTACATTTAAAATGTCCAAAATGATGACGTTATTGGCTGGTGTTACATTTCAGGTTGCTACGGTCCTCACACACATCGTCCTGCCACCTGCAATTTACACGTTTCAGCAGTGTTTAAAAAAAAAAAGGTTAATTTACTGGTTGCAGCGAGTAGATAAAAGATTTCCTTGCACGGTCTCCAGTTTTAGGAGGAAAATGTCTGGAGCCCTGATTAACGTTAGAGTTGTGTGTCAGATTGTGTCATAATGAGGTCACGGCTTCACTCAGAGACCAGGACCAGAACCGGTCTGTGGGTCCTGGTCCTGGCCCCGGCCCCGGCCCCGGACCTGGTCCTGGCCCCGGTCCTGGTCCTGGTCCCGGTCCTGGCCCTGGCCCTGGACTGGGTCCTGGTCGTGGTCTAGTCTCAGTCATGGCGTGGCCCCGGCCCCGGCCCCGGTCCTGGTCCTGGTCCCGGTCCTGGTCCTGGTCCCGGTCCTGGCCCTGGCCCTGGACTGGGTCCTGGTCGTGGTCTAGTCTCAGTCATGGCGTGGCCCCGGCCCCGGCCCCGGACCCGGTCCTGGCCCTGGCCCTGGTCCTGGCCCTGGTCCTGGTCCTGGCCCCGGTCCTGGTCCTGGTCCCGGCCCCGGCCCCGGACCCGGTCCTGGCCCTGGTCCTGGTCCTGGTCCTGGTCCTGGTCCTGGTCCTGGTCCCGGCCCCGGTCCCGGTCCTGGTCTAGTCTGAGTCATGCTGGTCCTGGTCTAGTCTGAGTCATGGTCTGGTCCTGGTCCCGGTCCCGGTCCAGTCTGAGTCATGGTCTGGTCCTGGTCCTGGTCCTGGTCCTGGTCCTGGTCCTGGTCCCGGCCCCGGTCCCGGTCCCGGTCTAGTCTGAGTCCTGGTCCTGGTCCTGGTCCTGGTCCTGGTCTAGTCTGAGTCATGCTGGTCCTGGTCTAGTCTGAGTCATGGTCTGGTCCTGGTCCCGGTCCCGGTCCAGTCTGAGTCATGGTCTGGTCCTGGTCCTGGTCCTGGTCCTGGTCCTGGTCCTGGTCCCGGCCCCGGTCCCGGTCCCGGTCTAGTCTGAGTCCTGGTCCTGGTCCTGGTCCTGGTCCTGGTCCTGGTCCCGGCCCCGGTCCTGGTCCCAGTCTAGTCTGAGTCCTGGTCCTGGTCCTGGTCCTGGCCCGGTCTAGTCTGAGTCATGGTGTGGTCCTGGTCCTGGTCCTGGTCCTGGTCCCGGCCCCGGTCCTGGTCCTGGTCTAGTCTGAGTCCTGGTCCTGGTCCTGGTCCTGGTCCGGTCTAGTCTGAGTCATGGTGTGGTCATGGTCCTGGTCCTGGTCCTGCTGGTCCTGGTGTTTTACCGGTCTCACCTCTCTCAGTCTCCTCCCACTACCCAGGGCTGACGGTCCCGGCTCTGCCCGGAGCGCTGGCCTCTCTGTCCCTGCCCGGCGCCACCAGGCTGGGCTTCCCCTCCATGGCTGCAGGACACTGTGTCCTTCTGGTCAGCAACCTCAACCCCGAGGTGAGTCCCTCACACGGCTCCCGGTCCACGTCCACATCAACACCAACACCATCATCATCATCATCATCATCATCACCGTCAGTCTGAGACGCTCTGTTTCCATCCAGTCTGACGAGCAGAGAGCAGACGTTAGGACCTGCTCCGTCTGAGCTCCGTCTCCACTGCATGACATCACACAGCCGCCATGTTTACATCTGCACTTGTTTTCTACCGTCTGATCGTAATCGTTCTGATCGGGAATGGATGCAAATAAAGTGATCCGATTTAAAACCTGCGTGTACGTGCATCAAGTAATTAATCAGAATAAATCCACTATGAGACGTGCAGTAAAGGTTTTGCCGGTCAGATTAGTTGAAAACAGTAGAAGAAGCAGCTTTTCCTGTCCTGCGGTAGGTTTACTCTCTGCTGATTGGTCAGACGCCACGAGAAAACCCCAAAATCAATCAATCAATCAATCAATTTATTATTTAAAGTGCAAAATCACCATGGTGCATGGTCTCAATACACTTCCCAAATAAAATAATTGCAATAAAATAACAACATTCAGAAAAGACATCAGAAGAAGAGGATAGACTAAAACAGTTAAAGGTTAATTTACAATAGTGAAAGACAATAAAACAATAAAAAGACCAGAAGAAAGTGGTAAAACTAATCAAAGTATTGGGTAAAAAGGTGAGTTTTAAGACGGGATTTAAAAATTGTGGTGGATGTGGCATTTCTGATGTTATGAGGGAGGTTGTTCCATAAAAACGGAGCACGGAAGGAAAAAGCCCTGCCTCCGGCTGATTTTTTATTGATGTGTGGAATGACGAGGAGATTTGAGCTAAGGGAACGAAGAGGACGTGACGGAGTGTAGGGAGTGAGAAGTTGAGATAGATACGGAGGTGCCAGGCCATTCAGTGATTTATACGTTAAAAGCAGTACTTTAAAATCTGCTCTAGCTTTAATGGGCAGCCAATGAAGTGATGCTAGGACTGGTGTTATATGATAAAATCTACTTGTTTTTGTTAAAACTCTAGCAGCAGAATTCTGTACAAGCTGGAGACTTGTACGAGAAAATAGGCAGAATTTTTAAACCCAGCCTTACTTTAAAAAAAAAGAAAAAGGCAGCTGTAAAAAAGAGAGAATAAGTCATTAAAAGACGCTTGCTTTGTAGGCTATGAACATGACCACAGCCTACCCACACACAGCCAAAAAAGACAAAAACGACCTTTTCTTTTTTTAAAAACACAGAATAAACCAACATGGACAACGGACAAGGTTATCGTCGTGAATTTCTGTATATTTTTTTTTTTGGTCTATCACCCAAACCAACGTGTTTACATAATGCAGTGATTGGCATTCATTCCTGTTTTATTCTGATTATTCGTGTCCATGTAAACATGGCTAGAGACGGTGTGTGATGTCATCAGAAGTTGAGGTCAGAGGTCGCCGCTCTGACAGGTGCAGGCGTCCTTCATTACATCATCATTACATCATCATCATCATCATCATGGTTTAAACCTTGAGTTTCTTCTTCTGTCAGACATGAAAAGTTTTGTCTCTCCTGAGACTTCCTGGATGAGATCCTCCACTCCCCCTGAACACACACACACACACACACACACACACACACACACACACACACACACACACACAGACACACACAGACACAGACACACACTCCTGTGCAATCATGTTTAAATGTTTTCTCCTATATTGACATCATCTGACCCCCCCCTCCTCTCCAAAAGGTAATTAACCTTCTGATTGACCCCTCACCTGTCTTTTTTTCCCCTTTTTAATTTGTTGCCATGGAAACGCCTCGGACCCTCCACCTGTCCTGCCCTCCCACCTTTACCTGTCCTGTCCCTCCGCTGCCTTCTCTGCTGTCTTTAAGAGAGTTACGCCCCACTGCCTCTTTATTCTCTTCGGTATGTTGTCACTAGCTTCTTATTTTGAATTCTTAGTATCAGCCGTTGATTTAAAAAGTCATGTTTGTTGTTTTTCCTCTTTTTTTGCTTTTGTTTTTATGTTAAAAAAAGAGTTTGTTGGTTGTGTCACATGAAGCGTGTTGGTTTTGATTGATTTTGAGTTTATTGATCACAATATTTGCAGCCTCTCCTCAGTGGTCTCATACCATACTGTTGTATATTAACAAACAAATTAAAAACTCCATCAAAATAAAGGTAGAAGTTTGTGTTAAAGCTCCTTCAAAATAAAGGTAGATGTTTGTGTTAAAGCTCCTTCAAAATAAAGGTAGATGTTTGTGTTAAAGCTCCTTCAAAATAAAGGTAGATGTTTGTGTTAAAGCTCCATACGGTATAAAGGTAGATGTTTGTGTGGCGAGGTTTAGCTCAGTTGGTAGAGCGCCCGCCACATGTGTTGAGGCTATAGTCCTCGCTGCAGGCGGCCCCGGTTCGAGTCCCGCATCGAACGGCCCTGTGCTGCATGTCTTTCCCCCCCATCTCTGCCTCCCATTTCCTGTCTCCTCTCTACTATACTATCAATAAAGGCATGAAAAGCCAAAAAAAAAATCTTAAAAAAAAAAAAAAAAAAAAAAAAAAAAGGTAGATGTTTGTGTTAAAGCTCCTTCAAAATAAAGGTAGATGTTTGTGTTAAAGCTCCTTCAAAATAAAGGTAGATGTTTGTGTTAAAGCTCCTTCAAAATAAAGGTAGATGTTTGTGTTAAAGCTCCATACGGTATAAAGGTAGATGTTTGTGTTAAAGCTCCTTCAAAATAAAGGTAGATGTTTGTGTTAAAGCTCCTTCAAAATAAAGGTAGATGTTTGTGTTAAAGCTCCTTCAAAATAAAGGTAGATGTTTGTATTAAAGCTCCTTCAAAATAAAGGTAGATGTTTGTGTTAAAGCTCCTTCAAAATAAAGGTAGATGTTTGTGTTAAAGCTCCTTCAAAATAAAGGTAGATGTTTGCGTTAAAGCTCCATACAGTATAAAGGTAGATGTTTGCGTTAAAGCTCCATACGGTATAAAGGTAGATGTTAGTGTTAAAGCTCCATACGGTATAAAGGTAGATGTTTGTGTTAAAGCTCCATACAGTATAAAGGTAGATGTTTGTGTTAAAGCTCCATACGGTATAAAGGTAGATGTTAGTGTTAAAGCTCCATACGGTATAAAGGTAGATGTTTGTGTTAAAGCTCCATACGGTATAAAGGTAGATGTTAGTGTTAAAGCTCCTTCAAAATAAAGGTAGATGTTCGTGTTAAAGCTCCATACGGTATAAAGGTAGATGTTTGTGTTAAAGCTCCTTCAAAATAAAGGTAGATGTTTGTGTTAAAGCTCCATACGGTATAAAGGTAGATGTTTGTGTTATAGCTCCATACGGTATAAAGGTAGATGTTTGTGTTAAAGCTCCATACAGTATAAAGGTAGATGTTTGTGTTATAGCTCCATACGGTATAAAGGTAGATGTTTGTGTTAAAGCTCCATACGGTATAAAGGTGGATGTTTGCGTTAAAGCTCCATACAGTATAAAGGTAGATGTTTGTGTTAAAGCTCCATACGGTATAAAGGTAGATGTTTGTGTTAAAGCTCCATACGGTATAAAGGTAGATGTTTGTGTTAAAGCTCCTTCAAAATAAAGGTAGATGTTTGTGTTAAAGCTCCATACGGTATAAAGGTATGTCCATGTGTAGTGTGATTATAAAGCAGCTCTAGGTTCTATATTAATACTGTGAAAGTATCAAAGCCTCAGTCCACAGAGAAATGCACACAGCCTGTATTCAGAAACTGAGCCTTAAAACCAGCCGTCAGGACTTCCTGTCACTTTGTGATGTCACAACTAAGCAGTCAGAGCCCCGCCCCCTCACCACCTGGACCCACCATCCATCCAACAACTTGCAGGATTTAGTTTCTCTGAGTGTTTTGCTCTATTTTTAATTGGCTCACTCAGAAGAGCCTCTTCCTCTCTTCTGATTGGCTGACACTGACCTGTTGTTACTGGAGCTCCAGAAAGAAGCTGAAAGAGGAAACTAAAGAAACAAGATTGTCTTGTGATAATAACACAGAAATAAAATCTATTGTTTGTTCCTTGTTCCAACTGATCAATTGACTAAAACACACTTTCCTGGTTCTGCATGACCTGCAGCAGTTCAGTTTGACCTTTAGTGACCTCTGAGGAGTTGCATCTATTGTGTGATCATCTTACGTTAGTGATTTTGTCTCAGTTTGAGTTTGCATGCCCAGTTTCCTTCAGTTTGCATGTCCTCAGTGCTGTTGATTTATTTATTTTTTTTAGTCCATGACAGAAACGCCACCACGGTTTAATCTGCCATGTTTAATTTCCTCTGACCCTCAGTTTCCTCACTGCATCTCCTGTGTACAACCGTCCAGGAATCCTGCCTTCTAAATTAAATGAATTAATAAAGTCATTAGTGTTTCCTGACAGCAGCGTCTCCTCCACCTTCAGGTTCACACTTCCTCAGATTTCTATTGACACATTAAAACAGAGGAAAAGGAAATAAAATAAAACATCTCCACATTAGTTTGACATGAGCGTTAGACAGTGGGTCAGTGGCTGTAGTCAGCGTCATACAGTGTCCTCTAGAGTTCATTTAACCTGTTGCTCATGCTGCTTTTCTTGTTGTTGTTTGTCTGACTTTGTGTGAAGGTGTTTATGGCGATGTGATGAGAGTGAAGATCCTGTTCAACAAGAAGGAAAACGCTCTGGTTCAGATGTCTGACAGCACGCAGGCTCAGCTAGGTAACCACCGCCACGGGTCGACCTCTTCGTGTCTGGTCCATGAAACCACAGCTTCTTCTTTTCCTGTCACTCACAACATTACCTCCTGCTGTCACAATCAGAAATAGTTGAAAACATGTTTTTATTTTTTGACTGTAACGGCAGCTCTACAAGAAAGATGGAAAGACAGAAAGGAAAGAAAGATGGAAATGAAGCGAAGCACGAGACAGGCAGACAAGCACGGCATAAAGGGATAAGTAAGAAGACAAAGAAAGAAAGATGAAAGATAAGGACAAAGAAAGAAAGGCATAAAAGACAAGACAAGAACCTAAAGACAGAACAGTTGAGCCTTGGTTTACTGAGTCGTTTGGGTTCAGGAACTGCAGGAAGGGACCTCCACTACACTGAGTTTATGGTATGATCTAATTGATCCTAAGACACAGCAAGTACTAGAAATTTGTTTTTAGTGTTACTCACCTACAAAACAACTGTTTCTTATCAGCTCAGTTCTCGTCTGGTCAGAAACTTGATCAGTGTTCTCCACTGATTCTGCAGCTATGAGTCACCTGAATGGTCAGCGGCTGCATGGAAACTTTCTGCGCATCACGCTGTCCAAGCACACCAACGTCCAGCTTCCCCGTGAAGGCCACGAGGACCAGGGCCTGACCAAAGACTACAGCAACTCCCCCTTGCACCGCTTCAAGAAGCCTGGCTCCAAAAACTACTCCAACATCTTCCCGCCCTCTGCCACCCTGCACCTTTCAAACATCCCGTAAGTCATTCAACAGTTCGTCATGGACATCAGAGGATCACGACACCTGATCCCAAACTTAGCTTAACTGCAACATTTCTCACTTCTGTTCTGTTGTCGTTGTTTTTAGACCCTCTGTGGTAGAAGATGACCTCAAGATGCTGTTTTCCAGCTCAGGATCCATGGTCAAGGCCTTCAAGTTCTTCCAGTAAGTCATTCATCACTGACTCGAGCTCTGATATGCCATCACCCTGCTTTGTCCCAAAGTCTCTCTTCTGAAACCTTCATCTTTGTCCTAAAGTTACTTCCCTTGACTGTTTCATCTTCATGCCTTTCTTGTTCTCACAAACTCAGTGCTACTAAAACCCTTGTTAAACTTTGTCCCTGCTCCCACTTTCTTACCTGCAACTCCATGTCCTTTTCCTGAAGCCTTACCCTGAAGTTCCGACTTTGTGCTTTGCCCTGCTTGCTCACCTCATCCTTACTTCTTTGTGCATTGTGCTGAAATCTCAGTTCTTAGACAGTAGCTCCTTTTCCTGAGGCATTTGTCAAATACCTACAGCTTGAGGACAGTGTGCCTGAAGGCCCCAGGACAGGGCAAGTAGAAGGCTTTGGTAAAATGTTTGATATAGTGATTGTCGTGAAATAACCGAGTGCTTCAGCACAACAATTGAGGTAACCCAAAGAATACCAGAGCAGGATAGAATCAAAGCAAAGTCCAAAGCTTTGAATCTTCAAGGATGAGGACTTCTGGATTGGATGAGGGCCTTAGCACACTGAACCAGACAGCAAAGAGTTTTCATGTACTTCTGAACAAAGAAAGGAGCATCGAGGTGAAGACAGGAGTTTCAGGGCAGTGAGAAGGTTTCTGAGAGAAGAGAGGGCTGCAGGACCAGGATGATCATCAGAACAATATGAGGGCCTACATGCCAAGAAAGATGTAAACAGGGGTGACTCAAAAGATCTCCCAGAAAGAAGGAGGAAGACGAGAAAAAGGATTTCAGGCAGATGTTTAGGTTTCAGGACAAGAACAAAAGCTTGAGGAAAGGCCGACGGGAAGAGTGGAACATTAAGTTGAAGATAAGTAACAGGCCTCCATGCCAGCACAGACAATTGAAGCTTTGAGGACACGAATGACTGGGGCGACTCAAAGATCTCCCAGAAAGAACAGGGACAAGACGCCAAATATGAAGACGTAGGTACAAGGAGGATGACAAGATGTTTAGGTTTCAGGACAAGGACAAAAGCTTGAGGAAAAGGAGTACAAGGAGGACTCCATGACAAGAAGCTTTAAGAGCAGAGAAGGGCATGGATGGAGATTTTATCAAGGTAAGGGCATGGGCCTTCAAGTGTTATTTGTTACGAGAAAGGAGAAGATTTCTGAGTGAGAATAGGGTTCTCAGGACAAGGATGGTAAGAGCTGCAGGAACAAGACGTGGCATCAGGACAATACAAGAGCCTACATGCCAAGAAAGACATATTCAGGGGTGACTCAGAGATCTCCCAGAAAGAACAGGAACAAGAGACCAAAAATAAGGAGGAAGACAAGAACAAGGACTTCAGGCGGACAGTTAGGTTTCAGGACAAGGACAAAAGCTTGAGGAAAGGACAACAGCAAGAGTGGAACATTAAGGTGACTAACCCAAGAGAGACGTATTCAGGGGCGACTCGAAGATCTCCCAGAAAGAACAGGGAAGACAATATGTTTAGGTTTCAGGACAAGGACAAAGGTTTGAAGAAAGGGCAACAACAAGAGTTAGAACATTAAGGTGCATTCGAGCACAGAAGCTTTAAGAGCAGAGAGAGGCTTGAGGGCATGGATGGAGATTTTAGCGCTTACCTTCAAGTGTTATTTGTCACTTTCTAGCTAAAGGTTTCAGAACCCAGAGGTTGTGCCTTGGTTTGAGAGAATGTCCTCAGTCGTTAAGAACTCCCTGATCTGTCCTTCAGGAAGGACCACAAGATGGCTCTGATCCAGATGGGCTCAGTGGAGGAGGCCATTGAGTCCCTTATCGAGTTCCACAACCACGACCTGGGAGAGAACCATCACCTGCGGGTCTCCTTCTCCAAGTCGTCAATCTGAGCCTCAGACTCCCACCATCCGGACCCTGCACCTCCTCGGAGGGCGGTCGTCGATGGTGTCCACTACACTCCGATCATTCCAACAACGTCGTCTGCAGAAACCATCGTGAACTCTGGTGTGATGTTAAATTATTGTTTTAAAAGCTCTTTGCCTTCAAAGAGGATTAGGGTCCTTGGGGAGAAGATGCTGGACTACTCTGAGTCTGGAGAAATTCAGGAGTCTTGTGTTTTGATCCACATGATAAATAAAGTCAGGATTCTGAGTTTGTGGTCAGGATTTGAAGGAGGTTTCAGACGCTGCCCCCTCTTGCCTTCTTGTTGTGGAGCTGTTACCTTGAGCCACTCTTGCCTTTTGACTTTAAAGTCAGAACTAAAGATTTAAAGTCAGTGTTTCAATTCGTCGTCCAGACTTTGGACTTAAACCCTTTGAATTCTGAAATCATGAACTCACAGTTCTCTCTTTATTCTCACTTTCCTGCGGCCCTAGTCCTCTTCTCTGGTTTCGCCCCCTTTGACGTAACTCGTCGCCTTTACCAGTTCAGGCCTCGGCCAGTCCTGAACCCACCTCAGGCTGACAGACCTGAGATCAGGCCTCGTCGGCCTTTAGATGATCCCTGTGCCTTATTCCTGGAGTCAGAGCAAATCTCGACTCAGAAAACAAATCTCCCATCATGCCTCTGTAAACTGGCAAAGAGCAGGTTTACAGCTGTCAAAGGTTTACTGTTGAGATGTATTACAGCTATATCCACATTTGTAAGTGTATTTTATTGTTGTTTCCTTCCTGTTAGTGTTTTGTACTGCTGGTTACTGTAGCGTCAGACATGTGAACTGATTCTGTTTTAGCCGTTTGCTGGGTCTTTTTAGTTCTAGATGAGATTTTCCTTTTTTTTCTATTCCTCTTATGATTTCTTTATTTCCACGTATGCAATCACGTTTTATTCCAATCAGACATTGTAGCAATATTTTAATCATTCCTTAGCTTTTATTTGCTGGGGGTTTGTTTCTGTCTTGTTCTGTTGGGTTTTGTTGTTCGCTCGTCTTGTCTGTTGCCTCTGAACGGTTTATTTATAAGTTTGTGATCCACTACAGCTGAAACCAAAAACGGCCTTTTAGATGCAAACAGACCCGCCTGCCTCAGGTTTCTGGTTTTTAGGACTTAAAATAAATAAATAAATAAATAATTAAATAAAGAACAGACTCAAAAGATGGTGAACTGGTTTAGGCGCTCTTGGTGTTTCCTGTGGGAAAGTTGAATGTTGTTCTCGACTGCTTCACTGGATTTCACAGGTCGGTGCGACTTGAGGTTCTGCTGCTGCGGCAGTTTGTGTGTTGTGCCTTCACACGACGGCGCCTGCCGAGTCGTACGTCTTGACGTTGGGCCGCCGTCAGAGATGAACTGAAACGGAGACATTTGGTTCATCTGTGTCTTAATGTTATTATGTCGACATTCCAGCTGCTCACCTGAACTTCACGATGAAGCTGCTTCACTGTCTGAACCACCGTCGCGCTGCATTCAAGACACCTGGGAGCTTTGGTCGTAGGAGAGAAAAAGAATTAAAATGGCTCAGCTCAGTCCTGCTCCATGTCCACAGAGTGTCTTCTGACTCCTGTCCTCAGTTCCCACAATGCACTGCACATTCTCCAGGGGCAGATCCACTCGGTCTGAACGCCCCACAGCGAGTAGAGTATTAAAACACAACATCTACCTGTCTCAGGTATGTCCCCTCCTCCTTGGCCACAGGTCATCGCTCCACAAAACTAGACGCACAAACTCCCTGCATCAGGACCGAGACCCGGCTCCTGAGGTTCTGATCACAGCACAGTCGTCACAGTCGGACAGTGGAGCAGTGATGTCATCAGAGGCCGAGACGCCGACGCCGAATCGGAGACATGGATCCTCAAAAGTTACTGAATTTTTTAAAAAAAACAACAAAACAATCAATCTCACGTGATGTGAATCGTATCTCCCCAGGTGCCTTGAATGCATCATGAGCCTTCAGTGTCGGGGAGGGGGTGAGATGGGTGAGGCAGGTGAGGCAGGTAGAGGGGTTGGTGGGGGGAGGGGAGGGGGGGGGGTGTTAACTGTACATACATGTTTTGTAGCACAGGTGAGTCAGTGATGTTGGTTTTATATCTGATGAAACGTTTATTTTGATTCAAGTGTCGACGGTTCTGAGCCTTAAACTGTGTCACAGACAAAAACACATTAAATCACTTTTTATCTACAACTGTGTCGTTACTTTGTGTGTGTGTGTGTGCGTGCGTGCACAGTAGATCGTCCAAGAACAACAGAAATGCATTAGAATAAGATTGACGTAGTGCAGCCGTCTCCCCAACCATCGCTTATATTTATAGGACTTTTTTGGTCTTAAAGGGATAGTTCACCTTTTTAAATAACAATGGGTTTTAAAAATTTGGTGTGTCTTTTTGGACGAAGACAAGTGGTGTTCATTCACTTCATTATATTTATATGGATCATTATATGGACAAATCCTGCTGCGTGGACCCCACGTAACTCAGAGAAGGAACAGAGGACTCTGAGTCGACATGAGGGTGAGTTGATAATGAGTGAAATTTTCGTTTTGGGTCAACTATCCCTTTAAATTTAATTCAAGGTGGCATTAAAAAGGTCTTAAAAAGTCTTAAATTGGTCATAACTGGAAGTGCGATATGATACCAAGAGAAAGCCTGAAATACAAGTGGCATTTTTAAAACCCATCGTTATTTAAAAAGGTCCCCAGAAAGAAAAGAAAAAGAGTCGGTTAGAAACGTATGATAGTAGTAGTACTAGTAGTAGTAGTAGTAGTAGTAGTAGTAGTAGTAGTAGTAGTAGTAAAATACGTTTTATAGCGATCAGACAATTATGCACTCGTACAATTAACGGGACAATCAAAACAACATTGTTAAAACCCAGTTACTGCTGGAAAAACAACAAGAGTAGTAAAAAAAACCAAAAGCTGCAGCACAACAATGTGCAAGGATTGAAACTCAGTTCATTTAATTCAAGTTTAGTCATGATGACATCACTGTCTCAGGATGACCTCACAGGGTCGTGGCGGTGAAGTCCTCAGGTAATTCATAATTAAATCTTCCTCATTCATCTCATTAATCATTTATTTATTTATTTATTTGGGTCATGTTAATTGAATCAGACTTCATCACACACTATTTCAGTTACACAATACAAGCAAGATGACTGAAAGGGAAAACGAGAGAAGCATCAAACTCATCAGGTTGTTTTGGGTTTGTTTACGTTTTCAGTGTGTGAAGACTTGTTTAGTTTATTTCACACAATAAAAATTACAGCTCAACATGAACACAGCAGCTAGACAAAAAATACACAAATCAAAGTAATGAGTAAATAAAGAAAAGTGTATAATAGACAGGGTGTACACTGAAGCTTTATTTTACATTATACGTTATTTTGCATAGACTATAATAAATCAGGTTATATTAAAAACTATGCAATCTGTTCTTTTATCAGCAAATTAACAGCTCTACACGTCTCATTGCTCTAACTTTGAATTGATCAGCCTGTATGTTTTTAAACTGAGATTATCTGCTGCATGTTTTTAAATCATTCTCCACAGTAAAACATAGATGTAGTGTTTGTTGTGAATAAACACAGCGTTCTGAAGCTGCAATGACTTGGTCTGTGATTGAGAATTTATTGTTGTTAACGTCAAACACAAGCTGTGCAGTTTTAAAGTCCATCAGTTCTTTGGATTTGAGTTCATTTGTATTTATTTATTTATAAATAATAAAATGTTGTGTTGTGTTGTTTCCACCTCCGTCCAGCAGGTGGCAGCAGAGACACACACCTCACCACACGTCGGTCTGTAGCGTGTGACGTCTGATCTGAAGCAGCAGGTGGCAGCAAAGTCTCAGAAACACAGACGGACCTCGACCTCATCATCATCATCATCATCATCATCATCATCATCATCATCATCATCATCATCATCATCATCTAGCTGCAGGGAGCCAGAAACACCTGCAGCAGATCTGGATCCACCTGGAAGCAGCAGCTGATCCACGGCGTGACATCATGATCGCTGTGTGATGTCTGTGTGGAGGTGAGAGGTGAAAAGTCGAGATGGGGGGGTCGGGGGGGGGGGGTGGGGGGTCACTCAGGTAACCGCCGCCGCCGGATCAGAGACCGAACCGCACGTCAGGCTCCACTTCCTGTGGCTCCGTGTCAGAGATCTGAACCTGATGAACCTGCAGAGAGAAAGAGAGGAGCTGTATCTAAGAGGACGATCAAAGAAGGAGGAAGAGGTGGGGGGGTGAAGAGGGGGGGGGGGGATAATAAAAAAAAGGAAGAAGAAGAAGAAGCGAAGCGTTCACTTTCACATTCAGTCCTGTGGAAACGGCAGACGAGATCTGAGGCTTTACAGACTGGAGGAAGTTCATATCCGTGAACTCTTACACACACACACACTCACGCCCCCCCGAATCACTACACACACATGCACCACCGCCCCCCCCTCACACCGACACACACACACACACCCTCCCCACACAACGCTGGACCGGTGACACGCCAGCGAACAAAGAGGGATTGTGGGAGAAAAAGCGTCGGCACGCCAGCTTGGTCTGACACAAATCCTTCAGCCTGAGCAGAGGAGGGAGAGTTAGCATAATCCTACACACACACACACACACACACACACACACACACACACACACACTTCCTCTCACTCTCACACACACTCTGTCAGGTCTGTTCACTGGGCGCCGAGTCTGATCTGCAGGTGCAGGACGGCGGCGACCACCTGACCTCTGACCTCACCTGTCTGACCCACACCTTCCTTCTCCTCCCGTTAGGGTTGAGATTTATTTACATCCCTTCCTGTTTACATCACTTCCTGTTTACGTCCCTCGCTGCTCCACGTCGCCTCCGTTTCACCTGAGTGACGTTGAACTCATCACCTGTCACCGCGGTCGGGCTGTAGCCACGTGAGCAGGGACGGGAACCCGAGTTTGGTTCCTTTATTGGTTCTGACCAAGATTATTATCGTTAACGAAATGACGAAAACTTGAATTGAAAAAACTTTTTTGTTAAACGAAATGAGTAACAACTGTAATCAAAAGAAAAACGATAACTAACCAACTGAATTAGAGAAAAAGAAAGTCAAAACAAAATAAAACTAAACTGTAATGTAAAATCAGAAGCTGTTTAATCCTGAACCTGACAAAT
The DNA here is from genome assembly GCA_030347415.2 of Decapterus maruadsi. NCBI lineage: Eukaryota > Metazoa > Chordata > Actinopteri > Carangiformes > Carangidae > Decapterus > Decapterus maruadsi. Next base: position 1,278,626 of record CM064886.1, on the reverse strand, counting down.
AACCCAAAGGATGAAAAAACTAAAACAAAAACCAAACCAAAAACTAATTAAAACTGAATTAGAGAAAAAAGCTTCAGTTCCAAACAAAACCCAAAATCCCCTACTGGTGAATGTTGAAGCATTCAAGCTGTACAGAAATGGCCATTTGTTCCGTCTGTCGCGCCGACCAACTCCCACGACTGTACCAAAGTACAGAGATTCACATGAAGTCAAACAGTCCCAGACCTGATTCCTGATTGCGTGTTTCAGACGTTTGAATGACGGATGACAGATCCAATATCAGTGGCTTTTGCATCGTGAGCAGGCTGACGTATAATCCGAGCGCCTGCATTGTCCAATGCGAAAAAAAATACAACACTTTCATCCCGGATTTACTCAAAAATAGAATTTTGCACAAAGTTTGGCCTACATCGTCTGTTAGATGAGTTTTTACACTAATTTTATGACCCAGAGTGGGCTCAAATTCAGTTTTCTTTTCTGTACACCTTTAAAGTGATAGGACCATGTTTTTAAAGTGGGGTTGTATGATCTCCCAGAGATTTACAACATACATTGTTGTGAATGGACCCAAAGAAACGGCCTATTTTCACGGCCTAAAAGAGGTTTTACCTGAAAACAAACACACAGTTCCATTGTTGGATATAATAGAATGTTTTCCATCCCTTCAAAGTTCAGGAAAAACACAGTTTTTATTTGGACCTTTCCCTCCGCCCAGGGTTAACAGCAGTTGGTTAGCTCCAAATAAAAACTGTGTTTTTCCTGAACTTTGAAGGGCTGGAAAAAATTATATTATAGCCAACAATGGAACTGTGTATTTATTTCCAGGTAAAACCTCCTTTAGGCCGTGAAAATAGGCCGTTTCTTTGGGTCCATTCACAACAATGTATGTTGTAAATCTCTGGGCAGGGCTATTATGGGCTGGCGTTGCTAACGGGAGGAGTGCAGAGAGTCTTCTACTGCAGTTAAAGTACTTAGGGGCTATTTGTAGATCATACAACCACACTTTAAAAACATGGTACTGTCCCTTTAATTCTAGAGGGAAAAAAAAGTTGTTGCACACCACCTGTCTTTTTCCCTGCACCAGTGATTGACATACTGGGGGGGGGGGACACAACATGCGCTAACGTGTTTGATGCGTTTCTAGCGACGCATCGCACGCCCGTGAAATAACGCTGACGGACTTTGTCCGGTTGACATGAACGAGGAGGCGGCATCACTTCTCTTCTTCGTCTGTTATGTCGGTTGCAGGCAGCTCTGAGGCTCGTTACCGCCCCCTGGGTTGGAGTCAGGACTCAACATACCGTACTGGTCGTGTGACTGTGTCGCTGTACCGTGACGACACGGGACTGATACGTACACCGTTAACACCTCGACTACATACGGACAGAACTGGATCACCCACTTTACTGCAACTGGAGTCAGACCGACACAAGATGGCCACCTATGAGTCACATCTGTACGTTGTCCGATCCGTCCACCGAGAAGGAGGAGGAGCCTCGTCCAGGTGTTCCAGCTGCACACCTGCTCACGGCTCCATCAGGCAGTGATGGTGGACTGACACACACACACACACACACACACACACACACACACACACACACACACACCTCTCTGTGATGTGTTGTGCTGTGTGCGTGGTGCAGCAGCAGGAAGCAGATTGCTGGGCGCACTAAGGTGTGCTAATGCCTGGTGGGCAAGTACTTTAAATGCTAATTCTCCCGCCCACCGTCCTGCAGTCAAACATATCAGCCAACACACACACACACACACACACACACACACTAACACACCCCCCTCCGCCCCCCACAGAGTGACCGCTGCAAACAAGCACATGGCGCCCGTCAGACAGCTAATCCCGCTGCCGAGCGCCACGTTTATACGTGTGTGTGTTGCTGCTGCTGCTCGATGAGCGCCGGTCACGCGTGTTTGACGTGTTTGAGCGGGAGAAGAGGAGGTAAACGCCGCCGAGGAGGAGGCGTCTCAGCGTGCGGCTAATGGCCGCCCGGCTGACAGGCGCCATCACCGCCCGGCGGCTTGACAGCTTCACCGCTTCCACCTAAAAGCAGATTATTCAAACAGTCGTCTCTCCGGCCTCTTCCCTCGCACACACACACACACACATACACACACACACACACGCACACACACACACACACACACACACACACACACACACACCCTCCTCAGGCTGCTCCGTCCTGGCGTCTCTGTGATTGGACGCCGTCCTGCAGGGGGTCGCCAGGTAAACCTGTCCCCGAGCGCTGAAACGTGAATAATCGTCCCACTCTGGTCTGGGCGATAATTAACCCTTTAATTCTGTCTGAGAGGACGCTGATTGGCCACATGTACCACACACACACACACACACACACACACACACACACACACACACACACACACACACACACACACACACACACACACACACACACACACACACGCTGGAACACACACTTAAACACACACACACAGCAGGTCAATTAAAGGCGGGCGGAGGACGAATCAGCAGACAGTCCATTAAGTCGTCTGGTTGGTCCGGACCCCCCACGGAGACGCTCGCCGTCCTTCAGCAAGGACACGGAACACAACTTGTAAGAGTCTCCGTGGAAACGCTCAGACAACTGGAACTGGACCTGAGGTCAAAGGTCACATCATCGTCGTCGTGGTTGTGGTCGTGGTCGTCCTGTCTGCTCGTCAAACACCTGTTGGAGTCGCATGGCGTTGTGACCCGTGATGGGAATGAGGGCGTTGCTCGCGGCGCTAATGAGTGATCAAAGAAGTTACTGTTTCCCCGGTTACGACGCCGTTACGACGCCGTTACCGTTACCGTTACGATGAAACGTGTTACTCAGCGTTACTCGACTCCAGTCCCGTCACACAGTCACACCTGTTGACGTGGACGTTGGTCCATCAACTGTTGGAGAAAAGACGTTCATCTTGAACGAACCGGCATTTTATTTAAACTGTAACAGATACTGTAATACTAGAAATAGTTACTTTACTTCTAATCAGTTACTTGTAAAACGTAGTATTTCAGTTACTAAGAAACAACTAACTGTAACTTATTACTCTGTTTTTTACTTCCCTCCTTTTTTGACCCAATCTGTTCCCTCCCTCCATCTGCTTCCTTCCTTCCTTCCTTCCTTCCTTCCTTCCTTCCTTCCTTCCTTCCTTCCTTCCTTCCTTCCTTCCTTCCTTCCTTCCTTCCTTCCTTCCTTCCTTCTTTCCCTTCATCCTTCCTGCATTCCTTACTTCCTTCCTTCCTTCCTTCTCTCCTTCCTTCCCTCCATCTGTTTCCTTCTTTTTTCCCTTCCTTCTTTCCCTTCATCCTTCCTTCCTTCCTTCCTTCCTTCCTTCCTTCCTTCCTTCCCTCCTTCCCTCTTTCCTTCTATCCCTCCGTCCTTCCTCTTTTCCCTCTTTCCTTCTATCCCTCCTTCCTTCCTTCCTTCCTTCCTTCCTTCCTTCCTTCCTTCCTCCCTTCCCTCTTTCCTTCTATCCCTTTGTCCTTCCTTCCTTCCCTCCTTCCTTCCTTCCTTCCCTCTTTCCTTCTATCCCTTTGTCCTTCCTTCCTTCCCTCCTTCCTTCCTTCCTTCTATCCCTTCGACCTTCCTTCCTTCCCTCCTTCCTTCTTTCTCTTCATCCTTCCTTCCTTCCTTCCTGCATTCCTTCCCTGTTTCCTTCTATCTCTTTGTCCTTCCTTCCTCCCTTCCCTCTTTCCTTCTATCCCTTCATCCTTCCTTCCTTTCCTCTTTCCTTCCTTCCCTCCTTTCTTCTTTCTCTTCATCCTTCCTTCCTTCCTTCCTGCATTCCTTCCTTCCTTCCTTCCTTCCCTCTTTCCTTCTATCCCTTTGTCCTTCCTTCCTTCCTTCCTTCCTTCCTTCCTTCCTTCCCTCTTTCCTTCTATCCCTTTGTCCTTCCTTCCTTCCCTCCTTCCTTCCTTCCTTCTATCCCTTCGACCTTCCTTCCTTCCCTCCTTCCTTCTTTCTCTTCATCCTTCCTTCCTTCCTTCCTGCATTCCTTCCCTCTTTCCTTCTATCTCTTTGTCCTTCCTTCCTTCCCTCCTTCCTTCTATCCCTTCATCCTTCCTGCATTCCTTCCTTCCTTCCTTCCTTCCTTCCTTCCTTCCTTCCTTCCCTCCTTCCTTCCTTCCTTCCCTCCTTCCTTCCTTCCCTCTTTCCTTCTATCCCTTCATCCTTCCTTCCTTCCTTCCTTCCTTCCTTCCTTCCTTCCTTCCTTCCTTCCTTCCTTCCTTCCTTCCTTCCTTCTATCCCTCCTTCCTTCCTCCCTGCCCCATGAGGACAACAGGAGGGTAATGAGGTAATAATTCAGTTTTCTCCAGCGTCCTCATGTGAACGTCCTGTCGTAACATAAAGTTCTCCAAACCCTTCGTTGGCGTGACGACGAGTCTAGATCGATTTTGGGTGAAATATCCCTTTAACTCTGACTAATTATTATCTGTCGTCTGTGACCTGTGACCTGGTGCCGCCTGTTGTCGGTTCTCCAGGTCAGTGAACGCCTCATTCACTCCCTGGGTTCTTCTGGGTCGGTGCAGACCCCCCCCCCCCCCCCCCTGCAGACAGATGTTACCTGGTCCAGATGTGCAATTAGAAGGCGCTGATGTAACGTGGAGCCGCTGCTGTGCAACAACCCGCCTCTCTCTCTCTCTCTCTCTGTGTCTACATGGTCAGTGGTTGTCGAACGCCCGGCGGTCTCTGCATTTATTCATGGGGACCCTCTGAAAGTTTAATAGAGCAGCTCCATTAATCTGTGAGCCCGCTTTAAAAGCAAGAATTAAAGATTCATCTGTACCCCCCCCCCCCCCCCCCCTCCTCCTCCCCCCTCTCCCACTTTCCCTCCAAAGCTTACACTCTGAAATATGTATGAGTGCTGAATCACTGGGAGAGAGAGGAGGAGGAGGAGGAGGAGGAGGAGGAGGAGGAGGAGGAGGAGGAGGAGGAGGAGGAGGAGGAGGAGGAGGAGGAGGAGGAGGAGGGGGAGGGGGGGGGTCGTCCTCCTCTTCCTCGCAGCAGCAGCGTCACAGGTCAACCCCCCCCCCCCATGATCAGCTGATTCACCACAGAGTCACAGGTGAGACGGCAGGTGTGTAGTTTACAGGTTAAAGGACACATGGTATCTATAGGTTTAAAGGGACAGTTCAACATTTAGTCAGATCCTCCTTTCACCAGAACCCCTACAGTCACAGCAGCAGGTTCATCACCTTTACTTATGGGTGCATGTTGTTTTGAGATGGGCGGAGCAGAGACGTGAGCTGCTCAGTGTCCCTCATCAGACTCATCAAATACACAATCCAACAACTACAAAATAACGAGCAAATACTCTGAACTGCTTTCTCTTCTGAAATCCCTCCGCCCAGCAGCCGTGTCTGGAATGTAGTTCCGGCTGCTTTTCCCTCTAGAACAACTCTGTGTGGTAACGTTGTGTAATTATCTCATAGCGTGGTGAATGTGCAGGTCACAACTTGTCCACCAGAGCGTTGTGGAGTTGTTGGATTGTGTATTTGATGAGGGACAGTTGACCTGTACCGTTCACCTCCATTGTGTTCATTGAGCAGCTCACGTCTCTGCCCCGCCCATCTCAAAACAACATGCACCGCTAATTAAAGGGGGAGGAGTTTTGGAAAGCGAAGTGTTCTCACACTACATTTCCCATGAGCCTCTGCGCACGGTGAAATTCTTGGACAAGACGATCAAGAACTAACGTCAGATACTCGAAGACGATCAGATAGCGTCATAGCTCCGACCATTAACGATGCCAACTAGCGATCCGGCAGCGTCTGGGAAACCAAAACGAGGAAATGCTGGGCGAGCCGACCACTAAATAATAATATTAAAATAACTGTAAAGACAAAACGTTATATTTATCTAAAATGGACAAATTAACTAGTGGGTAATGTAGATTAATCCACATTAATATGAGACTCTTTTAGAACCTAAAGCAAAATCCTTGGCGTCTCTTTAAAGGTGATGAACCGACTGTTATAACTACAGGGATTATGGTGAGAGGAGAATTTGCCAAAATGTTGGACTATCCCTTTAAATCTCATTAAAGTTTTTTATTTTATTTTACTCAGATTCAGTATTCACCTTCATCTTAACTCCTGGTTCTGGTTCTGATCCAGATCCAGATCTCTAACTGCCTGGTTGGAGGAGGAGGAGGAGGAGGAGCAGGAGCAGGAGGAGGAGCAGGAGGAGGAGCAGGAGGAGGAGGAGGAGGAGCAGGAGGAGGAGCAGGAGGAGGAGCAGGAGGAGCAGGAGGAGGAGGAGGAGGAGCAGCAGCAGGAGGAGGAGCACACTGCAAAAGCTCAAACTCTTACCAAGAACATTTGTCTTATTTCTAGTCAAAACTAATCTCATTCTACTTAAAATCAGACTCGTCACCTAAAAGCAGATTGTTTTTAGACACTTTTTACTTCTTTCAAGCAGATTTTCACATGAAATAAGTAGAAAAATCTGAGAGTGGAGCAAGTTTTTCAAGAAAACGTTCTTTCACCGGCAGATTTTTCTATTTATTTCAAGTGAAAATTAGTTTGAAACAAGTGAAAATGATCTAAAAACAAGTTCATTTTAGGTGATGAGTCTGGTTTCAAGTGGAAAGGGATTAGTTTTGACTAGAAATGAGACATTTTGAAGAGAAATTAGACAGATATTCTTGGAAAGATTGAGGGTTTTTGCAGTGCAGGAGGAGGAGGAGGAGGAGGAGGAGGAGGAGGGAGGAGGAAGAGGAGGAGGAGGAGGACGACACCGCGGCTCTGAAGCTCCGCCCAGCGGGGACGCACCGGGAGCAGCAGCAGTCGGAGCTGAGCCGGTGCCCACACCAAACGCTCCTCCTGCAGCTGCACAAACTTTCTCCTCCTCTCTCTCTCTCTCTCCCTCTCTCTCTCTCTCTGTCTCTCTCCTCTTTGTTCCTCTGGTTCGGACTCGGTTCGGTTCAGAAGAGTCAACAGCTGCGGAAAGTTGGAGTCCAGGTTCGGACGGAGGAGAAAAACCTGCAAAAACCTGCAAAAACCTGCAAAAAAAAGAAAAGAAAAAAGCCCTGGCTGCACGCTCCGCTCCGCTCCGCTCCTGATGCGGCTCGCTGCTCGCGGCGGAGCGGTGAACTTCCAGAGCGGCTGCCATCAACCCGGGAGCAGCGGGAAGGGTTGGAGGGAGGCTCGGTGAGATCCTGGACCCGGAGACTGGAGCGGTTACATAAGAGACTCGCAAAGACATAAAAAAAAGAAGAAAAAAAGAGAGCATAAATCCTGAATGAGAGGATCCCGGGACCCGGACCAGGAGCGGGGATCGATCCGGAGCCTCCAACAGAGAAAAGCAGAGCAGCAGCAGCAGCAGCAGCAGCAGGACGCACATGGACGCACGGATCCCTCTGTGCACAACAACCCGGTCCCCTCCGATCCGGGTCCGATCCCGGTTCTGATCTGATCTGATCTGATCTGGTCTGGTCCCGGCGAAGTGAAGAGGATGAGACTTTGGGACAGTTTGTGCTCGTGGACCCGCAGGATTAACGTGAATTCACCGGTTTGTGAGGACGAACGGTCCCCGTGAAGAAGAAGAAGAAGAAGAAGAAGAAGAAGAAGAAGAAGAAGAAGAAGAAGAAGAGCTTCACCGGATCATGGATTATTATTTTCATCATCATCATCTTCATCATAATTATTGTTATTATTGTTGTTGGGGAATCTCCAACTGCACGCGCCAGTGCCAATAACTGGTCAATCGATGATTATTGATAAGTTACATCGATCCCCCGCTGAGAAGAACTCGGAGCCTCAGACTTGATTGATGTGTTTGGGTTCTGGTCCTGGTTCTGGTCCCTGCGGGTCACAGCGCGCGCACAGCTGAAGAAGAGAAGAGATGTTCCGGTTCCCGGTACCGTCACCGCTGGTGCTCGCGCTCGCGCTCGGCCTCCTGCTCAGACTCTGCTCCGCCGTCACCGACGACCGGCTCTTCTCAGACCGGTACGCGGTCTACTGGAACAGCTCCAACCCGAGGTAAGACCCGGACCCGGTCCCATCCGGACTTTACTTTAGTTTAGTTTTATCTGAGGTTTCAGTGAAGAAGAACGCGCGCACGCACGCACGCGCACGCTCTGTGTCTAATTAACCTCTGACCTAATTAGAAAAAAGGCCTTAAGATCCATCTGTGAACTTTCTCCTCACACTGAGAATCATCAAACAGCAGCAGCTTCCTCTTCTTCATCATTCATCATTATTTCAATCTGCACTTTTAACATTTTAACGACTTATTAATTGTAATAATGAGGTAATTAGTTTATTAGCTGAGCTGCTCGTCCCTCGGCAGCTCAGCCAGATGTTGGTTGTAATATTGGTATTTTTGTCTGTTTCTCTCGTCTCATTCTCTTCCTTTTTTCTTTATTAATCTCTTTTATTGTTGGATTTTATTCACTCGCTCCATTTTTTGCAGTTTATCTCACATTTATTGTCTGAATCTGATGGAACGAGGGTTTTTGTCTCGTGGGCCGCGATGAAACACATTCCCGTCGACCCGGTCGACATGGAAACAAAGTGCTGCAGAAACAGAAAGTGAACCAGGAATAAGTCGGTGGTGTATTGATCATTGATCGGGCGCTGCTGCAGGTCCAGGTCTGTCGTTACAGTCAGTGAAGGTGAACCTGGACCTGTTAGGCCCCGCCCCCCGCGGCCTCGCCACTCCGAGTCCATCACCGTAGCAGCAGCAGAAGAGGAGAACCAATCGGTCGTCGTCTGATTGGAAGCTGATCAGAAAATCAGCTCAGCAGGATTAATCAATAACCACCGGTTTAATATCTGATCGATTATTGAGGCGGATTCTGACGGCGAGGGATGAGATGAGGGAAACAGCAGCTGGTTGATCAATAGTTAGTGATCAATAATCAATAGTTAGTGATCAATAATCAATAGTTAGTGATCAATAATCAATAGTTAGTGATCAATAATCAATAGTTAGTGATCAATAATCAATAGTGATTCATTCTTCAGTTCAGACCAAGACGTCACGGAGAAAAACTGAGATTTAAAAAACGATTTTTCTCTGCGTCGAACTTCACGACTCCGCGGTTCAACAAAGACACAAAGAACACGCACGCACGCACACACACACACACACACACACACAAAGAACACACACACACACACAGACACACAGACACACACACACACACACTGACCCTGGATCAGTGTGTGACCTCAGCTGTCACTGGCTCGTCAGGATCTGCTCCTTCCTGGCAGCAGAGGGTTAACGGCTCACTGCTCTCTCCTCTGATTGGTCGGCTGGCGTCTGAACGGACCAATAGGAGCCGGAGCTTCATTCTAGTGAATGTTGCAGCTTTTAATGTTTGAAAAGACGACGACGACGGGAACGCCTCGAAGTCAACGAGAGAGTGTGTGTGTGTGTGTGTTGTCACCATGAGACACGGAGCATCAGTGTGTGTGTGAACATACTAACATCATGTGATGATGATGATGATGATGATGATGATGTCACTGTGACCTCAGAGGTTTTACGTGGCGTCTCTCTGAGCTCTGATTGGCTGCAGCGCCGCCTGGTCTGTTGTGATGTCACAGCTCCAGATGAACCGTGGACAACGTTTCCTTTTTCCTGCTTCGCTCGTTCATGATCTTCATACGAGGGACGGACGGTTCTCATCGCCGTCGGCCGATAGGCTGTGTTTTCTGATAATCGGCACCGGCCGTTTTGCAAAAACTCACAATCTTTCCAAGAATATTTGTCTCATTGTCTCATTCAAAACTACACCTGAACATCACCTTGTTTTTGGATCATTTTCACTCGTTTCAAACTAATTCTCACGTGAAATAAGTAGAAAAATCTGCCGTTGGAAGTGTAGAAAGAAAGTAAAACTCGCTCCACTGTCGGATTTTTCTACTTATTTGAAGTGAAAATCTGCTGCTTTTTAAATGTGATTATTTTCAGTTGAATGAGATTTGTTTTGACTGGAAATAAGACAAATATTCGTGGTGAGATTTTGAGTTTTGTGTGTTTTACCCGTTAACCTTCCTCTTGTGTTGAGGTCGCCACCGACCCGGTTCATAAGAGCAGCACATTAATCTGTTTATTGCATCAAGGCCTTTTGACTTTCTCTGGAACCTTTATTTAAATAAAATACAACTTTTTTTTCTCTAAATTGTAAAATGCTCTGGTTGTGTTGTTAACGGTCGATGACGACGCGGTTGTAACGAGTCTAACAACAACGTGACGACGAGATGAGAAACTAATGGATGATAAATAATTGTTTTAGTGTTTTACAGCTGATTTAGCAGCAAACAGGAAGTGGAAACACACGAGGAACTCTGTAGGAAGTCAGTGATCCGGTGGTTTTGTCTAATTGAAACCGTAAGTTACAGCTTCAAGTCACGACTACGACTTTGTAGCGTTCCAGGTAACCTAGGTAACCCATAACTCGTGTTTTTACCGTCCTGTTGCCTGTGAAAGTTACTATAACGGCCTCTCGTAACTTCCGACCCGTGAACTCATACCAGATGGAACCGGTACGACTTCACAGGAAGGAAAAACACAAGTTAGGAGTTTCCTTGAAGGCACCATGAGTTAGCAGCCCCCGCCCTCGTCAGGCATCTATTGGTCCTCGTCCCTACGTCACCACATTCACGATGCAGCGATGCATCCCTTGGCTGCACACACAGCCCTTCATGCCGTTCTCTCTCCTCATTGGATAACACTTGTATCCCACAAGGAAAGTTTTCTCCTGGTTTACAGCAGAGCAGAGTGACGGAGAGACCAGACACTCTATGGAAGTGATGCTGACCATGGAAAATAGAGGAACTAAAACATTCAGAAATAATCCGTTTACCTGGAACCAACTAACTCAGTATCAACAGGAGGAATACTGAGTTACAGGAGGTCACGGCCGAGTCAAGTCATTTTACATGTTTAATAGTTGCTTTTTGTTTCAGTCACTAACTCAGTTACTTTTCAGGGAAAGCAACTGGTTTCTATCAGTAATGACGCGTCCAACGCTGCTGAAAACCAATAACATGAATGAATTTCTCTCTGAGCTGTGTAACAACGTCCCGCCCACTGAACCCAGATCTGTGCTGGGTATTATTCTACATTCTACATTATTCTATTATTCTACTTTTTATCACAGATTGTTTATTTTTTTAATTCATACCAGCCAAGGTGATTTCACAACTTTTCCCAATTAACAAACCAAAACAAACACTTGTCTTATTCCCTGGTTGGTTGTTCTGTTCTTCATCTTTACTGTAAATATATTGGTTCTAAATATTAGTTGTTAGTTTCCTTTATTACTAATCACTGGTATCGACCCTGAAAAAAAACATATCGGCTGATTTTTACCTCACACACCTTGACACCTGTAATGACAGATTGTTGATTCTTTAAAGGGATAGTTCAACATTTTGTCAAATTGACCCATCACCATAACCCCTATAGTCATAGCAGTAGGTTCGTTACCTTTAATTGTCGGTGCAAGCTGTTTTTAGAACAGCAGAGCAGAGCCGTGAGCTGCTCAGAGCTACGCTACGGAGGCTCATGGGATTTCTTGGTTTCCCTCATCAAACTCATCAAATACACAAATACACAATCCAACAACTCCACAACGCTCTGGTGGACAAGTTGTGACCTGCACATTCACCACGCTATGAGATAATAACACAACGTTACCACACAGAGTTGTTTTAGAGGGAAATTCATGTAAAACCTCTGATGCACGTTGCCTTCAGGGACAGTTGTTCATCACCAGTCTCTGTATTTACCCTGTATTTATGTCGAAAATGGCTCAGTTTCGTAACGTTCCGTTATTATCTCATAGATGAGTTTGATGAGGGAAACCAAGAAATCCGTAGCGTAGCTCTGAGCAGCTCACGGCTCTGCTCCGCCGTTCTAAAAATAGCTTGCACCGACAAATCAAGGTAATGAACCTACTGCTATGACTATAGGGGTTATGGTGATGGGAGAATTTGACTAAATGTTGAACTACCCCTTTAAGTTTAAAAAAAACCTAAAACAAACAGCAAATTTACTGGTTGCAGACGCGTAAGTAGGAAAATGCTTCCATTTAGAGTCTGGAGCCCTGGATGGGGTTGATGTTTGATGGTATCAATCAATCAATCAATCGATCGATCGATCCGTAGATTTCAGTCTGAACTGAGCTGAGTGAGTTTTTGATGTTTGAAGCGGTGAAAGGAAACGATTGGTCGGCGCTCAGTGAACAGCTGATGTCATAAATAACTGATGAATGAACATGAATCAATATTAAGTATTGATTAGGGCTCCACAGTTTGTTAAACAAACAAACAACAAACATCGTGTTGTGATTTTCTGGTTTTATTTCTGTGAACGACGAGTTCCAAACTAACATCCTGTCCTTGTCGTCCAGGGCGTCTCCGTAGCAACACAGCACTGATGCGTGGTAACCATGCACACCTGAGAGAGAAAGAGGTCAAAGGCCAAAGTGTTGTTCTGTCCCCGCTGCCGTGATGGACGCTCTGTCGTCGTCCACGTCTGATTGGACGTTTGGTTCCTCAGTGTTGAAGTGAATTTGTGTCACGCTTCCTGTGTGTGTGTGTGTGTGTGTGTGTGTGCGTTAACGACTGTACATTTAATATAAGTCAGTTAAACCCCTACACACCTGTCCTCTGACCGTCTCTCCGTCTCCATCTCCGTCTCGTCGCTGCTGGGGAGAAAATGGCGGAGGGTTTTGTTCCCAGTAAGAACCACTAACACAGCTGCAGCCGCCATTTTGTGTTTCCTCTTGAATTGGAGGTCACCCCCCCCCCCCCCCCAGCACCATCTCCCCTCGCCCCGCTAACCCCCGACACCCCGACCTGCAGGAGGAGCAGCCGAGCAGCTCCTCACACACACACACACACACACACACACACACACACACACACACACACACACACACACACAAAGACATGAAATCCAGAACAAGTCGAGTGAAGTCGAGTCAGTTTCTTCGTCCGGCGGCGGAGCAACGATCAGCTGAGTGAAAGTGTCTGTCGACCTGACGGACGACTGATAAAGTTCTGACCTTTTGAACACGGACGACGTTTTGGATTCAAAATTAACAAATTACATTTTTTTAACCTGTAAATGTCGAACGGCGTTCGCTGTGATCAGTCGCTCGTCTGTGAAGTCGATCACTGATCGTCCAATAGAAATATTCTTCTGCTTTTTTACACGAAACAAATCCTCATAATTGTTATAACTGTGTTTTTGATCAAACACATTTTTTCATGGGCGCCTGGTGTCCAAGCTCTGGTTTAGAGGGAAATACAGAGACTGGTGATGAACAACTGTCCCTGAAGGCAACACGCATCAGAGGTTTTACATGAATTTCCCTCTGAAACAACTGTGTGTGGTGACGTTGTGTTGTTGTCTCATATTGTGGTGAATGTGCAGGTTTGTTTGTTTTGTTGTCGTCAACACGGACACAGAAGGAAACTCTTCTCTCTACGTTGTGGTGAAACAGAGTCACGGTCGTCACGGTGAACTGAGGTGTGACGGACGTGAACACGACGTCATACAGTCTGTTAGACTGGAGCGGCCGGGGATCGAACCTGCGGCCTGCCGACCCGCTGTGCCTCATGAGCCGCAGCCGCCACGGGCATCCCATGATTAAAGGGACAACCAGGCGTTTTGGGAAGTGAAGTGTTTTCACTACATTTCCCATGAGCCTCTGCGCTCACGGTGAAACTCTTGGACCGACGCATGACAGACGTTTTGCCAAGAATGTTTTCATTCATCAGAGGCTGGAAGACGATCAGATAGCGTCGTAGTTCCGACCATAAACGATGATTCGGTGGCGTTTTCTCATGACCCGCCAGGCGGCGCCCGCGAAACCGAAAGTAGGAAACCATTGATAACAATATGAAAACAACGACAGAGACAAAACACTATATTTAAGTGGTAACAGATTCATCCATGAGACTCTTTTACAACCAGATACAAACTCCTCGTTGTCCCTTTAACATTTTACACCACGTTACGCTTTAGGGCCGTGATGCACTCGCTGTAAACACCGCGAGTGCGTCACGACTGCCACGCGTTACCCGCGTCCGTTTGATGTGTCGGCCGCAACTGAACGCACACATCAACACGAGATGACACGACCGATTCCATTTACACCCATTCACACTTTACGCCACTTCATATCACTCTACACAACTTAATATCACTTCACACTTTACACTACTTTACATTTTGCACTACTTTACACTTTACACCACTTTGTACTACTTTACACAACATAACACTGTACACTACTTTACACTTTACACCACTTTGTACTACTTTACACTTTACACCACTTTGTACTACTTTACACTTTACACCACTTTGTACTACTTTACACAACATAACACTTTACACTACTTTACACTTTGCACCACTTTGCACTACTTTACACAACATAACACTTTACACTACTTTACACCTTGCACCACTTTGCACTACTTTACACAACATAACACTTTACACTACTTTACACTTTGCACTACTTTACACAACATAACACTTTACACTACTTTACACTTTACACCACTTTGCACTACTTTACACTTTACACCACTTTGTACTACTTTACACAACATAACACTGTACACTACTTTACACTTTACACCACTTTGTACTACTTTACACTTTACACCACTTTGTACTACTTTACACAACATAACACTGTACACTACTTTACACTTTGCACTACTTTACACTTTACACTTTGCACTACTTTACACAACATAACACTTTGCACTACTTTACACTTTACACCACTTTGCACTACTTTACACAACATAACACTTTGCACTACTTTACACTTTGCACCCATTAACACCACTTTGTATCAATTCACACTCCACTCCACTCCACCCTGGTCACAGGTGTGCAGGTTTGTGGGTCACATGATGCAGGTGGGGGCGGGGGGGGGAGGGGGGGTGAGCTCAGGTCGGCTGGTGGTTCTGTCGCTGTGATGGACGGCGAACAGGAAGCAGCACTCTGTGTCTTCATGTCAGCTCGTTTCCTGTTGGGTGTGTGTGTGGAGGTGGTGGTGGTGGTGGTGGTGGGGGTGCAGTGGACCAATGAGGCGCCGGCGTGTCATCAGCAGGGAGGGGCTTCTGTCGACCCCCCCAGTTATTTTTATATTCTCTCCTCCTCGTGTCTCAGCACTTCATCATGCTTTCTGCTCCCTGCTCATGCATTTTAATGCCTGACCCACATTTCAGGGGATACACACACACACACACACACACACACACACACACACACACACACACACACACACACACACACACACACACACACACACACACACACACACACACACACACACACACACACACACACACACACACTTGGGGGAACTTTGAAGTCCTGGCTCGAGCTCACAGGAGGGGGGGGTGAAGAGCTGCAACCTTTCACTGTTTTCTGATGAAACCGTGGACGGGGGGCGTTAGCAGAGCGTTAGCTTAGCATAAAGACTGGAAGCAGAGGGAAAGTGTTAGCGTAGCATAGCTTGAAGCTTTTTCATTAAAACCTAAAGGAAACTGATCTGAATGAGGTTGAGAGCGTGGACGTTTGTGTCGAACGGGACCTGAACGTCTCACACAGGTGTGTGTGTGTGTCGGCGTCTGTAGTAGAGATTTGCTTTTGCTTTTTCTTTTGCTGCGATGCGTTCAGGTTCCGTAAAAAACATCTGTTGTCATGATAATAATCATCATCAATACTGTGAAATATATACTTTGATTTGACCAGAAATCCATATTTTTATTACATACAAGAAATTGAAATATATTGAAGCAAGTGTGTGTGTGTGTGTGTGTGTGTGTGTGTGTGTGTGTGTGTGTGTGTGTGTGTGTGTGTGTGTGTGTGTGTGTGTGTGTGTGTGTGTGAACAGGATTAGCTGCAGGTGTCCTCTAACAGGATTACAGACTCCTGAGTCGTCTCATCTTGTTGATCCAAATTATCGTCGGTGAAAACAAAGCTGTTTGTCGACCGAGGGGTCACACACACACACACACACACACACACACACACACACACACACACACACACACACACACACACACATTCACCTCCATCTCGCTGGTGCTGATGTCACAGGTTCAGGTCCAGCTGTGAAACATCAGGACCTGCAGCGTTGAAGCTCGGCCGCTGAACGTCGTCAATCATGGAATTGAATGTTTTAGTTTTTACAATTCAAACAAACTTTATGAAAATTAATTTAAACGACGACGACAAATCACGTTTGAAATGAAACTGCGAGTCAGAGAACTGAACCGAACCAGTCTGGATCCGAGGATCAGGTCTGCAGGTCTGCAGGTCTCTGAGGACCTCCTCCTTTGATCAGCTGATCAGAGAGTATTGATCAGCAGCTCGGAGCCGATCGATAGCCAAACAGCGGCGCTGACGGTCTGAACGACAGCGCTCCTGCAGTCGCCACAGGGCCCGAGTCCCTGAACGCAGCGCGGGGCCGAGGGAGGCGTTCAGGGTCGACTCGGTCAGAACAGATCGACCATAAACATCTTTATATAATCAATGAATGAATGTTTTATTTTGTGTTCATCGCTCTGCGTCGCGTCGCACAAACCTTTTCTAGAAATAAAGAAAATCAAACAGAAGTTTGATCTTCTGAGCTTCGTCCAATCACACGGACTCGTCTGGATCCACCTGGACAGAGTCAGAGAGGACAGTCTTCTGATGAGCCATCGTATCTCAATATGATTCATAATATTGATAATTATTCATATTAATAATATAAGAATAATATTTGACCATATACGACACAACCGGCCATTAAATGTGTGGTTTTCAGAATAAATGAGCAAAAATAATAATTATAAAAGATCTGTAAACGTCGGTGAGTAAACAGTCGCCGGTTCTAATGATTTTAATTATTGGGATAAAGATTTTTATTTAGTTATCGATTCAAATCTGAATTCATATCGTTTATGATTAGACTGGAAACTGTGAAATATTGGAATAAGAAGAAATCAGTGTTTTATTGTGTGTTTGTGTTAACGAGCACACACACACACACACACACACACACACACACACACACACACACACACACACACACACACACACACACACACACACACACACACACACACACACACACACACAGCTGCTGGTTTTAGTTTCTTCATCAGTTTCGTTTCTGAACCTTCGAGTTGTGACGAGTTCAGGTTCCTGTGATGAGAGAGGGATCAGGTCAGAGTGTGTGTGTGTGTGTGTGTGTGTGTGTGTGTGTGTGTGTGTGTGTGTGTGTGTAACGTTGTGTTATTCATTATGAATGACCTGTTTCCTGCTCGGAGACGACTCATGAATCATTGAGTCGACCAATCAGAGCGCAGCAACCGCTGTGTTTTTATTCTCCACGTCATTCAGCCGAGAAGGACCTGGACTGAACCTGGACTGGACCTGGACTGGAACGGGTCCTGGACCTGGACTGAACCTGGACTGGAACGAGTACTGGACCTGGACTGAACCTGGACTGGACCTGGACTGGAACGGGTCCTGGACCTGGACTGAACCTGGACTGGAACGAGTACTGGACCTGGACTGAACCTGGACTGGAACGGGTACTGGACCTGGACTGAACCTGGACTGGAACGAGTCCTGGACCTGGACTGAACCTGGACTGGAACGGGTACTGGACCTGGACTGAACCTGGACTGAACCTGGACTGGAACGAGTCCTGGACCTGGACTGAACCTGGACTGGAACGGGTACTGGACCTGGACTGAACCTGGACTGGAACGAGTACTGGACCTGGACTGAACCTGGACTGGAACGGGTACTGGACCTGGACTGAACCTGGACTGGAACGGGTACTGGATCTGGACTGAACCTGGACCGGAACGAGTACTGGATCTGGACTGGACCTGGACTGGAACGAGTACTGGATCTGGACTGAACCTGGACCGGAACGAGTACTGGATCTGGACCTGGACTGGACCTGGACTGGAACGGGTACTGGACCTGGACTGGAACGAGTCCTGGACCTGGACTGGAACGAGTCCTGGACCTGGACTGGAACGAGTCCTGGACCTGGACTGAACCTGGACTGGAACGAGTACTGGACCTGGACTGGAACGAGTCCTGGACCTGGACTGGAACGAGTCCTGGACCTGGACTGAACCTGGACTGGAACGAGTACTGGACCTGGACTGGAACGAGTCCTGGACCTGGACTGAACCTGGACTGGAATGAGTACTGGACCTGGACTGGAACGGTTACTGGACCTGGACTAGAACGAGTACTGGATCTGGACTGGAACAGGTACTGGACCTGGACTGAACAAGTACTGAACCTGGACTGGAACGAGTACTGGACCTGGACTGAACCCGGCTCCAGACTCGGACCACAGCTGGTTTCACAACCGTCTCGGTCCAGATCAGTGACGAGGCTCCGGCCAATCAGTGGACGGCGGTCGGATGACATCACGGTTCAGTATCGCGTTGGCTTGGAGCCCACTGAAGCGCCAAGACCAGAACCAGGTACCAGGTCTGAGGAGCATCAGGTCTGAGGAGGATCAGGTCTGAGGAGGATCAGGTCTGAGGGGGATCAGGTCTGAGGAGGATCAGGTCTGAGGGATCAGGTCTGAGGAGGACCAGGTCTGAGGAGGATCAGGTCTGAGGGGGATCAGGTCTGAGGAGGATCAGGTCTGAGGAGGATCAGGTCTGAGGAGGTTCAGGTCTGAGGAGGATCAGGTCTGAGGAGGATCAGGTCTGAGGGGGATCAGGTCTGAGGGGGATCAGGTCTGAGGAGGATCAGGTCTGAGGAGGACCAGGTCTGAGGAGGACCAGGTCTGAGGGTTCAGGTCTGAGGAGGACCAGGTCTGAGGAGGTTCAGGTCTGAGGGGGACCAGGTCTGAGGAGGACCAGGTCTGAGGAGGTTCAGGTCTGAGGGGGATCAGGTCTGAGGAGGATCAGGATCAGGTCTGAGGAGGATCAGGTCTGAGGAGGATCAGGATCAGGTCTGAGGAGGTTCAGGTCTGAGGAGGATCAGGTCTGAGGAGGATCAGGTCTGAGGAGGATCAGGTCTGAGGAGGATCAGGTCTGAGGAGGATCAGGTCTGACCTAGTTTTTCTTCTTTTATTATCGTCACAAAGCGTGAATCTGTTTTTCTTCTTCATGGCAGGAAACCATTTCCCCAGACGGGGTGGAGATGGGGGGGAGGGGTCTGGGGGGGGGTCTGGGGGGGGTTTGGGGGTTTTGGGGGGAAGGGGGGTGTGGGGGTTTTGGGGGGTTTGGGGGGGTCTGGGGGTCTGGGGTTCCATCAGGATGAAGCTTCCAGACTGAAGAGATTTGGGTTTTTCTGCACAGTCAGACCCCCCCTCCCCCTGTGGATGTGGAGGTGAGGAAGAGGAGGAGGGGGTGAGGCGGGGGGGGGGGCATGGGGGGGTAGGTAGGGACTGGGGGGTGAGGGGAGGGAGGGGGGGGGGGGTGAGGAGGAGGGAGGGGGGGGGGGGGGGTTACGGGTGGGGTGGGGGGGGGGCGGGTGGGGGGGGGGGGGTGTTCATCTCCAGAGTTAACAGGATTATGCAGATGCGTCTGGTCTTTAATGGAGATTATAGAAACGGTCGACGGCTCAGAGGAGACACAAAGAGAGAAAGGAGCAGCTGCTGGAGGGGGGGGGGTGATGGACAGCTCCAAGACCTGAAGGCCAGAGACCTGGTCCTAGACCTGGTCCTGGTCCTGGTCCTGGCCCTGGTCTGGGTCCTGGTCCTGGACAGAAGCTGCAGGTCACAGGTCTGATGTGATGATGCGTTCACGGACCTCACGTTAAACTGAGAGACTGAAGGACTGAACCAGACTCTGGGTCCATCATGGTCCTGGTCCTCAGAGTCCTGGTCCAACATGGTCCTGGTCCTCAGAGTCCTGGTCCAACATGGTCCTGGTCCTCAGAGTCCTGGTAAATTTGTAAATTTGTAAATTTATTTATTTAAGAGAGTCAACAGTGGTCCTGGTCCTTATAGCCCGAAGGCTAATTTCCATCTGCAGTCCTCTAGGCAGGTTGATGTTACAATACAATATAGAAACAGTAACATAAAAACAATACAACAGAACACAATACAAAATACATACCAATCAGTACAGTAAAAGTGCATGTAGTTGGTCCAACATGGTCCTGGTCCTCAGAGTCCTGGTCCAACACGGTCCTGGTCCTCAGAGTCCTGGTCCAACACGGTCCTGGTCCTCAGAGTCCTGGTCCAACATGGTCCTGGTCCAACACGGTCCTGGTCCTCAGAGTCCTGGTCCAACATGGTCCTGGTCCAACATGGTCCTGGTCCTCAGAGTCCTGGTCCAACATGGTCCAGATTTGACAGGTCCATGAAAAAATGCAGCGTGTTGAATAAATCTTCACATGTTTGGCCCTGGTTACTGTGATCCCTGCTCTGTGATTGGCCGACAGGGTTAGAGCTCTGTGATTGGCCGACAGGGTTAGAGCTCTGTGATTGGCCGACAGGGTTAGAGCTCTGTGATTGGCCGACAGGGTTGGAGCTCTGTGATTGGCCGACAGGGTTAGAGCTCTGTGATTGGCCGACAGGGTTAGAGCTCTGTGATTGGCCGACGGCCTGCAGATGGTTTTCCAGCAGCCAGTAATAATTGATGGTGTGTGTGTGTGTGTGTTCCCATAAATATCTCATCCTTTGCAGCTTTCATCCCTTCTCTTTGCCCCCCCCCTTGCCCCTCCCCTCGGGGTCACATGGCGAGTGGGCGGGGCCTCGTGGCCTCGTGGTCGTCGTGGTCACTGTTAAAACTTTTAAATGTTTCTGAAACACTGATATTGGGACGTTAGACGGATCCGGTGGGACGCGTCTACTTCCTGGACAAACAGGTGTTCAAAACAACCCCCCCACCCCCCTCCCTACCCCCCCACCCATCTCTCACCTGAATTGGCTCATGGCTCCCTGGAGGTTGTTGCCATGGCGACATCCTCCCCCGGCTGCCGTGGCGATGGGTCGTTAGTTGGAGCAGAGGAGGAAACGAGCTGAAGACAGTTCAGGGTTCTCTTCTTCTTCCTCTTCTTCCTCTTCTTTCCTGCCCTGGAGCCCCAGGTGCATGCTGGGAGCTGGAGTCCTCCCAGGAGACGGAGCAGGTCCAGATGTTAACACCTGAACCTGGACCTGATCTGTAAACCAGATGTGGGCCAGATGTGTGTGGGTCTCCCCAGGACTGAGCGCTGCTTTTAACGCAGGACTTTGAACGCACCGCGGTTTGTTAGACAGAGAAGAAGAACTTCCTTAGAGAAATACCAAGAACTCATTAAACCATTAAGGTCAAGCACTTCCTGTGACTCTGTGATGTCACAACAGAGCAGCCACCAAGCCCCGCCCACCTGGACCCACCTTTGACCTGTTCTGCTCGGTGTAGCATCAGCTCCTCCAGTGTTGCTACGGATACAGCAACACTGCAGCACAGAATTGACCTCTGGCTAAGCCCCGCCCCCTCCACTCACTCCGACAAACTGTCAACACTCGGTGACAGGCGCTATGGCAGCTGTCACCATGGAGACGTTTCACAGGAGGCAGTTGATGGTTGTTGGAGACAGAAAGATTAAATATCATCTCCAAGTCGCCAAAACTTAACTTAGTTTATGACGAGCTAACTTCTGTTAGCCTGTCTATGGAGTTTTACATTATACGTTAGCATTAAGCTAGCAGGCTTTCTGCTTAGTTGTGATTCTGGCTAACATCCAAACATCTCTGACAACATGTTCCTCAAATACGTTGTTGACTTAAAGGGATAGTTCAACATTTTGTCAAATTGTCCCATCACCATAATCCCTATAGTCTGGCCAACATCCAAACATCTGCTCAGGGCTATGCAATGGAGGCTAAGGGAATTTTTCCTCAAGCTCACGGCTCTGCTCCGCCGTTCTAAAAATAGCTTGCACGTTAAAGGTTGACTGAACTTAGGGAGCAGATTTTCAAAAATGTTGAACTATCCCTTTAACTTAGAACAGATTTAGACATCCTTGTTAAGTTTATCCAGGTTTAGTTGGTGTTGTGGTCGACTGCAGAACTTTATCCACAGCAGACACTTCTCTAGGTTGAGATGTGGTTTAGGAAAAGGTAAAACAAACCCCCCCGTGGCCTCTCAGGACACCTAGTGTCAGAGCTGCATGTACCCCACGGACACCGTTTGACCATTTAAACTTAGAATGTCAAGAAAAAACACATAAAACGAATGAAAACTGACTGCAATGCATTTCAATGGACGTGGAAGCAGAGAATGTCCCAGTGTCTGGGCTGGCTATGAGCACTGTGATTGGCTCATCGTGTTTGGGGGCGTGGCGGACGTGAGAATCAATCCTGGAGAATATTGCACCGAACCACTCCTCACACCGTAACGTAACCAGTTCAGTCCAGTTCCGTCCCAACTAGGACGTAGTTTCCTCTCGTCAGTACGTGAATATTCTCCGCTACGGCTTCTCAGAGTTGCTCCTCGGTTTGTTTTTTATTGGAGAGAATTCCAACAGGACTTCCTGGTGGTTGTAGGAGTGTTGACATGTTGCTCCTTCTGTGACGGTAAAAAGGGAAATCATTCCTCGTCCGGAGGCGGAAACAGAAAATACTCTACGAGGCTGAGGAGTCGTCACGTTGTTGATGAATAAATATTCACATTTCAGAAGTTTGGGCTTTTTTTTGTTTTTTACAGACAAAATAACTGTAATCACCACACAACAGGGACCGCGGTCGCCAACGCAACTGATGAGTTGTTTACACACTTGGTGTGTGTCCATGACATTTATGCACAAAATCAACTTTTTAATTAGGATGTGACACTGGTTTTGGTGGCAGGGTGTTTTTAGTCCATTATATATAATTATTATTTATTATTTATTTATTAATTATAACATTATTATTACGTCTCAGCACTGTTGTTCATGTGTTTCCTGTCACATGTTCTGAGCCGTTTGTAAACGTCATGAATGTGAATGTTTAAAGCCAACTGACCTGATTCTGATTTTAAAGAACAAATGAGCTGAGTGTTCACAACTAACAGTAAATAAAGTGACCTTTGAAGCTCCAGTCGGAGCGGCTCGGGGTCCAGGACGCTTCTCATTGGAAGCTCCTCGTGACGACACATCTGGTGAATCAACCGCTCATGGATCAAAAGGCTCGGGACAGAATCATTTCCAGACAAATGCTGCTTAAATCATTGGTTTGTAATCAAGAAATCTGCTCATAGTATTTATTATGGGTTATTTTATGAATGAAAACAATTTTATAACTACGTGTATTTATTTTATTTCTTCCTCCCATGCAGCGAGACAACGTGTCCAGTTTATGTTCAGTTTAAATAAAAAGTAAGTCAGCGCCAAACGATGGATCTGCACTACGGACAGACAGAGGGACAGGAGGACACAGACAGACACAGACAGAGAGACAGACAGACAGACAGACAGACAGACAGACAGACAGAGGGACAGACAGACAGACAGACAGACAGACAGAGGGACAGGAGGACACAGACAGACACAGACAGACAGACAGACAGACAGACAGACAGACAGAGGGACAGGAGGACACAGACAGACACAGACAGACAGACAGACAGACAGACAGACAGACAGACAGAAGGACAGATTTCTACATTACTGTGTTGTGTTGTGTTCAGTAATTAAACGTGTACGGTGTCTCTGGAGACGACTGTGCGTATTCTCATTTGTCCAGGTCGTAGTCTTTCAAAAGGAGTTTAAATCAAACGCAACTGGTCTTGGTTGTTTGTCTGGGAAGTGAAACGACTGCACCGTCTGAAACATTAAAGAAAATTCCGTACATTTTTAAAGATTTATTTTTTTTGGCTTTTTATGCCTTTATTGATAGGACAGTAGAGGTGAGACAGGAAATGGGAGGCAGAGAGATGGGGGAATGACATGCAGTATAGGGCCGTCCGACTCGGGACGCGAACCGGGGCCGCCTGCAGCGAGGACGATAGCCTCTACATATGTGGCGGGTGCTCTACCAACTGAGCTAAACCTCGCCAAATTCCGTACATTTTTGTCATTGAAGAACCAAAGAAAAGGCGTTGAGACGATGTTCACCATAGAAAATGAAGGGAAATAATAAAACATCGTTGGACGCCGTTTTCCCATCAGCGTAGACGTTTTCTAATGATGCTGGTTTTAAACACGTAGTTCTGGTCATTGTGTATTTGTGTGATAGCGTTTGTCTGTCCGCTTATTATGGGATGCATCTTCTGATTCTTAAGGCCTTCGCACACCAAGTCTGTTGTTTTGACTGACCTCACATCAGTGTTTCCAGGCTGATCCGGCCGAGCTGCCTGTGTGTGTGTGTGTGTGTGTGTGTGTTCAGAAGCTGGTCGTCGTCTCTTTAACGTGTAGAACGGAGACTCTCCTGGAGTCTGAGTGGAACCACTGGAATAAACCGTTGTCTCTTCACGTCGTCTCAGGACAAAATATTTTATTTTTATTTTACGATAAAGTCGACGACCTTTTGTTCCTCGTGTGCAGACGGAGACTCAGGTATCGCTGCCTCCTCCTCCGATACCAGGATCAGTCCTCTTAGTGAACTATGGATCCCATCAGCAGTCGGCTCTAATCTGGCTTCACAACTAGTTTTATGACGGTAGACGTTGTTTTACTGTTTCCAGACCGTCCTCCGCCCGTTGGAAGAGACGACGTCTGAACTGTGGTTGTGTAGATTAAATGAGAGCAGGAGGACAAACATATTTGACCTTTTTGTAATCCTTAAGGTGTCCAGTAAATGAATTTTGATGATCCAGTGCCAGTTATTGTCCCACGCAGATGTTTTTGAACGTCTTTTGTGGCCGACTTAAATCTATCGCTCCTGAACTATACGTCCGACAGAGACAACTGACCCCATTTTATTTTTGTCTTGGCATGAGGAATTGGTAGAGATGGACGTCGCCATGATTACATCATGTGTGGTACATAAAAAAACAGAAAAACACACAAAAAAGTTAAAACAACAGCGGAATTCTGTCACAGGAACTCCTTCCCAATGCATCCCATTGACATTTTTTTCCCCTAACGTTTAGAATTTTACAATCTTCATGATGTCTTAATCCCAAAAATATATTCCCCTGTATGTTCATTTAGGCTGGATTTCCTAACATGGTTTTTGAACATTCCTAAGTGTTTAAGTAGCTTGTGAGGGTCAAACTAAGAGTTGATTCCTTGGTGGGAAAACAACACATTTCCCAGAGGTTATATTTATGGTTGTCACATTAATATGTGCTATAATGTTGGGATGTTATTCTTGAAACAAAGTGTTTCCAATAAAAGAATAAGAGACTGTGATTTAATCGCTGCCGTCTCAAAGAAATTTCAGACTATTCCTTTAAATGTGAATTTAAAATGGTCAATATAGTCCTCACAACTGCTCTAAATTAGCAAATTTCCATAAATTAACTCCATAGAATTGTAGGAAATGTCATTCCCACCCACCGTTCCTACATCCTGGTGTTTCAGTGTTTTGTTGCCACTGACGATTAAAACTAAACCAAAGAAACGTCGTCTGTGTTTTTGTGTCGTTGCAAAACTATAATTTGAAACTTCTCGTCTTCACACGAAGCTTTTGTTTTTATTGGTTCAGATCGTTATGAAATCAGTGATTTGATGCACAAACAGAAAATTAAACACAACAGACTCGTTGGTCAAAGACTTTTTTATTCTTGTTGTAGAAGCTTTTTAATCAACGCTGAGTTTAAAAAATGCTGCTCATTTCGGGCGTTTTCTCTCGACCAATCAGCAGCGAGTAAAACCTGAAACGCCTCGATTGGTTGATCGACTGAACAGCGACTCAGATCGTCAGTTGTGGCTCCGCCCCCGTGAGCAGATGTGGTCCAGATGTGGTCCAGATGTGGTCCAGATGTGGTCCAGATGTGGTCCAGACGTGGGCCAGATGTGCCCCCCCCCCCACCCCCAGTCTGGTCGGCATGCAGCTCCCGTCTCGCGGCGCCTCGGGACGCCGTGGGCGGAGTCAGGTCAGAGGAAAATCAATGAATAGATAATCAGGCCCCCCATCGCTCCGTCCTCCCATGATGCCTTGCAATGCTACGTGTAAATGGAAGCGACACGCCGAGACCATTTCCCTCCTAAACCAGCCCCCCCCCCCCCCCACACACACACACACACACACAGACACACGCTGAGGTGGAGACGCTTCGTCAAAATGATGATTATAGTTCATATGGAGGATGTGTGTGTTATATGCATCATACACTGTGTGTGTGTGTGTGTGTGTGTGTGTGTGTGTGTGTGTGTGTGTGTGTGTGTGTGTGTGTGTCTAGTGGCTGCAGTCTGCTGAGACACACACACACACACACACACACACACACACACACACTGACCTCCCTGCAGTAATTATCTGCCCCCCCCTCCTTTCATTAGTCCCATATTAATCAGCCTCCTGTTGCTCTGAATCATCACAGCAGGTTTGTTTGGGGGAGGGGGAGGGGGGGGCAATTAGTGTTTCTATTAGTGTCTGAACACACACACACACACACACACACACACTTGACTTAAAGGGATAGTTCAACATTTAGTCAAATTGTCCCATCACCATAACCCCTATAGTCATAGCAGTAGGTTCGTTACCTTTAATTGTCGGTGCAAGCTGTTTTTAGAACGGTGGAGCAGAGCCGTGAGCTGCTCAGAGCTACGCTACGGAGGCTCATGGGATTTCTTGGTTTTCCTCATCAAACTCATCAAATACACAATCCAACAACTCCACAACGCTCTGGTGGACAAGTTGTGACCTGCACATTCACCACGCTATGAGATAATAACACAACGTTACCACACAGAGTTGTTTTAGAGGGAAATTCATGCAAAACCTCTGATGCACGTTGCCTTCAGGGACAGTTGTTCATCAACAGTCTCTGTGTTTCCCTCTAAAACAACTCTGTGTGGTAACGTTGTGTTATTATCTCATAGCGTGGTGAATGTGCAGGTCACAACTTGTCCACCAGAGCGTTGTGGAGTTGTTGGATCAGGACACTTGGGTCAGCAGGACGAGCAGCGTGGAGGTATCTGGATGTTTCATAGTGTGTGTTTTGGACTCCAGACTCTTCCTTGGCCTGACGGTGAGGAGGTGACTGGTGAATCATTGATTTTGGGTGAAGTATCCCTTTAAAATCAAAATACAACAGAGGGACATTCAGTGTGACATGTTTGTTTTTGTCTGGATCGGGTTCTGACTCCCTGACCCTCTTCCTCCTCCTTATGGGACAGAGATGAGGTCACAAACAGCCAATCAGAGTCAGCGGAGCATCGTGACATCATAACGTGACGCCAGGAAGAGGAAGTTACAAACATAAAAGTTGAAATAAAACTGTCACCACAGAAACCAGATGACCTCACTGCGACCTCACTGTCCGAGTCGCTCCCTGAGCTCTGACTGGCAGGTTCATTGCTGGGGCGCTGAGGAAGCTGATTGGCCGTCGTCGTGGCAGCAGCATGCGGCGGCGGCGGCGGCGGCAGCGGCAGCAGAGACGCTCGTCTCCGTCTCCTGGCAGGATTTGTGTTAAATATTAATGAGCGGTCAGATTAGCAGAACTCCCAGCAGCCACTGGGGCTGTGTAATCCAGGCCGTGTCGAGGTGCTGATAAGAGCGGGCGGGGGGTCCCTGTGCCCTGAACGCCCCCCCCCCCCCCCCTCCAATACCCTGCTCATTGATGGCTTCCACTGAGCTGATTGGCCAAACTACAGGAAGTTGTTTTGTGAGTGAGTGAAACGAGCGACAGGTAGAAAAACTCATTAATATTAATAAAAACCTCCTGATAAAACACTTATTATTTAAATTAAATAACAATGAAGTCGTCAGTGAAAAGACACTGAAACCATAAAATCATCTCACATCACAGGAATTTGTAAGATAAGAATAACTTTATTGATCCCTGAAATTATAGTAAAATAAAAATTTTATGCCTTTGTTGTAGCTGATAAAATACCATACAACATAACATAATATAATATAATATAATAATGTAGTGTAATGTAATGTAATATAATATTATTCCAATAAGTCTTTTTTAGTTAATGCTTTACAATAAAGTACACAGAATTAGAGTCATTTTGATATCTCACTTTACTTTATGGGAGCTAATGATTAAGTAATATTAGTTCCTCAGTAATTTGATTAGGAGTTACTGAAGAACTGACCATTAAAGGGACAGTACAATGTTTTTAAAGTGTGGTTGTACAGTATGATCTACAAATAGCCCCTAAGTACTTTAATTACAGTAGAAGACTCTCTGCACTCCTCCCGTTAACCACCTCACGTGGTTTATTATATAAAATTATATAATAATTTATAATTTAATTTAACCCTGGGCGGATAATAACCCTGGGCGGAGGGATACGTGAGTTGGTTAGGTCCAAATAAAAACTGGAAAAAATTATATTCTATCCAACAATGGAACTGTGTATTTATTTTCCAGGTAAAACCTCTTTTAGGCCGTGAAAATAGGCCGTTTCTTTGGGTCCATTCACAACAATGTATGTTGTAAATCTCTGTGCAGGGCTATTATGGGCTGGCGTTGCTAACGGGAGGAGTGCAGAGAGTCTTCTACTGCAATTAAAGTACTTAGGGGCTATTTGTAGATCATACAACCACACTTTAAAAACATGGTACTATCCCTTTAACTAATAGTTACTTCCTATTCTAACTTTGTGAACCTTAATTAGAAGTATTTTTAGTTTTTTTCTACAGCAGTGACATCATCAGTGACATCATAATCTCAGGCTCTTGTTACAGTTTGTTCTTTGTGGTTTTTGGCCGTTTTTGTTGTTGTGAACTTTGCTGTGTGATTATGGGATGTTTCAGCAGGGTCCTAGTGTCCCTCCTGTTGGTTTGTGGCCGGCGCTGCGTTCAGGGACCCGCCGCCGCCGCCGCCGCCGCCGTCAGAGATGCTGGTGCTGGTGAAACGGAGCGGAGGTCAAAGGTCAAAGGTTTAGAGAGTGTGTTTCTGTTGCTGATGAAGGAAAAACACACACACTCATCGTCATGGAGATGATCTGATTGATTGATTAAATTAGATTGAACCTGATTGGATGGACGGCTTCACAGTGTTGAAAGTGACTGTGACCTCGTGGCGAGGAAATTTAACGTCAAGGTCACAACAGTCGTGCGTCAGGGACTCGTGTGTGTGTGTGTATGTGTGTGTGTGTGTGTGTGTGTGTGTGTGTGTGTGTCAGCATCCGTTCTCAGGGAATTCTGGGAATGATGCAGCTTTTGTTGACGGCAGCGTGTGATTGGTGGAGCGTGTCGACTGCTGACAGCCAGGACAAAGAGGGGGGGGCGTTGTCAACGAAGCTGAACTAATCCACCCTCTCCTCGACCCCCCAGACCCCCCCTCACCCCCCCCCTCTCACCCCACCCCCTCCCTCCAGACCCAGACCCAGACCCCCCCCCGACCCCCCCTCGCCCCCTCCGGCCACTAAGGAACTAGAAACATGAACAGACGTTAAAAAAAAAAAAAATCATTGATTTTTATTTTTTGTTCTACTTTTTAAAATATAAATACATTTTTATTAATATTTTCAAGCTCTAAATTAGCTGTAAGTTTCAATTTGATGGAACAGAAAATCTGCTGATAGATAATGAAATACGAAAATATATAAAAATATAATATGAAATACGCTACGATGCAGCGTCAGTTTGTTGTTACATATAAAGCTCCAATTATTAATTTGAAGTCTGTCGTTATTATAATATCTTATAATCTTATATCCATCTAATAAAGTATATTTATCTATTATTATTTCACCTCATTGTTATTATGTTATATTACAGGAGAATCTCTCGCTCTGATGCACGGAAAAACAAAAAGTGTGTTTTTGTGTTTTATTGATTTCGTGTTTGAAGATTTTCAAATGTTTCAATTTTCAAAAAGCATTTTAAATATAATGAAATAAAAGGAATGATTTCACTAAATGAAACTAAAGAAACTAAAATATTATATTTGAGAAACTTTCATATAAAATCATTTTCATAATCAGACGTGAACAGGATTTATTTATTCTCAGAGAAATTCAGTTTAAATTCATTTTTTTATTTTTATATTATTTATAATCATAACGATGGCGTGTTTCAATAAAAATAACTAAAATACTGTAAAACTAAAACATAAATTAATAACCTCCTGTTTGTCTCGTTGATTTATCGCCGTCGATTTAAAATTAAATGTTTTGTTTTGTCAGAAAAATCAAAAACTAAAAAGAAAAAAAAGATTTTCTGCCTCAAATATAAATTTTCACATTTTGAAGCTGCGGCTGAAGAATTTAGATTTAAATTAATTCTCAGTTATTTAATTGATTTTACAAAAGTAGAAAAAGAAAATAGTTTTATTTGGATGAATCGATAAAAGAGAGAAAAAAGAAAACGATTAAAAAGAAAGATGTAGAATATATTTCTGCTGCTTCACACGGTCTCACTTATTAATAGATCAATTATTGATTATAGTTTTTTAATGATTCGTGTCTGAAGCTTTTGTTTCACTGATCGATCAATGAACCGATGGATTGAACAGTTTTTCCTGCCGTGAAGAGAACGGACGGAGCTGCACCGATGGGGGGGTTAGGAAGGGGGGGGGGCGTTGGGGGGGGGGGTGTTAGAAAATCCAACTCAGTTTTTCAGACGAACACGACGTCGGATCCAAAAATAAAGCGCCGCTCTGCACGCGCTCGGTGCGTCTGCAGCCGCCAGGTTCAGCTTTCACACTCCAGAGAACGACAAATCAAACGCTGTTGACCTCTGACCTTTAACACCTCACAGCCCCCCCCCCCCAGACCCCCCCCCCCCCCCACACACACAGGATTTTATCTTGACTTTTTGTTTTACTGTGAGGTGAGCAGTGACATCAGGAGCGTCGGCTGCTGCTGCTTCCTGTGAGACGTTCAGGTGCTTCACGGAGAATCAGAACCTCCTGTTTCTGCAGAGTTTGTTTACAGGCTGAAGGTGTGTGTGTGTGTGTGTGTGTGTGTGTGTGTGTGTGTGTGAGTGTGTGTGTGTGAGACGACGTGACGTCATCACCTGAGACAAAGAGAAAGTGAAACCAGTCGATTAATGTTTGTTTGTTTGTTTGTTTGTTTTAATGGTTGTTTAATGA
>CM064886.1:1192500-1242500 GCA_030347415.2 Decapterus maruadsi | reverse complement strand
TTGTTGATGGTCTGGGGGGGCGGGGTCAGGGGGGGGCGCGGGTCAATGAGGGGCTTCAGGAGAAGTTTTGTATCATTTCAATGTATTTTTGTCTCCATGGAAACATTTTGTTTGAATAAAACTCCAAACGCCGCCCGCCGTCCCCCCGTCCCCGTCCCTCCGTCCCCCCGTCCCCCCGTCCCGCCCCGGCGCTCTGGGCTCTGACCCCGACCACGCCGCGACACGTCACACAGCAGGTTGATTGACACACACACTCATGCCCTCTGTGTTTCTGACCAGGCTAACAGTTTCCCTTCACCTCCAGTGTTTGTGCTAAGCTACGCTAACGGCAGATCAGTGTCACACAGTCTGACACGCAGAACTGTGATTTACACACACACACACACACACACACACACACACACACACACACACACTGAACGTCTGGTGTGGAGTTCATCATTGGTCGTCGTGGTAACTAGAGACAAAAGCAGTGGAGTCGTGTTACAGTGAACATGTGGCCGCTACTGTGTGTGTGTGTGTGTGTAGTTGTGTGTGTGTGTGTGTGTGTGTGTGTCCAGTGAACCTGATCCACATAGTCTGAATATTACAGCAGAGAGGAATCTGGGAATCTGGGAACGCCATAACTCCTGTCAGAGCTGTGTGTGTGTGTGTGTGTGTGTGTGTGTGTGTGTGTGTGTGTGTGTGTGTGTGTGTGTGTGTGTGTGTGTGTGTGTGTGTGTGTGTGTGTGTGTGTGTGTGTGTGTGTGTGTGTGTGTGTGTGTGTGTGTGTGTGTGTGTGTGTGTGTGTGTGTGTGTGTGTGTGTGAGGGATCAGGTGCAGATCTGATAGTTTTGTCTTGTATCTTGTAGTTTCTTGTCTGAACCTGAAGGAAACACTGAGGCTTTTGTCGCCGAGGACACTCAGGTTACAGTGACACACACACACACACAGTGACACACACACACACACACACACACACACACACACACACACACACAGTGACACACACACACACACACACACACACTGACACACACACACAATGCAGCGTCTCCAGAGGCTCCGTCCTGTGACTGTGGCTGAAATAATGAAGCTGCTGTGGGAAAATCCTCCGTGATGGATCAGTGACAGGAGGAGGAGCTGAGTCCTGGTCCTGGTCCTGGTCCTGGTCCTGGTCCTGGTCCTGGTCCTGGTCCTGGTCCTGGTCCTGGTCCTGGTCCAGGTCCTGGTCCTGGTCCTGGTTCTGGTCCTGGTCCCGGTCCCGGTCCCGGTCCCGGTCCTGGTCCTGGTCCAGGTCCTGGTCCAGGTCCTGGTCCTGGTCCTGGTCCTGGTCCAGGTCCAGGTTGCATGGAGTCACCAGTGACCTTGACCTGGTGTTGATCAGCTGGAGCTGCAACAGTTAATCAATAATCAATTATTACATTAATGGTCAAGGTAACTTTATTAGTACAGCCCGTTTTTACCACCAGTTTGTCTCAAAGGGCTTTACATCCCATAATAACACCATCCTCTGTCCTTAGACCCTCACATCCACTGAGGAAAACTCCATGGAAAACCCTTTAACAGGGAAAACCAGGAGGAAGTTCAGGGTGGGACAGAGGAGGGACAGAGACGTTGTTACAGATTTTCTTCTTCAGCTTCTTCATGTGAATGTTTCTGGTTTCTTGGTTCCTTTATGACGATAAACTGAGACAAAACAAGATTCTCTTCTTCAGCTTCTTCATGTGAATGTTTTGAGAAACATTGACTTCCTTTTTAGACATTTTTTAACATTTTATTGACCAAACAACTACTAGATTAGACCATGGACCCATTGGACCAAGTTTAGAAGTAAAGACCAGAAATACACAAATATTTGTTCTGAGAAATTCTATTTATATTTTTAAATTAGGGCCAATTAATTTTTTATTTTAGATAAATTTCTGGAAAAAAAAAATTTCTCCAAAAACAATTAAACATTTGAAATTTAATTTTTTCAAAAAAAAAAAAGTTTTTTTAAATTCAAAAAAAAACTTAAACTTTTAGATAAAATGTTCAAATGTTTTTCACACAAATTCACACTTTTTGTAGAAAAACAACTTTTTTTTTTTTTTTGGAGGAAGAATTTTTTTTAAAAATATATTTTTTTCAAATGTTCAAAAAAAGTTCCTAATTCAGAAAATTTCTGGTGTTTTCTTAAAAAAATTGTCCTAGAATCTAAAAAAGGGTCCTTGATGTTTTTTTTTTTTTTTTTTAAGGTTGAGAACCACTGGGTTACATCATCAACAGATTAATAAATAATGAAACTAATCGTTAGTTGCAGCTCTAATCAGCTGCACTCCGGCTGAAGGAGGATGATGGTTATGAGAGTAATGATCTTATTTGTAGAGCATCTCTCAAAACAAGATGACTCAGAGAAGGAACGGAGGACTCTGAAAACTCTCACAGCTCTTAGTCCACATGAGGGAGATGATGAGTGAAATTTGAATTTTAGGTGAACTATCCCTTTAACAATAATAATGATTAGTGCAAATAAAAACATAAAAATAAAACACAAGAATACAGAATAAAAAACTAAAAAGTCACAACAATAAGAAACAGAAGACGACACTGAGTCGGCCTCAGTTTTCCTCGGCCGTGGTCATGATGATGAAGATGATGATGATGACGGCGTTGGCGGCGGCGGTGAACCCTTCACCTCGTGGCCTCCGTCCATTAGACAGATGATGATGCGAGCGCTGCGAGGACGGAGGTCAGTGAACGCAGCGTCACTCGATCCTCCGGCTTAACTCAGTTAACCTGCACTTTGCTAATGGTGTTAGCCCCCCCCCCCCGCCCCCCCCCCCCCCCCCCCCCCCCCCTCCATCAACCTCCAAACTCAATCAGGACCACACCCTGCTGCTGCGTTCAGGTCACACGGGAACAATCAGCGCTGTGATTCAGCAAACCTTCTTGTGGATGACGACGACGTCTCCGTACGGAAACCTGTCAGGGACAAAAAGCTGCTGCTGCTTCTGCTGCTGCAGGAGGAGAGTCAGCATGTCGATGCACTGATAAACCTGGTGACCAATCACATTTGAGAGAGTGCAGGTACATTGTTCATCTACTTGTACATGTGGAACCAGCAAACTGCCACGTCACTAATAATGTAATAATGAAAAAAAAATTCACCTCATGATGTAATAACGCATTTTGTGATGTCCTGCCACATTTTTACTTGTTACAGAACTTAATGCACCAGATTATTACAAATTGAAGGTGCTGCATTATTTTTGTAAATGTAATAATTTGGTGCAAAATGTAACAACTTATTACAAAATGTGGCAAAGTTTGTTACACATTGCGTTCAAGAATGCGTCATTATTACATCATAAGGTGAAAATGTATTAAATTATTACATACTGCAGTGCTACAGTGTTTGTCTAAAACAAAGATGGCCGCCACCTTCGCGACTCCATTCACATGTTTTTGAAGCTTTTTGACTCCACCCACTAATTTCCTCTTAATCCAAATATGGTCAAAGAGGAGATTGTGGAGTTGCAACAATGTGGCAACAATCAGCTGCTCAGCTGTCAGTCAAAGAGATGATTACTGAACAGCTCCAGGGTCATTTTTGATCAGTATTGATCAGTATCGATCAGTATCGATCAGTATCGATCAGTATCAATCAGTATTGATCAGTATTGATCAGTATTGATCAGTATTGATCATAACCTCTGTTCTGCAGCAGCTGTGGAGACGCGGTCACGTCTGACAGGAACAGTAAAAACAAAGGTTTTGTGTCTGCGGATGGAGGGTCCCAGTGGGCGGGGCTTGGTGGCTGCTCCCTGTGACATCACAAAGTTACAGGAAGTCCTGTCAGCTTGTTTTCCGTGTACATGTTTGATGATGATGATGATGATGATGATGATGATGATGATGATGATGATCATGATGATGATGATGATGATGATGATGATGATGATGATGATGATGATGATGATGATGATGATGATGATGATGGCGATGATGATGATGATGTTGTCCCTCCTCCGCAGGTTCCTGAGAGGCGAGTACACGGTGGAGGTGGCCATCAACGACTACCTGGACATCTACTGCCCTCACTACGAGGGGGCGGAGCCTGCGGAGCGGATGGAGCACTACATCCTGTACATGGTCAACTACGACGGCTACACGTCCTGCGACCACCGGAGGCGGGGCTTCAAGCGCTGGGAGTGCAACCGCCCGCAGAGTCCCAGCGGTCCGCTCAAGTTCTCCGAGAAGTTCCAGCTGTTCACGCCGTTCAGCCTCGGCTTCGAGTTCCGGCCGGGACACGAGTACTACTACATCTGTGAGTACTAATACTAGTACTACTACATCTGTGAGTACTAATACTACAAGTACTACATCTGTGAGTACTTATACTAGTACTACTACATCTGTGAGTACTAATACTACTAGTACTACATCTGTGAGTACTTATACTAGTACTACTACATCTGTGAGTACTAATACTACTAGTACTACATCTGTGAGTACTAATACTACTAGTACTACATCTGTGAGTACTAATACTACTAGTACTACATCTGTGAGTACTAATACTACTAGTACTACATCTGTGAGTACTAATACTACTAGTACTACTACATCTGTGAGTACTAATACTACTAGTACTACATCTGTGAGTACTAATACTACTAGTACTACATCTGTGAGTACTAATACTACTAGTACTACATCTGTGAGTACTAATACTACTAGTACTACATCTGTGAGTACTAATACTACTAGTACTACATCTGTGAGTACTAATACTACTAGTACTACTACATCTGTGAGTACTAATACTACTAGTACTACATCTGTGAGTACTAATACTACTGGTACTACTACATCTGTGAGTACTAATACTACTGGTACTACTACATCTGTGAGTACTAATACTACTAGTACTACATCTGTGAGTACTAATACTAGTACTACTACATCTGTGAGTACTATTACTACTAGTACTACATCTGTGAGTGCTAATACTACTAGTACTACATCTGTGAGTACTATTACTACTAGTACTACATCTGTGAGTACTATTACTACTAGTACTACATCTGTGAGTACTAATACTACTAGTACTA
Source organism: Decapterus maruadsi (assembly GCA_030347415.2). Lineage (NCBI taxonomy): Eukaryota > Metazoa > Chordata > Actinopteri > Carangiformes > Carangidae > Decapterus > Decapterus maruadsi. Next base: position 1,237,422 of record CM064886.1, on the reverse strand, counting down.
CATCTGTGAGTACTATTACTACTAGTACTACATCTGTGAGTACTAATACTACTAGTACTACATCTGTGAGTACTATTACTACTAGTACTACATCTGTGAGTACTAATACTACTAGTACTACTACATCTGTGAGTACTAATACTACTAGTACTACATCAGTGAGTACTAATACTACTAGTACTACATCTGTGAGTACTAATACTACCAGTACTACATCTGTGAATACTAATACTACTAGTACTACATCTGTGAGTACTTATACTACTAGTACTACATCTGTGAGTACTAATACTACTAGTACTACATCTGTGAGGACTAATACTACTAGTACTACATCAGTGAGTACTTATACTACTAGTACTACATCTGTGAGTACTAATACTACTAGTACTACATCAGTGAGTACTTATACTACTAGTACTACATCAGTGAGTACTTATACTACTAGTACTACATCAGTGAGTACTAATACTACTAGTACTACTTCTGTGAGTACTAATACTACTAGTACTGCATCAGTGAGTACTAATACTACTAGTACTACATCAGTGAGCACTTATACTACTAGTACTGCATCAGTGAGTACTATTACTACTAGTACTACATCTGTGAGTACTAATACTACTAGTACTACATCTGTGAGTACTAATACTAGAACCATTTACATCTGTGAACCAATCTAGAACCATCTGAACCAGAACTAGAACCAGTTAGAACCAGAACCAGTTACTACTACATCTGTGAGTCAAACCAGAACATCTGAACCAGAACCACTTAGAACCACATCTTAGAACTAAACTAGTCACTACATCTGTTAGAACTAATACTACTAGAACCACATCTGTGAGTACTAACTACTAGTCTGAACCAGAACCAGTACTTATACTAGTTAGTACTACATCAGTTAGAACTTATAACTAGTACTGCATCAGAACCAGTCTTAACTACTAGAACTGAATCAGTCAGAACTAATACTACTAGTACTACATCAGAAGCACTTATAACTAGTACTACATCAGTGAGCACTTATACTACTAGTACTGCATCAGTGAGTACTAATACTACTAGTACTACATCAGTGAGCACTTATACTACTAGTACTACATCTGAACCAAACTAGTAGTAACATCAGTGAGCACTTATAACTAGTACTGCATCAGAACCAGTACTACTCTGAACCATACATAGTAAAGTGATGTACTTCCTGTTTCCCAGTCAGAACCAGATCCCAACCTGGAAAAACCAGTCAGAACCAGTCAGAACCAGTTAGAACCAGTCAGAACCAGAACCAGTTAGAACCAGAACCAGAACCAGAACCAGTTAGAACCAGAACCAGAACCAGAACCAGTTAGAACCAGAACCAGTCTGAACCAGAACCAGAACCAGTTAGAACCAGTTAGAACCAGAACCAGTTAGAACCAGTTAGAACCAGAACCAGAACCAGTCAGAACCAGAACCAGTCAGAACCAGTCAGAACCAGAACCAGTCAGAACCAGAACCAGTTAGAGCCAGATCCAGAACCAGATGTAACCGTGTTGCCGTGGCGACCTCTCCTCTCTCCTCAGACGACTCCGTGTACGAGTCTCCGGAGCCGTTCCTCACCGACGACACGACCGGCGGCTGCAGCCTCGCTCTCCCTCACCTCGCCCTGCTCCTCGCCATGACGCTCGCCCTGCTCCTCCTCCTCGCCTCCTCATAGCACCTCCTCCTCCTCCTCCTCTTCCTCCTCCTCCTCCTCCAGGAAGAGACGACCGCTCGGCCAATCAGAGGCGAGGAGAGGAGAGACGCGGCGGCAGCGGTCACAGCCTTGGAGCCGAGGCGGCTGCTGATTGGTCTGAGCTCTGTGATGTCACACGGGTCCAGACCCCCTGACTCCGCCTCCCAACGCCAACGCCTCGGCCGCAGCCGCAGACGAGACAATCACAGATTCAACTTTATTGATGACGCTGATCGGTGACGTCAGAGGTGAATTAGTAATAATCAATAAACGAAGACATTAATTATTTAACGAACTTCAATGAAAACAGACGACGTCAGAGATGATGAGGACCAATCGACCAATCGCTGATCAGCGCTGATCGAACTGATCGATGACCTCATTGATCCGTAGACACAAAGACAAACTGATCAATCATGTCAAACTGATTGATCGATCGATTAAGAAACATCATGTGATGGTCTGAGAGTCATCTTCATCACCTTCATCATCATCATCATCATCGTCATCATCATCTTCTTCCTGTCACTCAAACACAGTTAATCAATCAGCTGTGTATCAATCCATTGATCATCAATCATTATAAATGAAAACTATAAAATAATATTTAATTTCCAGACTCTTAAAGTGTCTGAAAAACAAAACAAAAAAACATCAAAAACATCAATAATTTCACAAGCCCCGCCTCCTTTTTTCAAAATAAAAGCCTCTCACAGCGACATCGACACATTCACTTCAATTGGAATCAATAAGAATATTGATTCGTGTAAATTGAATTAACGACAGTCGACGTTAAATGACGTGACCGAGGTCATCTTCATCATCTTCATCATCATCATCATCTGATGCCTTTCATTGTGTAAATCTGCCAAAGACTCGTTGAACTTCCTCCTGTCTCTTCTTCCTCAGAGGAGGGGGCGGGGCTAAACCCTGCATCCACTGTAGCTCCGCCCACTTCCAGGATATATACTATATACACTGGAAAAACTGTCTTATTTCTTGTCAAAATGTCTCATTTAGGGTCAAAACTAAACTTTTTCCACTTAAAATCAGACTCATCACCTAAAAATTACCTTGTTTTTAGATCATTTTCACTTGTTTCAAACTAATTTTCAAGTAAAAATATGTTTGAAAGACGTAAAAAGTGTCTAAAAACAAGCAACTGAGAGTTGTTTTGACTAGAAATAAGACAAATATTCTTGGTATGATTTTGAGTTTTTACAGTGTATATTTATATATTTATATATATGGGGGCGGGGCTAGTCGAAGGGGAGGAGCCACATGTTCCTGTTGTTTTCATGGAGAAAAATCAAAACGAATGTTGCTGATTAATCGATAAATGGCCTTTTTTTCCCTCTGGTGCTGAAACTCTTAGAGACGTGGCAGCGCCGCCGTGTGGTCGAGGCGAGCGCTGCGTCATCCCGCTTTTATTTAGTCTCTTCATCTCTTCATACCTTCATCCCTCTGATGGAGGGGGAGGGGGAGGGGGGCGGCGTGTCCTTGTATGTGGACGTGCAAGGCATGCTGGGAAATGCAGTATCTGTACTGGCGGCACTGTGACGGACGGACGAGACGAGCCAATGGGACGTTTCCTGTTTGGTCCTTTCAGAGTAAAAGCAGCGGGAGGATCTGATGTTGTCGTTGTTGTTGCTGATGTTGTTGCTGATGTTGTTGTAGTTTCTCCTTCTCTTTCTGTTCCTGCTTGCATCACAATGCATTCTGGTCCCTGTAGTCCTGTGTCTGATGGGCGGGTTCCTCCGACTCGCCGTCCTACTTCTTCTTCGTTGGTTTTTGTGTGTAAGAAACGTAACGGAAGAACGTGTCTGGTTTACAATCTCTGAGCTCAATCAAAATGTTTTTCTACATTCAAACGTCGACATATTTTATTCTTTAAAGACTAAAAAAAAACAACCAGTTTTGTATATTTTCTTATTGGATGCTTATAAAGTCCTGTTGTAACGAATGCTTTGATCTGATTGGCTGAGAGCTGACGAGGCCGTCAGAGGTCGTCAGGTGCTTTTTCCTGCACGTGCATGAGCAGGAAAAACCAAACATTTAGTGAATTTACTTTGAAGAAGAAATTCAGAGAGAAAATGTTCGAAGTGTTTGAATCTGTGTTTGATAAATTCACCAATAAAAAAGAAACTTTCACTGAAGATTCCTCGTCTGTTATTCAGTTTCAAACTCACTTCCTGTTTTAAATCATTCTGAAATAATTAATACATAAATAAATATTTCAGGTTCTGATAAATTATGACTCTGCATTTTACTGTTAGTAAATGTGTAGAAACTGCTTTGTTTTTAATATAAAATGTCACTTCATCATAGAAACAGTTTATTGAGTTAATTATTAGATATTTTAGTTTTTTATATTTTAGAAATGTGAGAAACATTTTCTATTTTCAAATGTTAGTGTGTGAGTGATGTGACGGGGTCTGAATACTTTCTGAACAAGAGTCATATAAAATCCCCAGTGAGTCATTTATTGTTTTATAGTTATTATATTTTACTGCCGTGGTCCAGTGGTGAGTCCAGCGCGGTGACGACGGTTCGATTCCCAGCTGAGACGAACTGTGCTGCGTCACAATTCACTGTCTGGTTCAATAAACATGAAAGGCCTCCATAATATCTTTAACATTTGAATTAAAAATTTTAAACTACGTGAATAAATATTTGTTAAACCTGATTTAGATTTTGATCTGGATCAGTTTTTATTTTCTGAGTAAATCAGAAAAAAAACATCATCTGTTATAACGTGTTACAATATTTTAAAGGGGTCCTATTATGAAAATCCACTTTCTATAGGTTTTGTAGTGGTCCTATGTGTTCCCGGGGCCTTTCTATGACGCCTGAAGGTGAAAAAAGTCTGTTCACTCCCTTTATTGATTTTTACACGTTTTTGAGATCGTGTCTCCAAACGGGCGAATTGAAAGTGCTGGCAGACTTGACGTCAGGATGTGTTGAACTCGAGTAACTCCACCTCCCGGTACTTCCTTATCCTCCCCCTGGGCAAGTCTGGAAAAACGTTAGCTCCGCCCGGTGAGCCATTTCCTGGTCAGCGAGAGTCGCACCACCTCCACCCCCCCTCGTCCGTCCGTCGGCCCGTCATTTCACATGAAAGGTAGATACGGGAGCATCGGTCGGTAACGCTACCGCGGCCGGTAGATGATCATTTTGAATCACTGACTGAAAAACAGCTGCCCGTCATTAAAAATGAAACCGCGGACATTGGCCTGATACGGCTTCTCATCAGCGCTGCGGTGCAGCGGTCCTCATCACGGAGTGAGAGACATGATCCTGATCTGAACGAGGAAGTCTCCTCTCACGGCGCAAAACCTTATTCTCCGGTAACTTCTCATCAGTCCATAACAGTGTAGCTACAGTTTGTGCTGCTCCTCAGTTTCACTCGTTTTTTTTATTTGACAGTTTGATGGCTGTAGGAGCCTCACCATGTAGGCGATCTCCTTCTGTCACAGTGAAACAGTAATATTTTTTCAGACAAGATGCGAGTCTCATAAACTTTTTTTTTTTTTTTTTCCGGAAATCAATACCCGACCCCTGCTGTCTCAATGTCAACATTGGCACATGTACCTGTAGTGAAAACCACACCCTCTCCCCGTGACAGCTGTGGAGTGGACGTGGTTTACACATAATCATTTGCATTTCAAGGTGCAGACACAGAAACAGCTCGTTCTCAGGAGAGCTCTGGAGAGACACTTTTAGATTACTGAGATCTAGAGCTGCAGATTGATTTGGGGACAATACACTATGAATACAATATGCTTGGACAACTTAAAACCATATGAAATAGATGAAAAATAGCATAATATGGGACCTTTAAAGTTAACAGAATCTAAATAGTTCAACAAAAACAATTCAGTAATGAAAGTAAATTTTTAAAAAAGTAATAAATAAAAAATGGAAGAAAGAAAGAATGAAATGTGTGGACAAATTAAATAAAAGTTACACACACACACACACACACACACACACACACACACACACACACACACACACACACACACACACACACACACACACACACACACACACACACACACAGGTCTGGCTCCTCCACGGCGCTGCGCTGCCTCCTGCTGGTCTCTGGGGGAACTGCAGCCTCTCAGAGCATCATGGTCCTGGAGGTCGGTCAACAACCATATAACTAAAAATATGGGACATTTGGGTAAAAATGTAAGAAAAACAAATCTGTGCATTTCAGTGTCATTTTAGACCAGCTGTCTTATAAAAACGTGCAAAACCAACATGTAAAAACCACAAGTCCACGAAAGTGGTTTTCTTGCATCTTTGTGTAACACAGCAAATGTAAAACCTGACTCTGTCTTCTCTTCAGCTTCTTGGCATTTCATTTATGTTTTTATAGAAGGTTCAGATATAAACTACCTCGGGCACAAACAAATAGGTAAAAATTTTACCTTATACATTTCTTTCTTTTTTAAAATTCAAATGTTGATGACAGGTTTCATTTCTACACTTTCCTTCTTTCATAATCTTTTGATACTATTATTCCTACTCTGTTTAAGATTGTTCCAATCAAGTCTGGTTGTGCCGTACACTACTGTAGTTCTTTCACTGTTTGTCTATTTATTAGTGCACTGGGCAATTGCACCGGGCACTGGGACCATTATGAAGCAGTGAGGATCTATAACGATACTTTATTAATCCCTGGAGGGAAATTCAGATATTACAAAGCAGAAAGTAAAAGTGAGAAAAGTGTATAATCAGAAGAAGAGCTGTTTCCTGTTGATGGCACTGAGCACAAAGGAGCGTCTGAAGCGTTCAGTTCTGCACTGTAGAGGTAAAAACCACCGGCTGGATGTCTCCTCATCAGTGTGCGAAATACCCATCAATAATCCCCCTGTAACAAAATCCAGTTACAGTATGCTGACCTTTGACCTTAGGTCACATCAATTCCTTCATAGGTGTCATCCTCATTCCTTTTGCATATTGTTCCTGGTGTCTCACTCTACCTCTGGTATCATTTTGGTGCCATTTTACTGTAGAAATCTGGAGAAAAATGACATTAAAGTCACCCCTATAAGTTTTTTACTATGGACCGCCGCTGTGTCCGAAATAAAGAATTGAATTGAATTGAACAACCCAGTTACAGTATGCTGACCTTTGACCTTAGGTCACATCAATTCCTTCATAGGTGTCATCCTCATTCCTTTTGCATGTTGTTCCTGACATCTCACTCTACCTCTGGTATCATTTTGGTGGCATTTTACTGTAGAAATCTGGAGAAAAATCATTTTAAAATCACCCCTATATCAAAACCCAGTTACAATATGCTGACCTTTGACCTTAGGTCACATCAATTCCTTCATAGGTGTCATCCTCATTCCTTTTGCATGTTGTTCCTGGTGTCTCACTCTACCTCTGGTATCATTTTGGTGGCATTTTACTGTAGAAATCTGGAGAAAAATGACATTAAAATCGCCCCTATAACAAAATCCAGTTACAATATGCTGACCTTTGACCTTAGGTCACATCAATTCCTTCATAGGTGTCATCCTCATTCCTTTTGCATATTGTTCCTGGTGTCTCACTCTACCTCTGGTATCATTTTGGTGGCATTTTACTGTAGAAATCTGGAGAAAAATGACATTAAAATCGCCCCTATAACAAAATCCAGTTACAGTATGCTGACCTTTGACCTTAGGTCACATCAATTCCTTCATAGGTGTCATCCTCATTCCTTTTGCATATTGTTCCTGGTGTCTCACTCTACCTCTGGTATCATTTTGGTGGCATTTTACTGTAGAAATCTGGAGAAAAATCATTTTAAAGTCACCCCTATATCAAAACCCAGTTATAATATGCTGACCTTTGACCTTAGGTCACATCAATTCCTTCATAGGTGTCATCCTCATTCCTTTTGCATATTGTTCCTGGTGTCTCACTCTACCTCTGGTATCATTTTGGTGTCATTTTACTGTAGAAATCTGGAGAAAAATCATTTAAAAGTCACCCCTATAACACAACCCAGTTACAGTATGCTGACCTTTGACCTTAGGTCACATCAATTCCGTCATAAGTGTCATCCTCATTCCTTTTGCATATTGTTCCTGGTGTCTCACTCTACCTCTGGTATCATTTTGGTGGCATTTTACTGTAGAAATCTGGAGAAAAATGACATTAAAATCGCCCCTATAACAAAATCCAGTTACAATATGCTGACCTTTGACCTTAGGTCACATCAATTCCTTCATAGGTGTCATCCTCATTCCTTTTGCATATTGTTCCTGGTGTCTCACTCTACCTCTGGTATCATTTTGGTGGCATTTTACTGTAGAAATTTGGAGAAAAATCACTTTAAAGTCACCCCTATAACACAACCCAGTTACAGTATGCTGACCTTTGACCTTAGGTCACATCAATTCCTTCATAGGTGTCATCCTCATTCCTTTTGCATATTGTTCCTGGTGTCTCACTCTACCTCTGGTATCATTTTGGTGGCATTTTACTGTAGAAATCTGGAGAAAAATCATTTAAAAGTCACCCCTATAACACAACCCAGTTACAGTATGCTGACCTTTGACCTTAGGTCACATCAATTCCGTCATAAGTGTCATCCTCATTCCTTTTGCATATTGTTCCTGGTGTCTCACTCTACCTCTGGTATCATTTTGGTGGCATTTTACTGTAGAAATCTGGAGAAAAATGACATTAAAATCGCCCCTATAACAAAATCCAGTTACAATATGCTGACCTTTGACCTTAGGTCACATCAATTCCTTCATAGGTGTCATCCTCATTCCTTTTGCATATTGTTCCTGGTGTCTCACTCTACCTCTGGTATCATTTTGGTGGCATTTTACTGTAGAAATCTGGAGAAAAATCATTTTAAAGTCACCCCTATAACACAACCCAGTTACAGTATGCTGACCTTTGACCTTAGGTCACATCAATTCCGTCATAGGTGTCATCCTCATTCCTTTTGCATATTGTTCCTGGTGTCTCACTCTACCTCTGGTATCATTTTGGTGGCATTTTACTGTAGAAATCTGGAGAAAAATCATTTTAAAGTCACCCCTATATCAAAACCCAGTTACAATATGCTGACCTTTGACCTTAGGTCACATCAATTCCTTCATAGGTGTCATCCACATTCCTTTTGCATATTGTTCCTGGTGTCTCACTCTACCTCTGGTATCATTTTGGTGGCATTTTACTGTAGAAATCTGGAGAAAAATCATTTTAAAGTCACCCCTATATCAAAACCCAGTTATAATATGCTGACCTTTGACCTTAGGTCACATCAATTCCTTCATAGGTGTCATCCTCATTCCTTTTGCATATTGTTCCTGGTGTCTCACTCTACCTCTGGTATCATTTTGGTGTCATTTTACTGTAGAAATCTGGAGAAAAATCATTTTAAAAATCTCACCCCTATAACATTACCCAGTTACAGTATGCTGACCTTTGACCTTAGGTCACATCAATTCCGTCATAGGTGTCATCCTCATTCCTTTTGCATGTTGTTCCTGGTGTCTCACTCTACCTCTGGTATCATTTTGGTGGCATTTTACTGTAGAAATCTGGAGAAAAATCATTTAAAAGTCACCCCTATAACACAACCCAGTTACAGTATGCTGACCTTTGACCTTAGGTCACATCAATTCCGTCATAAGTGTCATCCTCATTCCTTTTGCATATTGTTCCTGGTGTCTCACTCTACCTCTGGTATCATTTTGGTGGCATTTTACTGTAGAAATCTGGAGAAAAATCATTTTAAAGTCACCCCTATATCAAAACCCAGTTATAATATGCTGACCTTTGACCTTAGGTCACATAAATTCCGTCATAGGTGTCATCCTCATTCCTTTTGCATATTGTTCCTGGTGTCTCACTCTACCTCTGGTATCATTTTGGTGTCATTTTACTGTAGAAATCTGGAGAAAAATCATTTTAAAAATCTCACCCCTATAACATTACCCAGTTACAGTATGCTGACCTTTGACCTTAGGTCACATCAATTCCGTCATAGGTGTCATCCTCATTCCTTTTGCATGTTGTTCCTGGTGTCTCACTCTACCTCTGGTATCATTTTGGTGGCATTTTACTGTAGAAATCTGGAGAAAAATCATTTAAAAGTCACCCCTATAACACAACCCAGTTACAGTATGCTGACCTTTGACCTTAGGTCACATCAATTCCGTCATAAGTGTCATCCTCATTCCTTTTGCATATTGTTCCTGGTGTCTCACTCTACCTCTGGTATCATTTTGGTGGCATTTTACTGTAGAAATCTGGAGAAAAATGACATTAAAATCGCCCCTATAACAAAATCCAGTTACAATATGCTGACCTTTGACCTTAGGTCACATCAATTCCTTCATAGGTGTCATCCTCATTCCTTTTGCATATTGTTCCTGGTGTCTCACTCTACCTCTGGTATCATTTTGGTGGCATTTTACTGTAGAAATTTGGAGAAAAATCACTTTAAAGTCACCCCTATAACACAACCCAGTTACAGTATGCTGACCTTTGACCTTAGGTCACATCAATTCCTTCATAGGTGTCATCCTCATTCCTTTTGCATGTTGTTCCTGGTGTCTCACTCTACCTCTGGTATCATTTTGGTGGCATTTTACTGTAGAAATCTGGAGAAAAATGACATTAAAATCGCCCCTATAACAAAATCCAGTTACAATATGCTGACCTTTGACCTTAGGTCACATCAATTCCTTCATAGGTGTCATCCTCATTCCTTTTGCATATTGTTCCTGGTGTCTCACTCTACCTCTGGTATCATTTTGGTGGCATTTTACTGTAGAAATTTGGAGAAAAATCATTTTAAAAATCTCACCCCTATAACATTACCCAGTTACAGTATGCTGACCTTTGACCTTAGGTCACATCAATTCCGTCATAGGTGTCATCCTCATTCCTTTTGCATATTGTTCCTGGTGTCTCACTCTACCTCTGGTATCATTTTGGTGGCATTTTACTGTAGAAATCTGGAGAAAAATCATTTAAAAGTCACCCCTATAACACAACCCAGTTACAGTATGCTGACCTTTGACCTTAGGTCACATCAATTCCGTCATAAGTGTCATCCTCATTCCTTTTGCATATTGTTCCTGGTGTCTCACTCTACCTCTGGTATCATTTTGGTGGCATTTTACTGTAGAAATCTGGAGAAAAATGACATTAAAATCGCCCCTATAACAAAATCCAGTTACAATATGCTGACCTTTGACCTTAGGTCACATCAATTCCTTCATAGGTGTCATCCACATTCCTTTTGCATATTGTTCCTGGTGTCTCACTCTACCTCTGGTATCATTTTGGTGGCATTTTACTGTAGAAATCTGGAGAAAAATGACATTAAAATCGCCCCTATAACAAAATCCAGTTACAATATGCTGACCTTTGACCTTAGGTCACATCAATTCCTTCATAGGTGTCATCCACATTCCTTTTGCATATTGTTCCTGACATCTCACTCTACCTCTGGTATCATTTTGGTGGCATTTTACTGTAGAAATCTGGAGAAAAATCATTTTAAAGTCACCCCTATATCAAAACCCAGTTATAATATGCTGACCTTTGACCTTAGGTCACATCAATTCCTTCATAGGTGTCATCCTCATTCCTTTTGCATATTGTTCCTGGTGTCTCACTCTACCTCTGGTATCATTTTGGTGTCATTTTACTGTAGAAATCTGGAGAAAAATCATTTAAAAGTCACCCCTATAACACAACCCAGTTACAGTATGCTGACCTTTGACCTTAGGTCACATAAATTCCGTCATAAGTGTCATCCTCATTCCTTTTGCATATTGTTCCTGGTGTCTCACTCTACCTCTGGTATCATTTTGGTGGCATTTTACTGTAGAAATCTGGAGAAAAATGACATTAAAATCGCCCCTATAACAAAATCCAGTTACAATATGCTGACCTTTGACCTTAGGTCACATCAATTCCTTCATAGGTGTCATCCTCATTCCTTTTGCATATTGTTCCTGGTGTCTCACTCTACCTCTGGTATCATTTTGGTGGCATTTTACTGTAGAAATCTGGAGAAAAATCATTTTAAAGTCACCCCTATAACACAACCCAGTTACAGTATGCTGACCTTTGACCTTAGGTCACATCAATTCCGTCATAGGTGTCATCCTCATTCCTTTTGCATATTGTTCCTGGTGTCTCACTCTACCTCTGGTATCATTTTGGTGGCATTTTACTGTAGAAATTTGGAGAAAAATCACTTTAAAGTCACCCCTATAACACAACCCAGTTACAGTATGCTGACCTTTGACCTTAGGTCACATCAATTCCTTCATAGGTGTCATCCTCATTCCTTTTGCATATTGTTCCTGGTGTCTCACTCTACCTCTGGTATCATTTTGGTGGCATTTTACTGTAGAAATTTGGAGAAAAATCACTTTAAAGTCACCCCTATAACACAACCCAGTTACAGTATGCTGACCTTTGACCTTAGGTCACATCAATTCCTTCATAGGTGTCATCCTCATTCCTTTTGCATATTGTTCCTGGTGTCTCACTCTACCTCTGGTATCATTTTGGTGGCATTTTACTGTAGAAATCTGGAGAAAAATCATTTAAAAGTCACCCCTATAACACAACCCAGTTACAGTATGCTGACCTTTGACCTTAGGTCACATCAATTCCGTCATAAGTGTCATCCTCATTCCTTTTGCATATTGTTCCTGGTGTCTCACTCTACCTCTGGTATCATTTTGGTGGCATTTTACTGTAGAAATCTGGAGAAAAATGACATTAAAATCGCCCCTATAACAAAATCCAGTTACAATATGCTGACCTTTGACCTTAGGTCACATCAATTCCTTCATAGGTGTCATCCTCATTCCTTTTGCATATTGTTCCTGGTGTCTCACTCTACCTCTGGTATCATTTTGGTGGCATTTTACTGTAGAAATCTGGAGAAAAATCATTTTAAAGTCACCCCTATAACACAACCCAGTTACAGTATGCTGACCTTTGACCTTAGGTCACATCAATTCCGTCATAGGTGTCATCCTCATTCCTTTTGCATATTGTTCCTGGTGTCTCACTCTACCTCTGGTATCATTTTGGTGGCATTTTACTGTAGAAATTTGGAGAAAAATCACTTTAAAGTCACCCCTATAACACAACCCAGTTACAGTATGCTGACCTTTGACCTTAGGTCACATCAATTCCTTCATAGGTGTCATCCTCATTCCTTTTGCATATTGTTCCTGGTGTCTCACTCTACCTCTGGTATCATTTTGGTGGCATTTTACTGTAGAAATTTGGAGAAAAATCACTTTAAAGTCACCCCTATAACACAACCCAGTTACAGTATGCTGACCTTTGACCTTAGGTCACATCAATTCCTTCATAGGTGTCATCCTCATTCCTTTTGCATATTGTTCCTGGTGTCTCACTCTACCTCTGGTATCATTTTGGTGTCATTTTACTGTAGAAATCTGGAGAAAAATAATTTTAAAATCACCCCTATAATACAATCCAGTTACAGTATGCTGACCTTTGACCTTAGGTCACATCAATTCCTTCATAGGTGTCATCCTCATTCCTTTTGCATATTGTTCCTGGTGTCTCACTCTACCTCTGGTATCATTTTGGTGGCATTTTACTGTAGAAATCTGGAGAAAAATCATTTTAAAGTCACCCCTATATCAAAACCCAGTTATAATATGCTGACCTTTGACCTTAGGTCACATCAATTCCTTCATAGGTGTCATCCTCATTCCTTTTGCATGTTGTTCCTGGTGTCTCACTCTACCTCTGGTATCATTTTGGTGTCATTTTACTGTAGAAATCTGGAGAAAAATCATTTTAAAATCACCCCTATAATACAATCCAGTTACAGTATGCTGACCTTTGACCTTAGGTCACATCAATTCCTTCATAGGTGTCATCCTCATTCCTTTTGCATATTGTTCCTGGTGTCTCACTCTACCTCTGGTATCATTTTGGTGGCATTTTACTGTAGAAATCTGGAGAAAAATCATTTTAAAGTCACCCCTATATCAAAACCCAGTTATAATATGCTGACCTTTGACCTTAGGTCACATCAATTCCTTCATAGGTGTCATCCTCATTCCTTTTGCATATTGTTCCTGGTGTCTCACTCTACCTCTGGTATCATTTTGGTGTCATTTTACTGTAGAAATCTGGAGAAAAATCATTTTAAAATCACCCCTATATCAAAACCCAGTTACAAGATGCTGACCTTTGACCTTAGGTCACATCAATTCCGTCATAGGTGTCATCCTCATTCCTTTTGCATATTGTTCCTGGTGTCTCACTCTACCTCTGGTATCATTTTGGTGGCATTTTACTGTAGAAATCTGGAGAAAAATGACATTAAAATCGCCCCTATAACAAAATCCAGTTACAAGATGCTGACCTTTGACCTTAGGTCACATCAATTCCTTCATAGGTGTCATCCTCATTCCTTTTGCATATTGTTCCTGGTGTCTCACTCTACCTCTGGTATCATTTTGGTGGCATTTTACTGTAGAAATCTGGAGAAAAATCATTTTAAAGTCACCCCTATATCAAAACCCAGTTACAATATGCTGACCTTTGACCTTAGGTCACATCAATTCCTTCATAGGTGTCATCCACATTCCTTTTGCATATTGTTCCTGGTGTCTCACTCTACCTCTGGTATCATTTTGGTGGCATTTTACTGTAGAAATCTGGAGAAAAATCATTTTAAAGTCACCCCTATATCAAAACCCAGTTATAATATGCTGACCTTTGACCTTAGGTCACATCAATTCCTTCATAGGTGTCATCCTCATTCCTTTTGCATATTGTTCCTGGTGTCTCACTCTACCTCTGGTATCATTTTGGTGTCATTTTACTGTAGAAATCTGGAGAAAAATCATTTTAAAAATCTCACCCCTATAACATTACCCAGTTACAGTATGCTGACCTTTGACCTTAGGTCACATCAATTCCTTCATAGGTGTCATCCTCATTCCTTTTGCATATTGTTCCTGGTGTCTCACTCTACCTCTGGTATCATTTTGGTGGCATTTTACTGTAGAAATTTGGAGAAAAATCACTTTAAAGTCACCTCTATAACACAACCCAGTTACAGTATGCTGACCTTTGACCTTAGGTCACATCAATTCCTTCATAGGTGTCATCCTCATTCCTTTTGCATATTGTTCCTGGTGTCTCACTCTACCTCTGGTATCATTTTGGTTGCATTTTACTGTAGAAATTTGGAGAAAAATCACTTTAAAGTCACCCCTATAACACAACCCAGTTACAGTATGCTGACCTTTGACCTTAGGTCACATCAATTCCTTCATAGGTGTCATCCTCATTCCTTTTGCATATTGTTCCTGGTGTCTCACTCTACCTCTGGTATCATTTTGGTGGCATTTTACTGTAGAAATCTGGAGAAAAATCATTTAAAAGTCACCCCTATAACACAACCCAGTTACAGTATGCTGACCTTTGACCTTAGGTCACATCAATTCCGTCATAAGTGTCATCCTCATTCCTTTTGCATATTGTTCCTGGTGTCTCACTCTACCTCTGGTATCATTTTGGTGGCATTTTACTGTAGAAATCTGGAGAAAAATGACATTAAAATCGCCCCTATAACAAAATCCAGTTACAATATGCTGACCTTTGACCTTAGGTCACATCAATTCCTTCATAGGTGTCATCCTCATTCCTTTTGCATATTGTTCCTGGTGTCTCACTCTACCTCTGGTATCATTTTGGTGGCATTTTACTGTAGAAATCTGGAGAAAAATCATTTTAAAGTCACCCCTATAACACAACCCAGTTACAGTATGCTGACCTTTGACCTTAGGTCACATCAATTCCGTCATAGGTGTCATCCTCATTCCTTTTGCATATTGTTCCTGGTGTCTCACTCTACCTCTGGTATCATTTTGGTGGCATTTTACTGTAGAAATTTGGAGAAAAATCACTTTAAAGTCACCCCTATAACACAACCCAGTTACAGTATGCTGACCTTTGACCTTAGGTCACATCAATTCCTTCATAGGTGTCATCCTCATTCCTTTTGCATATTGTTCCTGGTGTCTCACTCTACCTCTGGTATCATTTTGGTGGCATTTTACTGTAGAAATCTGGAGAAAAATCATTTTAAAGTCACCCCTATAACACAACCCAGTTACAGTATGCTGACCTTTGACCTTAGGTCACATCAATTCCGTCATAGGTGTCATCCTCATTCCTTTTGCATATTGTTCCTGGTGTCTCACTCTACCTCTGGTATCATTTTGGTGGCATTTTACTGTAGAAATTTGGAGAAAAATCACTTTAAAGTCACCCCTATAACACAACCCAGTTACAGTATGCTGACCTTTGACCTTAGGTCACATCAATTCCTTCATAGGTGTCATCCTCATTCCTTTTGCATATTGTTCCTGGTGTCTCACTCTACCTCTGGTATCATTTTGGTGGCATTTTACTGTAGAAATTTGGAGAAAAATCACTTTAAAGTCACCCCTATAACACAACCCAGTTACAGTATGCTGACCTTTGACCTTAGGTCACATCAATTCCTTCATAGGTGTCATCCTCATTCCTTTTGCATATTGTTCCTGGTGTCTCACTCTACCTCTGGTATCATTTTGGTGGCATTTTACTGTAGAAATCTGGAGAAAAATCATTTAAAAGTCACCCCTATAACACAACCCAGTTACAGTATGCTGACCTTTGACCTTAGGTCACATCAATTCCGTCATAAGTGTCATCCTCATTCCTTTTGCATATTGTTCCTGGTGTCTCACTCTACCTCTGGTATCATTTTGGTGGCATTTTACTGTAGAAATCTGGAGAAAAATGACATTAAAATCGCCCCTATAACAAAATCCAGTTACAATATGCTGACCTTTGACCTTAGGTCACATCAATTCCTTCATAGGTGTCATCCTCATTCCTTTTGCATATTGTTCCTGGTGTCTCACTCTACCTCTGGTATCATTTTGGTGGCATTTTACTGTAGAAATCTGGAGAAAAATCATTTTAAAGTCACCCCTATAACACAACCCAGTTACAGTATGCTGACCTTTGACCTTAGGTCACATCAATTCCGTCATAGGTGTCATCCTCATTCCTTTTGCATATTGTTCCTGGTGTCTCACTCTACCTCTGGTATCATTTTGGTGGCATTTTACTGTAGAAATTTGGAGAAAAATCACTTTAAAGTCACCCCTATAACACAACCCAGTTACAGTATGCTGACCTTTGACCTTAGGTCACATCAATTCCTTCATAGGTGTCATCCTCATTCCTTTTGCATATTGTTCCTGGTGTCTCACTCTACCTCTGGTATCATTTTGGTGGCATTTTACTGTAGAAATTTGGAGAAAAATCACTTTAAAGTCACCCCTATAACACAACCCAGTTACAGTATGCTGACCTTTGACCTTAGGTCACATCAATTCCTTCATAGGTGTCATCCTCATTCCTTTTGCATATTGTTCCTGGTGTCTCACTCTACCTCTGGTATCATTTTGGTGTCATTTTACTGTAGAAATCTGGAGAAAAATAATTTTAAAATCACCCCTATAATACAATCCAGTTACAGTATGCTGACCTTTGACCTTAGGTCACATCAATTCCTTCATAGGTGTCATCCTCATTCCTTTTGCACATTGTTCCTGGTGTCTCACTCTACCTCTGGTATCATTTTGGTGGCATTTTACTGTAGAAATCTGGAGAAAAATCATTTTAAAATCACCCCTATAATACAATCCAGTTACAGTATGCTGACCTTTGACCTTAGGTCACATCAATTCCTTCATAGGTGTCATCCTCATTCCTTTTGCATATTGTTCCTGGTGTCTCACTCTACCTCTGGTATCATTTTGGTGGCATTTTACTGTAGAAATCTGGAGAAAAATCATTTTAAAGTCACCCCTATATCAAAACCCAGTTATAATATGCTGACCTTTGACCTTAGGTCACATCAATTCCTTCATAGGTGTCATCCTCATTCCTTTTGCATATTGTTCCTGGTGTCTCACTCTACCTCTGGTATCATTTTGGTGTCATTTTACTGTAGAAATCTGGAGAAAAATCATTTTAAAATCACCCCTATATCAAAACCCAGTTACAAGATGCTGACCTTTGACCTTAGGTCACATCAATTCCGTCATAGGTGTCATCCTCATTCCTTTTGCATATTGTTCCTGGTGTCTCACTCTACCTCTGGTATCATTTTGGTGGCATTTTACTGTAGAAATCTGGAGAAAAATGACATTAAAATCGCCCCTATAACAAAATCCAGTTACAAGATGCTGACCTTTGACCTTAGGTCACATCAATTCCTTCATAGGTGTCATCCTCATTCCTTTTGCATATTGTTCCTGGTGTCTCACTCTACCTCTGGTATCATTTTGGTGGCATTTTACTGTAGAAATCTGGAGAAAAATCATTTTAAAGTCACCCCTATATCAAAACCCAGTTACAATATGCTGACCTTTGACCTTAGGTCACATCAATTCCTTCATAGGTGTCATCCACATTCCTTTTGCATATTGTTCCTGGTGTCTCACTCTACCTCTGGTATCATTTTGGTGGCATTTTACTGTAGAAATCTGGAGAAAAATCATTTTAAAGTCACCCCTATATCAAAACCCAGTTATAATATGCTGACCTTTGACCTTAGGTCACATCAATTCCTTCATAGGTGTCATCCTCATTCCTTTTGCATATTGTTCCTGGTGTCTCACTCTACCTCTGGTATCATTTTGGTGTCATTTTACTGTAGAAATCTGGAGAAAAATCATTTTAAAAATCTCACCCCTATAACATTACCCAGTTACAGTATGCTGACCTTTGACCTTAGGTCACATCAATTCCGTCATAGGTGTCATCCTCATTCCTTTTGCATGTTGTTCCTGGTGTCTCACTCTACCTCTGGTATCATTTTGGTGGCATTTTACTGTAGAAATCTGGAGAAAAATCATTTAAAAGTCACCCCTATAACACAACCCAGTTACAGTATGCTGACCTTTGACCTTAGGTCACATCAATTCCGTCATAAGTGTCATCCTCATTCCTTTTGCATATTGTTCCTGGTGTCTCACTCTACCCCTGGTATCATTTTGGTGGCATTTTACTGTAGAAATCTGGAGAAAAATGACATTAAAATCGCCCCTATAACAAAATCCAGTTACAATATGCTGACCTTTGACCTTAGGTCACATCAATTCCTTCATAGGTGTCATCCTCATTCCTTTTGCATATTGTTCCTGGTGTCTCACTCTACCTCTGGTATCATTTTGGTGGCATTTTACTGTAGAAATCTGGAGAAAAATGACATTAAAATCGCCCCTATAACAAAATCCAGTTACAATATGCTGACCTTTGACCTTAGGTCACATCAATTCCTTCATAGGTGTCATCCTCATTCCTTTTGCATATTGTTCCTGGTGTCTCACTCTACCTCTGGTATCATTTTGGTGGCATTTTACTGTAGAAATTTGGAGAAAAATCACTTTAAAGTCACCCCTATAACACAACCCAGTTACAGTATGCTGACCTTTGACCTTAGGTCACATCAATTCCTTCATAGGTGTCATCCTCATTCCTTTTGCATATTGTTCCTGGTGTCTCACTCTACCTCTGGTATCATTTTGGTGGCATTTTACTGTAGAAATTTGGAGAAAAATCACTTTAAAGTCACCCCTATAACACAACCCAGTTACAGTATGCTGACCTTTGACCTTAGGTCACATCAATTCCTTCATAGGTGTCATCCTCATTCCTTTTGCATATTGTTCCTGGTGTCTCACTCTACCTCTGGTATCATTTTGGTGGCATTTTACTGTAGAAATCTGGAGAAAAATGACATTAAAATCGCCCCTATAACAAAATCCAGTTACAATATGCTGACCTTTGACCTTAGGTCACATCAATTCCTTCATAGGTGTCATCCTCATTCCTTTTGCATATTGTTCCTGGTGTCTCACTCTACCTCTGGTATCATTTTGGTGGCATTTTACTGTAGAAATTTGGAGAAAAATCACTTTAAAGTCACCCCTATAACACAACCCAGTTACAGTATGCTGACCTTTGACCTTAGGTCACATCAATTCCTTCATAGGTGTCATCCTCATTCCTTTTGCATATTGTTCCTGGTGTCTCACTCTACCTCTGGTATCATTTTGGTGGCATTTTACTGTAGAAATCTGGAGAAAAATCATTTTAAAGTCACCCCTATATCAAAACCCAGTTATAATATGCTGACCTTTGACCTTAGGTCACATCAATTCCTTCATAGGTGTCATCCTCATTCCTTTTGCATATTGTTCCTGGTGTCTCACTCTACCTCTGGTATCATTTTGGTGTCATTTTACTGTAGAAATCTGGAGAAAAATCATTTTAAAATCACCCCTATAATACAATCCAGTTACAGTATGCTGACCTTTGACCTTAGGTCACATCAATTCCTTCATAGGTGTCATCCTCATTCCTTTTGCATATTGTTCCTGGTGTCTCACTCTACCTCTGGTATCATTTTGGTGGCATTTTACTGTAGAAATCTGGAGAAAAATCATTTTAAAGTCACCCCTATATCAAAACCCAGTTATAATATGCTGACCTTTGACCTTAGGTCACATCAATTCCTTCATAGGTGTCATCCTCATTCCTTTTGCATATTGTTCCTGGTGTCTCACTCTACCTCTGGTATCATTTTGGTGTCATTTTACTGTAGAAATCTGGAGAAAAATCATTTTAAAATCACCCCTATATCAAAACCCAGTTACAAGATGCTGACCTTTGACCTTAGGTCACATCAATTCCGTCATAGGTGTCATCCTCATTCCTTTTGCATATTGTTCCTGGTGTCTCACTCTACCTCTGGTATCATTTTGGTGGCATTTTACTGTAGA
Source organism: Decapterus maruadsi (assembly GCA_030347415.2). Lineage (NCBI taxonomy): Eukaryota > Metazoa > Chordata > Actinopteri > Carangiformes > Carangidae > Decapterus > Decapterus maruadsi. Next base: position 1,216,806 of record CM064886.1, on the reverse strand, counting down.
AATCTGGAGAAAAATGACATTAAAATCGCCCCTATAACAAAATCCAGTTACAAGATGCTGACCTTTGACCTTAGGTCACATCAATTCCATCATAGGTGTCATCCTCATTCCTTTTGCATATTGTTCCTGGTGTCTCACTCTACCTCTGGTATCATTTTGGTGGCATTTTACTGTAGAAATCTGGAGAAAAATGACATTAAAATCGCCCCTATAACAAAATCCAGTTACAATATGCTGACCTTTGACCTTAGGTCACATCAATTCCTTCATAGGTGTCATCCTCATTCCTTTTGCATATTGTTCCTGGTGTCTCACTCTACCTCTGGTATCATTTTGGTGTCATTTTACTGTAGAAATCTGGAGAAAAATCATTTTAAAATCACCCCTATAATACAATCCAGTTACAGTATGCTGACCTTTGACCTTAGGTCACATCAATTCCTTCATAGGTGTCATCCTCATTCCTTTTGCATATTGTTCCTGGTGTCTCACTCTACCTCTGGTATCATTTTGGTGGCATTTTACTGTAGAAATCTGGAGAAAAATCATTTTAAAGTCACCCCTATATCAAAACCCAGTTATAATATGCTGACCTTTGACCTTAGGTCACATCAATTCCTTCATAGGTGTCATCCTCATTCCTTTTGCATATTGTTCCTGGTGTCTCACTCTACCTCTGGTATCATTTTGGTGTCATTTTACTGTAGAAATCTGGAGAAAAATCATTTTAAAATCACCCCTATATCAAAACCCAGTTACAAGATGCTGACCTTTGACCTTAGGTCACATCAATTCCGTCATAGGTGTCATCCTCATTCCTTTTGCATATTGTTCCTGGTGTCTCACTCTACCTCTGGTATCATTTTGGTGGCATTTTACTGTAGAAATCTGGAGAAAAATGACATTAAAATCGCCCCTATAACAAAATCCAGTTACAAGATGCTGACCTTTGACCTTAGGTCACATCAATTCCATCATAGGTGTCATCCTCATTCCTTTTGCATATTGTTCCTGGTGTCTCACTCTACCTCTGGTATCATTTTGGTGGCATTTTACTGTAGAAATCTGGAGAAAAATGACATTAAAATCGCCCCTATAACAAAATCCAGTTACAATATGCTGACCTTTGACCTTAGGTCACATCAATTCCTTCATAGGTGTCATCCTCATTCCTTTTGCATATTGTTCCTGGTGTCTCACTCTACCTCTGGTATCATTTTGGTGGCATTTTACTGTAGAAATCTGGAGAAAAATCATTTTAAAATCACCCCTATAATACAATCCAGTTACAGTATGCTGACCTTTGACCTTAGGTCACATCAATTCCTTCATAGGTGTCATCCTCATTCCTTTTGCATATTGTTCCTGGTGTCTCACTCTACCTCTGGTATCATTTTGGTGTCATTTTACTGTAGAAATCTGGAGAAAAATCATTTTAAAATCACCCCTATATCAAAACCCAGTTACAAGATGCTGACCTTTGACCTTAGGTCACATCAATTCCGTCATAGGTGTCATCCTCATTCCTTTTGCATATTGTTCCTGGTGTCTCACTCTACCTCTGGTATCATTTTGGTGGCATTTTACTGTAGAAATCTGGAGAAAAATGACATTAAAATCGCCCCTATAACAAAATCCAGTTACAAGATGCTGACCTTTGACCTTAGGTCACATCAATTCCGTCATAGGTGTCATCCTCATTCCTTTTGCATATTGTTCCTGACATCTCACTCTACCTCTGGTATCATTTTGGTGGCATTTTACTGTAGAAATCTGGAGAAAAATCATTTTAAAATCACCCCTATAACACAACCCAGTTACAGTATGCTGACCTTTGACCTTAGGTCACATCAATTCCGTCATAGGTGTCATCCTCATTCCTTTTGCATATTGTTCCTGGTGTCTCACTCTACCTCTGGTATCATTTTGGTGGCATTTTACTGTAGAAATCTGGAGAAAAATCATTTTAAAATCACCCCTATATCAAAACCCAGTTACAATATGCTGACCTTTGACCTTAGGTCACATCAATTCCTTCATAGGTGTCATCCTCATTCCTTTTGCATGTTGTTCCTGGTGTCTCACTCTACCTCTGGTATCATTTTGGTGGCATTTTACTGTAGAAATCTGGAGAAAAATCATTTTAAAATCACCCCTATATCACAACCCAGTTACAGTATGCTGACCTTTGACCTTAGGTCACATCAATTCCTTCATAGGTGTCATCCTCATTTCTTTTGCATATTGTTCCTGGTGTCTCACTCTACCTCTGGTATCATTTTGGTGCCATTTTACTGTAGAAATCTGGAGAAAAATGACATTAAAGTCACCCCTATAACACAACCCAGTTACAGTATGCTGACCTTTGACCTTAGGTCACATCAATTCCTTCATAGGTGTCATCCTCATTCCTTTTGCATGTTGTTCCTGGTGTCTCACTCTACCTCTGGTATCATTTTGGTGTCATTTTACTGTAGAAATCTGGAGAAAAATCATTTTAAAATCACCCCTATATCAAAACCCAGTTACAAGATGCTGACCTTTGACCTTAGGTCACATCAATTCCGTCATAGGTGTCATCCTCATTCCTTTTGCATATTGTTCCTGGTGTCTCACTCTACCTCTGGTATCATTTTGGTGGCATTTTACTGTAGAAATCTGGAGAAAAATGACATTAAAATCGCCCCTATAACAAAATCCAGTTACAAGATGCTGACCTTTGACCTTAGGTCACATCAATTCCATCATAGGTGTCATCCTCATTCCTTTTGCATATTGTTCCTGGTGTCTCACTCTACCTCTGGTATCATTTTGGTGGCATTTTACTGTAGAAATCTGGAGAAAAATGACATTAAAATCGCCCCTATAACAAAATCCAGTTACAATATGCTGACCTTTGACCTTAGGTCACATCAATTCCTTCATAGGTGTCATCCTCATTCCTTTTGCATATTGTTCCTGGTGTCTCACTCTACCTCTGGTATCATTTTGGTGTCATTTTACTGTAGAAATCTGGAGAAAAATCATTTTAAAATCACCCCTATAATACAATCCAGTTACAGTATGCTGACCTTTGACCTTAGGTCACATCAATTCCTTCATAGGTGTCATCCTCATTCCTTTTGCATATTGTTCCTGGTGTCTCACTCTACCTCTGGTATCATTTTGGTGGCATTTTACTGTAGAAATCTGGAGAAAAATCATTTTAAAGTCACCCCTATATCAAAACCCAGTTATAATATGCTGACCTTTGACCTTAGGTCACATCAATTCCTTCATAGGTGTCATCCTCATTCCTTTTGCATATTGTTCCTGGTGTCTCACTCTACCTCTGGTATCATTTTGGTGTCATTTTACTGTAGAAATCTGGAGAAAAATCATTTTAAAATCACCCCTATATCAAAACCCAGTTACAAGATGCTGACCTTTGACCTTAGGTCACATCAATTCCGTCATAGGTGTCATCCTCATTCCTTTTGCATATTGTTCCTGGTGTCTCACTCTACCTCTGGTATCATTTTGGTGGCATTTTACTGTAGAAATCTGGAGAAAAATGACATTAAAATCGCCCCTATAACAAAATCCAGTTACAAGATGCTGACCTTTGACCTTAGGTCACATCAATTCCATCATAGGTGTCATCCTCATTCCTTTTGCATATTGTTCCTGGTGTCTCACTCTACCTCTGGTATCATTTTGGTGGCATTTTACTGTAGAAATCTGGAGAAAAATGACATTAAAATCGCCCCTATAACAAAATCCAGTTACAATATGCTGACCTTTGACCTTAGGTCACATCAATTCCTTCATAGGTGTCATCCTCATTCCTTTTGCATATTGTTCCTGGTGTCTCACTCTACCTCTGGTATCATTTTGGTGGCATTTTACTGTAGAAATCTGGAGAAAAATCATTTTAAAATCACCCCTATAATACAATCCAGTTACAGTATGCTGACCTTTGACCTTAGGTCACATCAATTCCTTCATAGGTGTCATCCTCATTCCTTTTGCATATTGTTCCTGGTGTCTCACTCTACCTCTGGTATCATTTTGGTGTCATTTTACTGTAGAAATCTGGAGAAAAATCATTTTAAAATCACCCCTATATCAAAACCCAGTTACAAGATGCTGACCTTTGACCTTAGGTCACATCAATTCCGTCATAGGTGTCATCCTCATTCCTTTTGCATATTGTTCCTGGTGTCTCACTCTACCTCTGGTATCATTTTGGTGGCATTTTACTGTAGAAATCTGGAGAAAAATGACATTAAAATCGCCCCTATAACAAAATCCAGTTACAAGATGCTGACCTTTGACCTTAGGTCACATCAATTCCGTCATAGGTGTCATCCTCATTCCTTTTGCATATTGTTCCTGACATCTCACTCTACCTCTGGTATCATTTTGGTGGCATTTTACTGTAGAAATCTGGAGAAAAATCATTTTAAAATCACCCCTATAACACAACCCAGTTACAGTATGCTGACCTTTGACCTTAGGTCACATCAATTCCGTCATAGGTGTCATCCTCATTCCTTTTGCATGTTGTTCCTGGTGTCTCACTCTACCTCTGGTATCATTTTGGTGGCATTTTACTGTAGAAATCTGGAGAAAAATCATTTTAAAATCACCCCTATATCAAAACCCAGTTACAATATGCTGACCTTTGACCTTAGGTCACATCAATTCCTTCATAGGTGTCATCCTCATTCCTTTTGCATGTTGTTCCTGGTGTCTCACTCTACCTCTGGTATCATTTTGGTGGCATTTTACTGTAGAAATCTGGAGAAAAATCATTTTAAAATCACCCCTATATCACAACCCAGTTACAGTATGCTGACCTTTGACCTTAGGTCACATCAATTCCTTCATAGGTGTCATCCTCATTTCTTTTGCATATTGTTCCTGGTGTCTCACTCTACCTCTGGTATCATTTTGGTGCCATTTTACTGTAGAAATCTGGAGAAAAATGACATTAAAGTCACCCCTATAACACAACCCAGTTACAGTATGCTGACCTTTGACCTTAGGTCACATCAATTCCTTCATAGGTGTCATCCTCATTCCTTTTGCATATTGTTCCTGGTGTCTCACTCTACCTCTGGTATCATTTTGGTGGCATTTTACTGTAGAAATCTGGAGAAAAATCATTTTAAAGTCACCCCTATATCAAAACCCAGTTACAATATGCTGACCTTTGACCTTAGGTCACATCAATTCCTTCATAGGTGTCATCCACATTCCTTTTGCATATTGTTCCTGGTGTCTCACTCTACCTCTGGTATAATTTTGGTGGCATTTTACTGTAGAAATCTGGAGAAAAATCATTTTAAAATCACCCCTATAATACAATCCAGTTACAGTATGCTGACCTTTGACCTTAGGTCACATCAATTCCTTCATAGGTGTCATCCTCATTCCTTTTGCATATTGTTCCTGGTGTCTCACTCTACCTCTGGTATCATTTTGGTGGCATTTTACTGTAGAAATCTGGAGAAAAATCATTTTAAAGTCACCCCTATATCAAAACCCAGTTATAATATGCTGACCTTTGACCTTAGGTCACATCAATTCCTTCATAGGTGTCATCCTCATTCCTTTTGCATATTGTTCCTGGTGTCTCACTCTACCTCTGGTATCATTTTGGTGTCATTTTACTGTAGAAATCTGGAGAAAAATCATTTTAAAAATCTCACCCCTATAACATTACCCAGTTACAGTATGCTGACCTTTGACCTTAGGTCACATCAATTCCGTCATAGGTGTCATCCTCATTCCTTTTGCATATTGTTCCTGGTGTCTCACTCTACCTCTGGTATCATTTTGGTGGCATTTTACTGTAGAAATCTGGAGAAAAATCATTTAAAAGTCACCCCTATAACACAACCCAGTTACAGTATGCTGACCTTTGACCTTAGGTCACATCAATTCCGTCATAAGTGTCATCCTCATTCCTTTTGCATATTGTTCCTGGTGTCTCACTCTACCTCTGGTATCATTTTGGTGGCATTTTACTGTAGAAATCTGGAGAAAAATGACATTAAAATCGCCCCTATAACAAAATCCAGTTACAATATGCTGACCTTTGACCTTAGGTCACATCAATTCCTTCATAGGTGTCATCCTCATTCCTTTTGCATATTGTTCCTGGTGTCTCACTCTACCTCTGGTATCATTTTGGTGGCATTTTACTGTAGAAATCTGGAGAAAAATCATTTTAAAGTCACCCCTATATCAAAACCCAGTTACAATATGCTGACCTTTGACCTTAGGTCACATCAATTCCTTCATAGGTGTCATCCACATTCCTTTTGCATATTGTTCCTGGTGTCTCACTCTACCTCTGGTATCATTTTGGTGGCATTTTACTGTAGAAATCTGGAGAAAAATCATTTTAAAGTCACCCCTATATCAAAACCCAGTTATAATATGCTGACCTTTGACCTTAGGTCACATCAATTCCTTCATAGGTGTCATCCTCATTCCTTTTGCATATTGTTCCTGGTGTCTCACTCTACCTCTGGTATCATTTTGGTGTCATTTTACTGTAGAAATCTGGAGAAAAATCATTTTAAAAATCTCACCCCTATAACATTACCCAGTTACAGTATGCTGACCTTTGACCTTAGGTCACATCAATTCCGTCATAGGTGTCATCCTCATTCCTTTTGCATGTTGTTCCTGGTGTCTCACTCTACCTCTGGTATCATTTTGGTGGCATTTTACTGTAGAAATCTGGAGAAAAATCATTTTAAAATCACCCCTATAATACAATCCAGTTACAGTATGCTGACCTTTGACCTTAGGTCACATCAATTCCTTCATAGGTGTCATCCTCATTCCTTTTGCATATTGTTCCTGGTGTCTCACTCTACCTCTGGTATCATTTTGGTGTCATTTTACTGTAGAAATCTGGAGAAAAATCATTTTAAAATCACCCCTATATCAAAACCCAGTTACAAGATGCTGACCTTTGACCTTAGGTCACATCAATTCCGTCATAGGTGTCATCCTCATTCCTTTTGCATATTGTTCCTGGTGTCTCACTCTACCTCTGGTATCATTTTGGTGGCATTTTACTGTAGAAATCTGGAGAAAAATGACATTAAAATCGCCCCTATAACAAAATCCAGTTACAAGATGCTGACCTTTGACCTTAGGTCACATCAATTCCGTCATAGGTGTAATCCTCATTCCTTTTGCATATTGTTCCTGACATCTCACTCTACCTCTGGTATCATTTTGGTGGCATTTTACTGTAGAAATCTGGAGAAAAATGACATTAAAATCGCCCCTATAACAAAATCCAGTTACAGTATGCTGACCTTTGACCTTAGGTCACATCAATTCCTTCATAGGTGTCATCCTCATTCCTTTTGCATATTGTTCCTGGTGTCTCACTCTACCTCTGGTATCATTTTGGTGGCATTTTACTGTAGAAATCTGGAGAAAAATCATTTTAAAATCACCCCTATAACACAACCCAGTTACAGTATGCTGACATTTGACCTTAGGTCACATCAATTCCGTCATAGGTGTCATCCTCATTCCTTTTGCATATTGTTCCTGGTGTCTCACTCTACCTCTGGTATCATTTTGGTGGCATTTTACTGTAGAAATCTGGAGAAAAATCATTTTAAAATCACCCCTATATCAAAACCCAGTTACAATATGCTGACCTTTGACCTTAGGTCACATCAATTCCTTCATAGGTGTCATCCTCATTCCTTTTGCATGTTGTTCCTGGTGTCTCACTCTACCTCTGGTATCATTTTGGTGGCATTTTACTGTAGAAATCTGGAGAAAAATCATTTTAAAATCACCCCTATATCACAACCCAGTTACAGTATGCTGACCTTTGACCTTAGGTCACATCAATTCCTTCATAGGTGTCATCCTCATTTCTTTTGCATATTGTTCCTGGTGTCTCACTCTACCTCTGGTATCATTTTGGTGCCATTTTACTGTAGAAATCTGGAGAAAAATGACATTAAAGTCACCCCTATAACACAACCCAGTTACAGTATGCTGACCTTTGACCTTAGGTCACATCAATTCCTTCATAGGTGTCATCCTCATTCCTTTTGCATGTTGTTCCTGGTGTCTCACTCTACCTCTGGTATCATTTTGGTGGCATTTTACTGTAGAAATCTGGAGAAAAATCATTTTAAAGTCACCCCTATATCAAAACCCAGTTACAATATGCTGACCTTTGACCTTAGGTCACATCAATTCCTTCATAGGTGTCATCCACATTCCTTTTGCATATTGTTCCTGGTGTCTCACTCTACCTCTGGTATAATTTTGGTGGCATTTTACTGTAGAAATCTGGAGAAAAATCATTTTAAAATCACCCCTATAATACAATCCAGTTACAGTATGCTGACCTTTGACCTTAGGTCACATCAATTCCTTCATAGGTGTCATCCTCATTCCTTTTGCATATTGTTCCTGGTGTCTCACTCTACCTCTGGTATCATTTTGGTGGCATTTTACTGTAGAAATCTGGAGAAAAATCATTTTAAAGTCACCCCTATATCAAAACCCAGTTATAATATGCTGACCTTTGACCTTAGGTCACATCAATTCCTTCATAGGTGTCATCCTCATTCCTTTTGCATATTGTTCCTGGTGTCTCACTCTACCTCTGGTATCATTTTGGTGTCATTTTACTGTAGAAATCTGGAGAAAAATCATTTTAAAAATCTCACCCCTATAACATTACCCAGTTACAGTATGCTGACCTTTGACCTTAGGTCACATCAATTCCGTCATAGGTGTCATCCTCATTCCTTTTGCATATTGTTCCTGGTGTCTCACTCTACCTCTGGTATCATTTTGGTGGCATTTTACTGTAGAAATCTGGAGAAAAATCATTTAAAAGTCACCCCTATAACACAACCCAGTTACAGTATGCTGACCTTTGACCTTAGGTCACATCAATTCCGTCATAAGTGTCATCCTCATTCCTTTTGCATATTGTTCCTGGTGTCTCACTCTACCTCTGGTATCATTTTGGTGGCATTTTACTGTAGAAATCTGGAGAAAAATGACATTAAAATCGCCCCTATAACAAAATCCAGTTACAATATGCTGACCTTTGACCTTAGGTCACATCAATTCCTTCATAGGTGTCATCCTCATTCCTTTTGCATATTGTTCCTGGTGTCTCACTCTACCTCTGGTATCATTTTGGTGTCATTTTACTGTAGAAATCTGGAGAAAAATCATTTTAAAATCACCCCTATATCAAAACCCAGTTACAAGATGCTGACCTTTGACCTTAGGTCACATCAATTCCGTCATAGGTGTCATCCTCATTCCTTTTGCATATTGTTCCTGGTGTCTCACTCTACCTCTGGTATCATTTTGGTGGCATTTTACTGTAGAAATCTGGAGAAAAATGACATTAAAATCGCCCCTATAACAAAATCCAGTTACAAGATGCTGACCTTTGACCTTAGGTCACATCAATTCCATCATAGGTGTCATCCTCATTCCTTTTGCATACTGTTCCTGGTGTCTCACTCTACCTCTGGTATCATTTTGGTGGCATTTTACTGTAGAAATCTGGAGAAAAATCATTTTAAAGTCACCCCTATAACACAACCCAGTTACAGTATGCTGACCTTTGACCTTAGGTCACATCAATTCCGTCATAGGTGTCATCCTCATTCCTTTTGCATATTGTTCCTGGTGTCTCACTCTACCTCTGGTATCATTTTGGTGGCATTTTACTGTAGAAATTTGGAGAAAAATCACTTTAAAGTCACCCCTATAACACAACCCAGTTACAGTATGCTGACCTTTGACCTTAGGTCACATCAATTCCTTCATAGGTGTCATCCTCATTCCTTTTGCATATTGTTCCTGGTGTCTCACTCTACCTCTGGTATCATTTTGGTGGCATTTTACTGTAGAAATTTGGAGAAAAATCACTTTAAAGTCACCCCTATAACACAACCCAGTTACAGTATGCTGACCTTTGACCTTAGGTCACATCAATTCCTTCATAGGTGTCATCCTCATTCCTTTTGCATATTGTTCCTGGTGTCTCACTCTACCTCTGGTATCATTTTGGTGGCATTTTACTGTAGAAATCTGGAGAAAAATCATTTTAAAATCACCCCTATAATACAATCCAGTTACAGTATGCTGACCTTTGACCTTAGGTCACATCAATTCCTTCATAGGTGTCATCCTCATTCCTTTTGCATATTGTTCCTGGTGTCTCACTCTACCTCTGGTATCATTTTGGTGTCATTTTACTGTAGAAATCTGGAGAAAAATCATTTTAAAATCACCCCTATATCAAAACCCAGTTACAAGATGCTGACCTTTGACCTTAGGTCACATCAATTCCGTCATAGGTGTCATCCTCATTCCTTTTGCATATTGTTCCTGGTGTCTCACTCTACCTCTGGTATCATTTTGGTGGCATTTTACTGTAGAAATCTGGAGAAAAATGACATTAAAATCGCCCCTATAACAAAATCCAGTTACAAGATGCTGACCTTTGACCTTAGGTCACATCAATTCCGTCATAGGTGTCATCCTCATTCCTTTTGCATATTGTTCCTGGTGTCTCACTCTACCTCTGGTATCATTTTGGTGGCATTTTACTGTAGAAATCTGGAGAAAAATGACATTAAAATCGCCCCTATAACAAAATCCAGTTACAGTATGCTGACCTTTGACCTTAGGTCACATCAATTCCTTCATAGGTGTCATCCTCATTCCTTTTGCATATTGTTCCTGGTGTCTCACTCTACCTCTGGTATCATTTTGGTGGCATTTTACTGTAGAAATTTGGAGAAAAATCATTTTAAAATCACCCCTATAATACAATCCAGTTACAGTATGCTGACCTTTGACCTTAGGTCACATCAATTCCATCATAGGTGTCATCCTCATTCCTTTTGCATATTGTTCCTGGTGTCTCACTCTACCTCTGGTATCATTTTGGTGGCATTTTACTGTAGAAATTTGGAGAAAAATCATTTTAAAATCACCCCTATAATACAATCCAGTTACAGTATGCTGACCTTTGACCTTAGGTCACATCAATTCCTTCATAGGTGTCATCCTCATTCCTTTTGCATATTGTTCCTGGTGTCTCACTCTACCCCTGGTATCATTTTGGTGGCATTTTACTGTAGAAATCTGGAGAAAAATGACATTAAAATCGCCCCTATAACAAAATCCAGTTACAATATGCTGACCTTTGACCTTAGATCACATCAATTCCTTCATAGGTGTCATCCTCATTCCTTTTGCATATTGTTCCTGGTGTCTCACTCTACCTCTGGTATCATTTTGGTGTCATTTTACTGTAGAAATCTGGAGAAAAATCATTTTAAAATCACCCCTATATCAAAACCCAGTTACAAGATGCTGACCTTTGACCTTAGGTCACATCAATTCCTTCATAGGTGTCATCCTCATTCCTTTTGCATATTGTTCCTGGTGTCTCACTCTACCTCTGGTATCATTTTGGTGGCATTTTACTGTAGAAATCTGGAGAAAAATGACATTAAAATCGCCCCTATAACAAAATCCAGTTACAAGATGCTGACCTTTGACCTTAGATCACATCAATTCCGTCATAGGTGTCATCCTCATTCCTTTTGCATATTGTTCCTGGTGTCTCACTCTACCTCTGGTATCATTTTGGTGGCATTTTACTGTAGAAATCTGGAGAAAAATCATTTTAAAATCACCCCTATAACACAACCCAGTTACAGTATGCTGACCTTTGACCTTAGGTCACATCAATTCCGTCATAGGTGTCATCCTCATTCCTTTTGCATATTGTTCCTGGTGTCTCACTCTACCTCTGGTATCATTTTGGTGGCATTTTACTGTAGAAATCTGGAGAAAAATAACTTTAAAGTCACCCATATAACAAAACCCAGTTACAATATGCTGACCTTTGACCTTAGGTCACATCAATTCCTTCATAGGTGTCATCCTCATTCCTTTTGCATATTGTTCCTGGTGTCTCACTCTACCTCTGGTATCATTTTGGTTGCATTTTACTGTAGAAATCTGGAGAAAAATGACATTAAAGTCACCCCTATAACAAAATCCAGTTACAGTATGCTGACCTTTGACCTTAGGTCACATCAATTCCGTCATAGGTGTCATCCTCATTCCTTTTGCATATTGTTCCTGGTGTCTCACTCTACCTCTGGTATCATTTTGGTGGCATTTTACTGTAGAAATCTGGAGAAAAATGACATTAAAATCGCCCCTATAACAAAATCCAGTTACAGTATGCTGACCTTTGACCTTAGGTCACATCAATTCCTTCATAGGTGTCATCCTCATTCCTTTTGCATATTGTTCCTGGTGTCTCACTCTACCTCTGGTATCATTTTGGTGGCATTTTACTGTAGAAATCTGGAGAAAAATCATTTTAAAATCACCCCTATAACACAACCCAGTTACAGTATGCTGACCTTTGACCTTAGGTCACATCAATTCCGTCATAGGTGTCATCCTCATTCCTTTTGCATATTGTTCCTGGTGTCTCACTCTACCTCTGGTATCATTTTGGTGGCATTTTACTGTAGAAATCTGGAGAAAAATCATTTTAAAATCACCCCTATAACACAACCCAGTTACAGTATGCTGACCTTTGACCTTAGGTCACATCAATTCCATCATAGGTGTCATCCTCATTCCTTTTGCATATTGTTCCTGGTGTCTCACTCTACCTCTGGTATCATTTTGGTGGCATTTTACTGTAGAAATTTGGAGAAAAATCATTTTAAAATCACCCCTATAATACAATCCAGTTACAGTATGCTGACCTTTGACCTTAGGTCACATCAATTCCTTCATAGGTGTCATCCTCATTCCTTTTGCATATTGTTCCTGGTGTCTCACTCTACCCCTGGTATCATTTTGGTGGCATTTTACTGTAGAAATCTGGAGAAAAATGACATTAAAATCGCCCCTATAACAAAATCCAGTTACAATATGCTGACCTTTGACCTTAGATCACATCAATTCCTTCATAGGTGTCATCCTCATTCCTTTTGCATATTGTTCCTGGTGTCTCACTCTACCTCTGGTATCATTTTGGTGTCATTTTACTGTAGAAATCTGGAGAAAAATCATTTTAAAATCACCCCTATATCAAAACCCAGTTACAAGATGCTGACCTTTGACCTTAGGTCACATCAATTCCGTCAAAGGTGTCATCCTTATTCCTTTTGCATATTGTTCCTGACATCTCACTCTACCTCTGGTATCATTTTGGTGGCATTTTACTGTAGAAATCTGGAGAAAAATGACATTAAAGTCACCCCTATATCAAAACCCAGTTACAATATGCTGACCTTTGACCTTAGGTCACATCAATTCCTTCATAGGTGTCATCCTCATTCCTTTTGCATATTGTTCCTGGTGTCTCACTCTATCTCTGGTATCATTTTGGTGGCATTTTACTGTAGAAATCTGGAGAAAAATCATTTTAAAATCACCCCTATAATACAATCCAGTTACAGTATGCTGACCTTTGACCTTAGGTCACATCAATTCCGTCATAGGTGTCATCCTCATTCCTTTTGCATATTGTTCCTGGTGTCTCACTCTACCTCTGGTATCATTTTGGTGTCATTTTACTGTAGAAATCTGGAGAAAAATCATTTTAAAGTCACCCCTATATCAAAACCCAGTTATAATATGCTGACCTTTGACCTTAGGTCACATCAATTCCTTCATAGGTGTCACCCTCATTCCTTTTGCATATTGTTCCTGGTGTCTCACTCTACCTCTGGTATCATTTTGGTGGCATTTTACTGTAGAAATCTGGAGAAAAATGACATTAAAATCGCCCCTATAACAAAATCCAGTTACAATATGCTGACCTTTGACCTTAGGTCACATCAATTCCTTCATAGGTGTCATCCTCATTCCTTTTGCATATTGTTCCTGACATCTCACTCTACCTCTGGTATCATTTTGGTGGCATTTTACTGTAGAAATCTGGAGAAAAATCATTTTAAAAATCTCACCCCTATAACACAACCCAGTTACAATATGCTGACCTTTGACCTTAGGTCACATCAATTCCTTCATAGGTGTCATCCTCATTCCTTTTGCATATTGTTCCTGGTGTCTCACTCTACCTCTGGTATCATTTTGGTGGCATTTTACTGTAGAAATTTGGAGAAAAATCACTTTAAAGTCACCCCTATAACACAACCCAGTTACAGTATGCTGACCTTTGACCTTAGGTCACATAAATTCCGTCATAGGTGTCATCCTCATTCCTTTTGCATGTTGTTCCTGGTGTCTCACTCTACCTCTGGTATCATTTTGGTGGCATTTTACTGTAGAAATCTGGAGAAAAATGACATTAAAATCGCCCCTATAACAAAATCCAGTTACAAGATGCTGACCTTTGACCGTAGGTCACATCAATTCCTTCATAGGTGTCATCCTCATTCCTTTTGCATATTGTTCCTGACATCTCACTCTACCACTGGTATCATTTTGGTGGCATTTTACTGTAGAAATCTGGAGAAAAATGACATTAAAATCGCCCCTATAACAAAATCCAGTTACAGTATGCTGACCTTTGACCTTAGGTCACATCAATTCCTTCATAGGTGTCATCCTCATTCCTTTTGCATATTGTTCCTGGTGTCTCACTCTACCTCTGGTATCATTTTGGTGGCATTTTACTGTAGAAATTTGGAGAAAAATGACATTAAAGTCACCCCTTTAACAAAACCCAGTTACAATATGCTGACCTTTGACCTTAGGTCACATCAATTCCTTCATAGGTGTCATCCTCATTCCTTTTGCATATTGTTCCTGACATCTCATTCTACCTCTGGTATCATTTTGGTGGCATTTTACTGTAGAAATCTGGAGAAAAATCATTTTAAAATCACCCCTTATAACACTACCCAGTTACAGTATGCTGACCTTTGACCTTAGGTCACATCAATTCCGTCATAGGTGTCATCCTCATTCCTTTTGCATATTGTTCCTGGTGTCTCACTCTACCTCTGGTATCATTTTGGTGTCATTTTACTGTAGAAATTTGGAGAAAAATCATTTTAAAATCACCCCTATATCAAAATCCAGTTACAATATGCTGACCTTTGACCTTAGGTCACATCAATTCCTTCATAGGTGTCATCCTCATTCCTTTTGCATATTGTTCCTGGCGTCTCACTCTACCTCTGGTATCATTTTGGTGGCATTTTACTGTAGAAATCTGGAGAAAAATCATTTTAAAATCACCCTTATAACACAATCCAGTTACAGTATGCTGACCTTTGACCTTAGGTCACATCAATTCCGTCATAGATGTCATCCTCATTCCTTTTGCATATTGTTCCTGACATCTCACTCTACCTCTGGTATCATTTTGGTGGCATTTTACTGTAGAAATCAGGAGAAAAATGACATTAAAATCACCCCTATATCACCCAGTTACAGTGGTGAGTCCAGCGCGGCGTCGACGGTTCGATTCCCAGCTGAGACGATCTCTGCTGCGTCACAATTCACTGTCTGGTTCAATAAACATGAAAAGGCCTCCATAATATCTTTAAAAGAACATTTTAATAACAAATTTTAAACTCTTATTAAAGAGAAAGTACATAAATAAATATTTGATTGATTTAGATTTTGATCTGGATCAGTTTTTATTTTCTGAGTAAATCAGAAAAAAACATCATCTGTTATAACGTGTTACAATATTTTAATGTTAACAGAATCTAAATAATTCAACAGAAACAATTCAGTAATGAAAGTAAATTTAAAAAATGTAAATAAAAAATGGAGCGAAAAAAGAATGAAATGTGTGGACAAATTAAATAAAAGCCACACACACACAGGTCTGGCTCCTCCACGGCGCTGCGCTGCCTCCTGCTGGTCTCTGGGGGAACTGCAGCCTCTCAGAGCATCATGGTCCTGGAGGTCGGTCACCAGTAATATAACTAAAAATATGGGCCATTTGGGTAAAAATGTAAAAAGAAAGACAAATCTGTGCATTTCAGTGTCATTTTAGACCAGCTGTTTTATAAAAATGTGCATAACCAACATGTAAAAACCATCAAAGAGTCCATGAAAGTGGTTTTCTTGCATCTTTGTGTAACACAGCAAATGTAAAACCTGACTGTGTCTTCTCTTTAGCTTCTTGGCATTTCCATTTATGTTTTTATAGAAGGTTCAGATATAAACTACCTCAGGCACAAACAAATAGGTAAAAATTTTACCTTATACATTTCTTTCTTTTTTAAAATTCAAATGTCGATGACAGGTTTAATTTCTCCACTTTCCTTCTTTTATAATCTTTTGATACTATTATTCCTACTCTGTTTAAGATTGTTCCAATCAAGTCTGGTTGTGCCGTACACTACTGTAGTTCTTTCACTGTTTGTCTATTTATTAGGGCACTGGGACCATCATGAAGCAGTGAGGATGGATCTATAACGATACTTTATTAATCCCTGGAGGGAAATTCAGATATTACAAAGCAGAAAGTAAAAGTGAGAAAAGTGTATAATCAGAAGAAGAAGCTGTTTCCTGTTGATGGCACTGAGCACAAAGGAGCGTCTGAAGCGTTCAGTTCTGCACTGTAGAGGTAAAAACCACCGGCTGGATGTCTCCTCATGTCCAGGACGGTGAGCTTATGTTATGGTATGTTATGCTAATTATTAAGTCACAGTGATACATGCAGTATTCTCAGGTCAGACTTCAGGATATGTGCTGTCCCATACAAAACCATTATCAAAATAAGGGACAGCTGCCAACGCTGTCTCAAGGTGTGGCCACTTCTCTGCAAACATGTTTAGGATCATGTTTCCTGCTCTGGTGACAAACATGGAGCTGTTGTAAGATATGTATATATAATTGATCTATAGTGAAAACCTCAGGCTGTTTGCTGGTCCTGAACCAGTCCAACTGTGTGAGCTCATGAAGCCACAGAGTCACATAAAGAAACAACACAGTAAAATGACAAACTATTAATTAACTAACTATTCACTCACTAATACTAAATCAAACAACCCAACTTCACTGGACAAGAACGTAACAGAGAACTTTATTCTAATGATAATGAACAAAACAAACACACACACACACACACACACACACACACACACACACACACACACACACACACACACACACACACACACACACACACACACACACACACACACACACACACACACACAAATTAAAAATCAGGAAGAAACAAATAAGGAAACAAATGTTTCCTATTGACTTCAAACAGCATCTGCTACATTTTGCATGTTTGGATTCTTCCTCCTGGTCCCAGGTGTGTATTTGAATATGAAGTTTGTCCCGTGATGGACGGGTGACCTTTTAAGGTGAGTCCTGCTCTCATTCTCTATCAGCTGCTCCTAAAGACAAAATAAAGTTATTATCATCTGATCATCTCTGATGTGTACACGAGTCTGGAGGTGTGATCACCTGGGTCCATCTCTCTGCACCAACATCAAGTTCAGTTTATTTCATGTCCCAAGGGGCAATTTGGGATGCAGCTCAGTCTGACTACAGTCATATAAAAAATATAAAATATGAGAAATATGGCACTGAATAAGATAAAAATCCAATATAACACTGATTGGAACACAGTGGTCAAGTAAAGTGCGTCAGATAAAGTGCGGTCTCACGGGGACAGAGCTTTGATGAGCAGCTGTCTGTTCAAGATGTGGTCCAGGCCATCACACTAGATGCCTGCTACCTTAGTGGCCACTTTTACAATTCGCCCATTGGAACTCTTATCTCTGGTGCAAAGATTACAGTATAGAGAAGGAGATGACAGACTCAATGTAGGCACAATAAAACATTTTCCTCTGAGTCTTGTCGACATGGAACCTGGCCAGCTTCCCATGTGCTGCTGGCCTTTCTTGCACGACATTTCAGTGTTGAGGTCAAATGTCAGCAGGGGTGGAAAGTAACTAGTTACTTTTACTCAAGTTACTGTAACTAAGTAGCTTTTTTGTGTATTTGTACTTTTTTGAGTAGGTTTTAAAGTCAGTACTTTTACTTTTACTTGAGTACATATTGTTGGAAGAAATTTACTTAGTTACATTTTAAATAGCTTTAGTTACAAAGTAAAAAATATAGGGTATGAGCTTGCACTGCATCTGTGTGGGTTGTCAAAAGTACTACGCTGCTGCCGCTTCTCTCTTTGTCCCTTCAGACGCACACAGCAGCAGCAGGTAGCCACACCTCTCCTCCTCACCGCTACATGAGTTAGTGCATAATAATGCTCATCGCCATTAGCCACAGCTAGTGGTTAAAAGTGATATTAATGATTAAAGACAACGTTATCAGGCATGTCGGGCTTCAATACAAGAGGGACATTACAGACGAGCAGTATGGAGGTATTTGGATGTGTTTTGGTGTCTTTTTGGACAAAGAAAAGTGAGCACCATTGACACCATTGAACTATCCCTTTAATATCGATATTGAGTTGAAAATTTTAGTATCATGATCATGATGGTGACAACCTTAGTGCCAGTAACTGTCAATCTGATTGGCTCTGGACAGATGCAGTGTCTGAAGGTCAGGATCAAGATGATGGAGACCAGTGTCTCCATGGAGACGGGACAAGTTTGGAACACAGAGACATGCATGGAGAACGTTAGGCCGATCTCTGGCCATTATACCCCCTCACCCCCCCTCAAAAAAAAGTAACAAAGTAACTTTTACTTTGAGTAAATTTTAAGTGAGCTACTTTTTACTTTTACTTGAGTACATTTTCATCAAGGTAACTGTACTTTTACTTGAGTAGATTTTTTTGGTACTCTTTCCACCCCTGAATGTCAGCCGATCATCGATTATTGTACCCAGGTATGGGCTACACAAATAAAATTGCCTTGCCTTCCACCTCGTCCTTGTGAGTGAGAATTTGTTTTTAAGTGTACTGGTGATGCAGCAGTATTTCACTGTCTTATACTGTACGAATCACTCCTTTAAAGGATGTGCTAACCACTTCGCCAAGCACATGTTAACCTCTTGGTGAAGCGGTTAGCATCGTTGCCTGCCGTGCAGAAGAACAGGGTTCAATCCCACCTAGAGCAGACTGTGAGAAACACAACACACAAGGCCAGATATGACCATCAAGTTGTGCTTTAGCAGCTTTGTGCTTTATCTTTGTTTGTTTGTTTGTTCAGTTAATTTATTTTGTTTTATTTGTTCAATTTTACTCTTATTTATTTCTCTACAGGCTGAAAACAGCCGAGGGGAGACGCAGACGTCTGATCTTTGTTCACATCACTTCATTTACATTATCCTCAAGGTTAGTGTGTAAGTTTTTACCTAATATTGTCAAAAAAAAAGCTGCCTATCAAGGCTTTAATGCCAGATATTACATCACAGTGACTGGTAGTATTTTAACAGTATCATACTACTAATCCAAAAGACAGCAACATAACACCACCCACAGCCCTAATTTAGATCGTTAAACCACACAGTCAGACATACAGAGGTAGATGCTAGATTTAAAGATAACGGGATGATTTTGTCCCGTTTCAGGACAAAATCACTATGATCATAGTGTGGGACAGTTGCCAACCCTACCTGAGGTGTGGCCAGATAGGGAGTTGAGTTTAACAATCAGAGGAACAAATTATTCCATTTCCTGCTCTGGTGAAAAACATGGAGATATTGTAACATATACTGTATAATAGATCTATGGTGAAAACCTCAGTCTGTTTGCCCTCAGCTGCATGCTGGTCCTGAACCAGTCCAACTGTGTGAGCTCATGAAGCCACAGAGTCACATGAAAAACAACACAGTAAAATAACAAACTATTAGTCAAACAAACCAACTTCAATGGACAAGAAAGTGGCAGACAGAAACTACCAGAGAAGTTTATAATATAATAATTATAATATTATAATTAAATAATTAAAAATCAGGAAGAAACAAATAAGGAAACAAATGTTTCCTCTTGACTTCAAACAGCATCTGCCGCGTTTTGCATGTTTGGATTCTTCCAACTTTAACTTCAACTTCGACTTTATTGTCCCCAGAGGGAAATTTGTTTTCTCTTGTTCCCTGCAGGTGTGTATTTGAATATGAAGTTGTTTGTCCCTGTGATGGACAGGTGAGCTGTCCAGGTGAGTCCTGCTCTCATTCAACAGGTGGGATGGACTCAGGACAGACAGCTATAGATAATAGTGAGCAGCTAAAGGCTGATGTTGTGGTTTCTCCATCCAGATCTTTATGAAGCAGCTTCTTGTTCTGAGTCTAACGACTTCTCTGATCGTCTCTGATGTTGTCACCTGAGTGAGAGTGAGTGTTCACCTGGGTCAGGTCAGGACAGGTACAATCTGTGGTTTCACTTCTGTGTCCTTGAGTTTCACCTTCAGACTCCGCCCCCCCCCCCCCCCCCCCGCCCCCCACGCCCAGGAGATAAAAAGATGTCAGAGCAGAAGGTGAGACAGAGACAGAGACGACGCTCACTGAGAGACATCGCTCACGACGCTCAGGTGCAGAGACGTGAAGAAGAGACATCATGTACAGATCCAGAAGTCAATGTGAGTCTGTCGACATGGAAACACTATTATTATTATTATTATTTTTCTGTTACTGTCGCTGTGCTTACATTCATCACTGTTTACCCTGAACAGCCAGAAAACGTAACCATGACGACAGGAGACTGCAGCCGCCAAGAAGAGAGGTGGTCAGAGGACAGAGGACAGGTAACAACACACAGAGGTCAGAGCAAGCGTTGCTGCCCGAGGCCTGTTTTTTTTTTTTCCCCGGGAATCTGGCCCATTGCCATAATCCCTATAGCAGTAGGTCCAGAAATCCCATGAGCCTCCGTAGCGTAGCTCTAATGGCTGAAATACCCCGGGAACGGCCGTGATGGGAAACGTGTGTCGCGCAACACTCAGCAGCTCACGCCCCTATGGTCAATGGAAGCTCCTCCCCCAGCCGTGTGAGCGACGCGCATTCCACCAGTTGTGGCGCGGCGTCTCTCTTCTTTTTTCGACTAGAGACTATCCCATCCACACACTCATTCATTCATGGCATCTTATTAGGGCCACAGGGCAATCACACCGAGCACTATTGCTATTGTGTGGATTTCTTCTTATTATTCCTCTTCCATACCAAATTTTGGTTCACTACTCGTCCTACAGCTTTGAGAGGACCCAGGCGAATTATATATCAAAACATGCGTCTTGATTGGGATCGATGCGCTCTCTTTTCTTAACAGAATATGAATACGTTGCGAAAAAGTCAATGGGATGGACCAAAAAACAAAAAAAACAAAACAAAACCTGCGCATCCAGCGTTTATTCCCATTAATAAACGACAGTATTTACCACATGTTTGCAAGGAGACTCTGTGGCTGGTGGTGAGGGGGGAGGGGAGGGGGGGTGGCGGGGATGGCGACGACGGCAAACCGTAAGTTTCGCTTTTACCCACCTCGTCTCTCACGCAGAAGGGGGAGAGGGGGGGGCAGTGTTTCGTACCCGTGCAGGGAAGTGACATGGTGCAATTTCAGCCGACGTGACCCTGCTCAGCTCGCGGCGGCAGCACCATTCATCCTATTAACCATTTCTCTACCATTGCAGTGAGTCTGTAAACATTATTTTAAGGCCGAAAAAACTCTGCATTGTTACTTTAAACCTTAAACAGCAGACACAAGTCTTGTGTATTATTCCATGTTTCAATAGGTCATATATTTTTTGATCAATTACTGTTCAATGACCATGATCAGTTTTGAAGAAATTTTAATATTAAATATTTTAATATTATAATATTAAAACACAACCACACACCAACAAAGGTGCGCGCACTCCCTTACCCCCCACCCCCTCCGCACACTCACACCTACACACAGGTGACCGACCGGTTGGTGCATTGCTTCAGAACTCTGCACCTTTTGCCAGGGGGAAGCAGGTTAAAGAGGCTGTGACTGGGGTGGGATGAAGGATCTGCTTGGCTCTGTTGAGTCCCTGAGAATCCTAACCCTAACCCCTTCAGGGAGGGCAGGGGGCGTCTGATGATTCTCTGAACTGATTTTATAACCCCCTGCAGAGCTTTCTTGTCCTTTACAGTGCAGCCGGCACACCACACTGTAGCCTAATAACGTAGCCCTATGTTAATGGCCTATACTCCCCACTGTAGAACAGTAGAAAGTGTGCATCAGGTTTGCCTCCAGGTGACACTTCAATTCTCAAGAAGTGCAGTCTTGAGTTTGGAGTAATGTTCAGTTGATTTGAAGAAAGTAAATGACACACTATTCTTCCTCCAGGAAAGACAAAACATTTATGTGGTAAAATCTAGGCTAGTTATTCTGGGATGGACCTGCTCTTCAGTAGCAAAGTAGCAAATGGTTAACAAAGAGTAAATTAAAAAAGTAACTAGCTTATGAACAACAATGGAACTGCAAACGGTTAGCAAACAGCAAATGGCTAACAACCACAAATTTCTAATGAAACGGGAGCGTACCTATGTTCCCCGGGTCCTATGTTCCCCTATAGGGGAACATAGGACCCTCCTCTTTTTACAAATGGGTCCTATGTTCCCCGTTTTCACCAAAAAGGGTCCTATGTTCCCCGGTCGCAATACATACTGGGGAACATAGGACCCTTTTTCTGAAAAAAGGTCCTATGTTCCCCAGTAGCAGTGGGGAACATAGGACCTTTTCCAAAAAAAGGGTCCTATGTTCCCCGTTGTTGCTGATGGATGGACTCTATCGATCTGTCTTGTCTAACCTCTACCTAGTCTTTTTACTAAACTTAACCAACTCCCTTCTTCATTGCCTAAACCTAACCAATGGGGCAATTACACTTCTCACTCAAAGTCACAACTCAACTTCTCACTCAAAAATAGACCAAAATATGGCAAGTCACGACTCCACTTCCAGGTATGGGACCAAAAATTACATGTTTCCCGGGTCCTTTTGGGGAATAGCAGGGAACATAGGATCCTTTTTCTAAAATAGGGTTCTATGTTCCCTGGTCTGGACACAAAGGGGAACATAGGACCCTTTTGGGGAAAAGCGGGGAACATAGGACCTTTTTTTTAGAATAAGGGTTCTATGTTCCCCTGTCCCATACAAAGTGGGGAACATAGGACCTGGGGAACATAGGACCCGGGGAACATAGGGATGATCCCTTATGGAACAGCAAACAACTTATGAACAGCAAACAGTTACAGGAATAGTTCACCAAAAATAAAATCCAGTCATTATTGCCTCCCTGTCATGCTGATGAATACTCTGGAGTAGTTTTTTATTCCTCATAGTGAATCTGGAGACCCGGGAGGCCGGTTCCTAGTCCAACCAAAACGTTATACTATGAGAGTAGCCTAATATGGCCCATATGACCATTTCATATTCCTCCACACTGCTCGTCCACTGCAATTCAAGCGTCCTGAAAGGAGACAGTCCAGAGTTTACTGGAAACAAAGTAATGTAGGACGTTTTTACAGTCTAAACAGTCCTGTGTTGAATTTGCCTGGGTCGCGCTCTCACATTCACCCGCGTGAACTTCCAACTGCAATCCAGGACTGTTTAGGCTGTAAAAATGTCCTAAATGAGGTAGTTTCCAGTAAACTCTGGACTGTCTCCCTTCAGGACACTTGGATTGCAATGGACGAGCAGTGTGAAGGAATGGTCTTTGTGTAACCTAGTTTTATGGACCTTTTTGTTTCAGGCACTATTGACTCTCATATAAGGATTTCGTTGCACTTTGAGTTAATACAAGGTTATCTTGAACTTTGAATCTGTTTTCTTTCCACAGCTGGGCGCAGCAACATCTATACGATTGAAACCCTGTTGAGGATGAGTGTTTCAACTCTGCAGCCCCTGGAGACAATAGTAGGATCTAGCTTTCTGGAGTTTGTGAGAGCACTAAACCCTGATGTTCAAATTCCTACCAAAGAGAAGATCCGCTCTGAGCTTTTTACTCTTTATGAGAGAAAGCAAAAAGAGTTGCGATCCAGATTGGCCTCTGCTGATGACGTCGTACTGACATGTGAGTTGTGGTCTTCAAGACCCGAAGACCCGTATCTGACAGTGTATTGCCATTTTGTGGACAAAATTGGAAATCACAAGTCTTACATGCTTGAAACTATCAGCCTTTATGGAGATAAATCTGCCAGCAACATTAAAAAGCAGCTCTCAGCTGTCATGGAGGCTTGGGGTGTAAAAGAGAAGGTCCACTGTGTGGTCAGAGCTGGGATGCCACAGATGAAGGATGAAGAATGGACTGACATGCCTTGTTTTGCTGCAACCTTAGATGAGGTATGTAAGGTTCTGAAGAAGAGCGATGAGCTCGCAAGTGT
>CM064886.1:1075000-1187500 GCA_030347415.2 Decapterus maruadsi | reverse complement strand
AGGCTGCTGCCTCGGTGAGGAGCCGCTCCTCCTGGAGCTTCGCTTCTCCGAAAAAAAACGTCGGCGCGAACGAACTTCTAACCAGCCGTCATTTGGACAAACTAACCGCACATTTGGGACCTAAACCGCTACTTTCTCGCATGAAAATGTTTTAAAATGACATAATAACAGCGCTGCAGTGAGAAATAAATCAGCTTTTCGTTTTACAGCCACCGCTGCCGGTTGCCGCCAGATGCATTCTGGGAAACTTTTCATACCCCTCCGTTTGGAGTGTGCCTCTGAAAAATCTCCGTTTGGAGGGGTATATAGCCCTACCCCTTTCCCCTACCCCTCCGTCCTAACGGGAATTGGGACACCCCTACCCCTACACGTGAACGCGCAAAACGGAGGGGTAGGGGTGAGGCGTAGGGCCAAGGGGTGAAATGGGATTCAGCCATAGTCTTCCTGTCTGAACTTCCGCTTAGCTCCATTACAGTAATTTAAATGAGGTTCAAATAAGGTTTTATATAAAGTGAGAAGAACAGAAAGTGGAATAAAGTGTCTCAATTTTAAAAACAAACCAACATATTTAGACAGTTAAAAAAAGAAACTGTCGATGTGTAGTTTGAAGTTGAGAAATTCGTCAATCAGGATCCCCAAACATCTTGTTGAGCTAACTTTAGCAATGTTCTGTCTGTTTATTTTAGGATGTATGTGGTCAGTGTCGATTTGTTATTTGTTTGAACGAAACATAATATAATTTGTTTTGCTGATGTTTAGAGACATTTTGTTGCATGTGTCCACTTTCGTGAGTTCACTGTTCATGGTTCGTTCAAGTTCGACAAGATTTTTATGGGATAGTAAAATGTTCGTATCATCAGCAAATAAAACTTTGTGTAATACATATGGAGAATGAACTAAGTCATTTATATACAAAATAAAGAGAAGTGGCCCCAAAATGGAGCCCTGAGGAACCCCATGTTTAATGATTTATACATTTCTTTGTTTTTTAAATTCAAATGTTGGCCTTTTGAGCTGATGGCAGGTTCTTTTATACTCTTTGACTTTCTATTCCTACTCCATTTAGGATTGTTCTAATCAAGTCTGGTTGTGCTGTACACTGCAACATCATTCTACCTCGCTGTTTGTCTATTTATTATTGGGTTTTTTTTTGTTTTGTTTTTTTGGGGGGGGGGGGGGGGTTTTTGGCTTTACTTGACAGCACATAGTAGAGATAGACAGGAAAGGAGGAGGCAGAGAGAGGGAGAATGACATACAGGAAAGGGCTGCCTGACGCGGGATTCGTACTGGGGTTGAGGACTGTAGCCTCTACATGGGGCGGCCGCTGTAACCACTGTGCCACGCACCGCCCCCCATTTATTATTGTTGTTGTGTCACTGCAAAAACAAATTTCCCCAGGAGGGACAATAAAGCTCTGAACTGAATGTGCTGTTCCTCTGCAGCTCCTCATGGAGAGGATGGGCAGAGTTGTCCAGGGTGGTGCGTATATTCTCATATGTTATATTATGCTAATTATTAAGTCAAAGCAACTGGTAGTGTAGACTTCATTGTCGGTGTCATGTAAACTTTATTTTGAAAACAGGATATGTGCTGTCACATACAAACCCATCATGATCATAATATGGGACAGCTGCCAACCCTACCTCAAGGTGTGGCCACTTCTCTGAATCATGTTCAGGTTCTACATAAATTGTCCACTGATGCATCATGGGAGTTGAGTTTAAGAATCAGAGGATCATCATGTGATGTTTTTATTTTGTTCATGTTATGTTTTATTTTTTATATTATTATATTTTCTTTTCTTTTTTTATCGTTTAATATGTTGTTTGGAAACTATCCTTGTGGTGTATTTGTAAGGCTATGTACAGTATGTTCTCTCTGTAAATAGGATCTATATCATTGTAACAAACTGTATATTTGCAATGCACCATAAATATCCTGTAAGAGATTCTGCTAATAAAAAACAAATCTTTGAAAAAAAAAAAGAATCAGAGGATCAAACATGTATCGAAACTCACTCAGGGCAGACAACATCGTTCACAAATGGATTATATGTTCTTATGATAATTGATCCAGAGGAACAAATGATTCTGTTTCCTGCTCTGGTGAAAAACATGGAGCTATTTTAAGATAATTGATCTATGGTGAAAACCTCAGTCTATTTGCCCTCAGGTGCATTCTGGTCCTGAACCTATTTCAACTGTGTGAGCTCATGAAGCCACAGAGTCACATGAAAAACAACACAGCAAACTGAAACTGACAAACTATTAGTCATCTATCAAACAATCCTACTCCACTGGACAAACCAGTGACAAACAGAAACTACCAGAGGATTTTATTCTAATGAGTTCAAACAAAACAAAGTCAGTCACAAAAAATTAAAGGAAGGAACAAATAAGGAAACAAATGTTTCCTCTTGACTTCAAACAGCTTCTGCTGAGTTTCACATGTTTGGATTCTTCCAACTTCAACTTCGACTTCATTGTCCCCAGAGGGAAATTTTCTTTCTCTTGTTTCCTGGTTCCTCCCACACATCAGATGTGAATTTGAATATGAAGTTGTTTGTCCCTGTGATGGACAGGTGACCTTTCAAGGTGAGCCGTGCTCTCTTATTCAACAGCTGCTGAAATCCAGCTTACAGCTTTAGATAATAGTAGGCAGCTAAAGGTTTGTTGTGGTTTCTCCATCAAGATCTTTATGAAGCAGCTTCTTGTTCTGGTTCTAATGACTCATCTGATCGTCTCTGATGTTGTCACCTGAGTGTCACCTGAGTGAGAGTGAGTGTTCACCTGGCTCAGGTCAGGACAGGTAGAATCTGTGGCTTCTGTTTCCTCGAGTTTCATCTCCAGACTCCGCCCCGGTCGGTGATAAAATGATGTCAGAGCAGACAGGTGAGACAGAGACAGAGACGACGCTCACTGAGAGACATCGCTGAGAGACAGAAATCGATGTGAATCTATCGACATGGAAACACTCCATAACCGTGACGACAGGAGACTGCAGCCGTCGAGAAGAGAGGTGGTCAGAGGTAAGAGGTAACAACACACAGGTGAACACAGAGGTCGACGCCATCAACAGAGAAAACTTTACTAATTTAACAAACTTTATAAAACTTTACCAGAGGAGGAGCTGGGATGAGAAAGAGCTTTGTAGAGTGAGGCTGTTCTTCAGTGTTTGATTTGACTATCAAAAGCTTGAACATTTTCATTTTGTGCTTTGAGTCCTGTAGAATAGAATACAATGTATTTGTCACTGTTTAAGGGGGTTATTAATTTTGATTACATGATTTTATGCTCAGCAAAGATGGAAAATCTATAATATAAGCCAATGTTTCTGTTGTTCCTGTTAAAAAGAGTCAGAACAGAAGGAAGAGTCGGATCCAGAGCAGCATTTACAGGTTTAATCAGCACAGGTTCAGCTTCTTCTAAATACATGTGTGCTGCGCCCAAAGACTGTAGCCATGAATTGCTGAACCACTTCTCTGTAGGCTGCTTCATTGTTGTGTGATATCAGACCTAGTGCTTTAAGTGGGAAAGGGACAGTAGGTCTAGGTCAAACATAAGGCTGTTGGTGAACAATCTGAAAAAGAAGACAAACAATATCAAACTTAGAACAAGAAGAGGCAATAACTGGGAAGATTATGGTAAAGCTGAGTTTTCATGCCGCATTGTTTTTTATTCTGTTTGGATAAAGAACAAAGGAATTCCATTATCAAGGGTTTAAAAATCTCTGCCACCATCTCAGAAATCACAGTCATCGACTGCGTTTACATGGACTTCACTTCAGTATACCGGTTTTGATCAAATTTGGGATATGTTGTTTACATGCTCAAATACAGAAATGGGCTACTTAAAAATCCCGATTAAAACTCGGATATAGAAGTCAATTTAAACGCAGTCATTGTCTACAATAGTGATTTTCAAAAATTGGGGGCCCCCAGGGGAGCATCAGTAAATTGTAGGAAAAATTTGTTAAAATGCTGAAATTAATAAATACTTAGAGAATTACTTTTTTGAATCAACTTATTATCCTATTTATTATATTTACAATTAATGATAATATGACACTTATCAAAATTGATTTTGCTCTTCCTACCCCCAACTGACTGCAAATCAAAACAAAATCAAATAAATTGTTTACATGGGTCCAAAAATCCCATTTACAATCTGATTGATCTCTTAATCTGATTGTAAATGTCACATGTAAACACAGTACCGGATTCACCCGGATCTGATTGTAATTCAGATCGGATTGTAAGAGGTCGTCTATGCCGATTGATAATCAGATTCATGCCATAAGATTCCCATAGAAATACCAAGTAATTTTAAGTCATAAAGTGGTAATAATCTCTGCCGTGTTCAGTAACCACGTCAATTTAACAAAATAAAGTGAGTGCTCGCGGCAGCGCCGCTGCTCGTTAAAAACAGCTGTAACGTGCTTTCAGGTCCAGAAATGTTTGTAATATCACTGCAAAAAGTCGCTAGATTTGTCCCTATAGTCGCTCACTTTTGACAAAAAAAGTCGGCAAGAAGGTTTGGAAAGTTGCCAGATTTAGCGACACTGCAGCTGTTTACAATCAGCTTCAACTGGTCCATGTATACGGGGATTAAATATGGATCGCATTATTTAGTGTTCATGTAAACAGATCGGATACGATTCATTTAATACGATTGTTTACAATCAGATTGAGAAAAACACTGCATGTAAACCTAATGTTCACCTGCACCAGTCTGCGTCTTCCAGGATATACATAGCCTAAGTGTTTTACAATGAACTGATTAGTCTAATACATTTTATTTTGTTAAGTTGACGTGGTTACTGAACACGGCAGAGATTATTACCACTTTATGACTTAAAATTACTCGGTATTTCTATGGGAATCCTCTGGGAGTGTCGCCACTCTGTTATCAGTCCCTCTGGTAGTCGAGGCAGTTTGTTTCACTGCTTCCTTTCTCCCAACTTAAGGTTGTCTGGATCGTATCCAATATATTTTTCTAATTTTTGGTGATACCTGCTACGTGCAGGCTTGGCCAAAAACTTTAGAGTACTCGCTTCCCATCATTCCCATCACCACAGGCATCGCTTTCCTACTTGATTTTGGTCAGTGCTCTACAACTGTGTGCAAACAGTGCAACCATAGCAAAACTGAGTGGGCTCATGCTGTTTAAGCAGTTCTATTACAGTAATAGGTTGTTTTCAGTCATGTGGTTCTGATGAGACGCAGGGGGCAGAGCTGTGTCAGATAGAGGGCAGGAAGTGTGGACACTTGCAAGTAGACGTTCAATCAAGATTTGAGAAGTGAGATACATCCTCAAGAGTGGGACACAAAACAAGCCTCCCTTTAATTCGAGGTTATCCTGAACTTTCAATCTGTTTCTTTCCACAGCTTGGCGCTTACCCCATACATCACAGACCATAAACATCCACAGACTGATTGGAAGCCTGTTGAGGATAAGTGTTTTATCTCTGAAGCCCCTGAAGTCAACGATACGATCTAGCTTTCTGAAGTTTATGAGATCACTAAACCCCAATGTTCAAATTCCTACCAAAGAGGAGATAGTTAACTACATACTTCAGAGCGCTGCTCCTCGGCCGGCGGCTCTACCACCTGCGTTAAATGAATTGTATGAGTGTGTTTTCATGGCCTTGGTTTCTGGGTCTGTGGGAATAACTCTTTACGGCATGAATACGGCTGCATTTGTTCTACCCTCTGTCATTATGGGGAATGTGCAGTCCTTAGTAAACAAAATGGATGAGTTAGCTGCTTGTCTGAAGTGTGATTGCCTATACCGGCATAGCAGTTTACTCTGCTTTACAGAGACGTGGTTTACTGACAAGACACCAGAGTCAGATGTGAAACTGAAAGGTTTTACACTCTATCGGAGGGACAGAGATCCAGAGCTCACAGGTAAAACGAAAGGCGGGGGCGTTTGCATCTACGTAAATGAGTGGTGGTGCCATCCAAACAATGTCACAGTAGTAAAAGGAGTATGCAACCGGAATGTTGAACTCCTCGCAGTTAGTTGTCGACCTTATTATTTGCCCAGGCGGTTCTCCCATGTGATTGTCTTAGTTGTCTACATTCCTCCATCAGGTAAAGAGAAGGAGGCAAGAGAGACAATATCAGAGATTACACAAAACTTACAGCGTTCCTCTCCTGATGCACTGGTCATCATTAATGGAGACTTTAACCAGGGTTCTCTCTCCTCCTCTCTATCATCCTTAAAACAAGTGGTGAAATGTCCAACGAAAGGAGATAAGACTATTGACCTGTTTTACACAAATGATAGAGAGGGCTTTGAGGCCGAAGCTCTCCCTCCACTGGGCAAATCGGACCATAACTTGGTATTGGTGATGCCCAGATACCCTCCGGTGAAGGTGACCGCTGAAGTTAACCGTTACAGTAATTCCTGTCTTTCCCCATCTTTACTTAATAATAAAACATGGATGACCATTGAGGTAGACGCTACTATTTACAGGAAACAAGCTGCTTTTTATAGTAGAAACAAGGACAGGCTTAAAGATGCTCAAAGGGAGTTGGAAGAAATGATTAGACAGGGCAAGCGAAAAGTGAAAAGGTTGAAAAAACTCTCAAAAAAACGCACTGAATCCAAGAAAATGCAGATGTGAACACGCCACATATTCTATTATATTAAAAAACGTTTATGCCAACCGTTGAAAAGACGTTTATGCCAACTGTTGAAAAAACGTTCATGCAAACTGTTGAAAAAACGTTGAAAAACGTTCATGCCAACTGTTGAAAAAACGTTGAAAAACGTTCATGCAAACTGTTGAAAAAACGTTGAAAAACGTTCATGCCAACTGTTGAAAAAACGTTGAAAAACGTTCATGCAAACTGTTGAAAAAACGTTGAAAAACGTTCATGCAAACTGTTGAAAAAACGTTGAAAAACGTTCATGCCAACTGTTGAAAAAACGTTGAAAAACGTTCATGCAAACTGTTGAAAAAACGTTGAAAAACGTTCATGCCAACTGTTGAAAAAACGTTGAAAAACGTTCATGCCAACTGTTGAAAAAACGTTGAAAAACGTTCATGCAAACTGTTGAAAAAACGTTGAAAAACGTTCATGCCAACTGTTGAAAAAACGTTGAAAAACGTTCATGCAAACTGTTGAAAAAACGTTGAAAAACGTTCATGCAAACTGTTGAAAAAACGTTGAAAAACGTTCATGCCAACTGTTGAAAAAACGTTGAAAAACGTTCATGCAAACTGTTGAAAAAACGTTGAAAAACGTTCATGCCAACTGTTGAAAAAACGTTGAAAAACGTTCATGCAAACTGTTGAAAAAACGTTGAAAAACGTTTACGCCAACTGTTGAAAAAACGTTGAAAAAACGTTTACGCCAACTGTTGAAAAGACGTTGAAAAAACGTTTACGCCAACTGTTGAAAAGACGTTCAGAATTGGTTCAAAAGTGAAAGTTTTTTTAACGTCTATTCAACGTTCATGTACAGTATAAACCATATTTCACCAGGAAACGCTATATTTAGTTTTTTCTGCTTATTTAGTGTGTATCATGCAGCATGATTATGATGGGTTTTTTTCATCAGCATCAGTAGCTACAGAACTGACATGGGGTTTGAGGAGAATTCAATCAACCTTTATTTAATGGGAGCATTGAAAAAAAAACCTTTGAAAGTAACGAAAAAGTTACTTTTTCAGTAACGCATTACTTTTAACTAAGTTACTAACTGAGTTACTTTTTTATGAAGTAACTAGTAACTGTAACTAGTTACTATTTTTGAGTAACTAGCACAACACTGCTAAACAGCCATCACCAGGATGTGTCTTGAATATAGCTCAGTGCTCTCTGTGGGTTGCAATAAAAACCAACAGGAAGAGAGCTAGAGCGAATTCAGATATGTGCCTACATAATCTTCAAAAGAAGAGCTGGTAATATCTCACAACCCCTACCAAGCACATTTAAAAACAACCCAAGTTGACCAAAGTGCCATCGCTCCAGACCAGGAGAGAGCAGACTGCAGTGAAGGTGGTCAACAATATGCACCTCTGTCCTGCTATCTACAACAGCTTCTCTTCTGCTGTCTTGAAAAGTTCTGTAGTTTTGCATGAATTAATAAAATCAAATCAAATCGAATCACTTGTGTACTCTGCGTTCCTCTCTCCCTTGCACACTGCAGTTCTCCGACCCAGCCTATTCTTCTTGTTCCTCAAAAAGGGTGTAAATCCCGGTAAACCATGGTCAGAATGGGTGTAAATGTAGTACGCACTTTTTACCACCAGGCTTTGGCTTGATATATCCCAAATTTGGTGGAGAAAATTGCGTATGCAGCAAACGGGGGTGTTTGGGGAGGGTCAACCCTGTGCCCTGTCCCCTGAACTGTCATTTTCTGTAGTTTGGCCTTGGTGTCTCGCACTCCTCTCTCTGTGTTTCTGCAGATCCACCGGAGCTCCATCTCTCTGCACCAGCCGCCACCTGCATCGCCCCCCTGTTCCCCCTGCCACTGGACCAGCCTGCCCCCCCTTTCCATGGACCAGTCTGCTACCCGGTCCTCCCCACTGAGCTGGCCAGCTCCCCCCCGTCACCAGAAGACACCCCCCCCCCCATTAACTTTTTGCACATTTCTCCTGGTTTTCCCTGATAAAGGGTTTTCTATGGAGTTTTTCCTCAGTCGAAGCGAGGGTCTAAGGACAGAGGATGTTGTTATGATGTCATGTGAAGCCCTTTGAGACAAACTGTTTGTGAAAACGGGCTATAGCCTACTAATAAAATTGCCTTGCCTTGCCATGAATCAGTCTGCCATCCAGTCCTCCCATTGAGCTGGCCTGCTCTCCCTGCCCCTCTCCCTGCCCCTCCCCATCAACTCTTGTTTTTTCTCACATTCTATGTTGTAAACTGTCTTGTCTGTAACAACATCTACTGCACGTCTGTCCGTCCTGGGTGAGGGATCCCTCCTCTGTTGCTCACCCTGAGGTTTCTCCTGGTTTTCCCTGTTAAAGGGTTTTCCATGGAGTTTTTCCTCAGTCGATGCGAGGGTCTAAGGACAGAGGATGTTATGATATTTGAGAATGGTTAGTTTTCCTTAGACATCCATTCATATCAGACAAGACACTCAAAGGACTTCCACCTTCCCCTTTGTCAGACATCATACATACAATCAACGCATTTTAAAATACAAAGGACCATCCCTATGGAACAATCTACCTACACACTTAAAACTGTTGGGTTATTTTCATAGCCCAACCGCTGGGCTGCTGTGGATTTTGAGCTGATTGGGTTGTTTTTACCCAAGGTTGGGTTAAATATTTTGACCCAACAGATTGGGTTGAAGATATTTGAGCGGGCTTTTGATTTGAACGGGCTGAGGCAAACTTTCATCACTCTCCAGTTTGAGACCAGAGAAAACTATGTAAATGGTAAGTAAAACTAAAATTATTACCCTACAACATCTAATTTTGGTAGCTTAATGTGGTAACTAAATAGTTGTGCCTTAGTTATTAGCTACTTACAAATTTCACCGTGACTCCAGCCGTTTTTTTCCGTTCTTTTCTCTCCTTCTAGCTAACGTTAGTTATTTTCAACTGATAAAATACTTGTTTCCTTCACTTGTGACACACACTCCGAAAGACTATCAAAGTCTAGCAGTGCAGGGATATAATTCCGTTAGCTGTGTGTGTATAACGTTAACGTTTATGTACTCGAACCGTTTTTGCTGTGTATAATAATATAACGGTCAAAGCGGTGACCGTTTCCATAGTAACGCAGCAACTTCCGAACGTTGGGGGTGTCGGGGCGCGAGAGCTACGGTTACTCCGGTACTGCAGCTTCACACTATTGGTATGATGTCGGGAGGGAGGTGGTTAGATACCCCCAGTGTAACGCACCTCGCCATTAGCAGTATTCCGGCATAAATTTAATCCATGGTCTAACACACCATGACACCGAGTTAACACACCGAGTAAACGTTAGACCCCCCCCCCCTTTGCTCTGCACCGGAGTGAGCAAACCTGCAGTGAATGTAGCGTTCATGTGGCCTCAGTATAATCGGAAAAACTAGTTTCTGACTGGAAAAAAATCATCAGAATACTCCCTCATGTCGGCAAACAACTGGTCAACTTGGTAGTTGCTGATATCAACGTCTTATCCACGGTATTTTACCAATAACCCATGTTACACTTGAACCATAGAAACATGAACATAAACACGCCAAAAAGGTCTGAAGAACGGCTCGCAACTGGGAACTTCCGTCAACACGTGAACGCAGCACAACGTGCACCGGTGGGTGTGTAAACAGAAAATGACGGCGCTAATGCGGGACGGTCACGGTAATAAAGAAGAGTTGTACAGTTCGCTGTAATGAATGTTCTAAGCAAGTTCCATGAGGAGGAAAAAACAGCGCCATCAGTCTGAAACATGATCGTCGCTCCGACGGAGTTTTCAAAGCTACGAGGACGATGCTAACGGCGGTAGCAACGTAAAGCTAACTGTAAGAAGCCACCGGGAGTCCGGGACACAAACACACACTGCCTGCCCCCCCTCTCCTCCCTCTCCTCCTTGAGAAAGCAGCAACAGCAACAACTGAACTTCATTTATTTTAGTGAAACGTTGTTCATTTGTATTTGTATGGAAGCAGCCAAGCAAAAATCATTTCAACTTTTTTTTTTTTTTACCTATGGAATGCACTTTCCCACTTTGAATTTATTTTAAATCCTGATGCAAGTTAATATTGTTGGGACATACTTTTTTTGGGGGGGGGGGGACGATATACATTCAGTTCGGGACGGTTCAAAATATATTTCGGGACGGTGGTCAAAAAAGTTAGTCTGGAGCCCTGCACAGCACTGTGCATTACTTGTGGAGTTGAACCTAACCTGTTGTATGAACCAATTGTTGAATCTTGTTGTTTTTTTCTTCTCTTTTTTCTTTTCAGCCTGGAACAAACATGGTGGGGTACGGGGACAGCTCTCCATTCTGACGCACCTCCACTTCGACACCCCGCTGTTCCGAAACACCGCTGTTCCGACAGCCTCCGCTCGTGCTGACAGCTGACTGAGGGAGATGCTTTGGTTGGGCTTAGGCAATGAAGAAAGGAGTAAAAAGATCAGGTGGAGGCTAGACAGGCTAGAAGCAGAATGAACGTTAGGTCTTTATGTCATTAATATGAAGTATTTGCTTGTTTTGCAGTCTCAAAGATGGATCTCAAAGATGCTCCCCTTCCTGACCAGTTGTTCTTGCTATAGACACAGTCGGCAAGCAAGGAAACGTCACATCCGGTCAGGGCCGTGGGGGAAAACAAACCGTTTCCCCCATACACACTCATGCAAAAATGCGGCATTTTAAACCTTTGTCAAACGCTTTTTCGCCGTCCTTTCTTAGTTTTAATCACATGTATATGCTGACAAAGAGCTATATTTTTAGAAACTCATCACGATCTGGGTCGATTGTTGTCCGTACATTTTAAAATATTAGGTATTTCACAGTCAGTCATATTTGTCTTCCCCCACGGCTCTGACGCTCTCTTAGTCGCCGCCGGCCGCCTCTAGACACTCGGAGACACTGTCTGAGGTTTTGTGTATTATTTTGCACCGCAAATAAATTCAAAAACCACAACCTGAGCTTTTATATCTGAACATCTCTCATCTTCTCCAAACGTGTCGCTCAGACCGGAAGTGAAGGTTGCCAACCCTGCTGACTCGGTGTAGGCTATGGCTGTGAAAACGTATATTTTAAGATGTACGGACAACACTCGACCCAGATCGTGATGAGTTTTCTAATATATAGCTCTTTGTCAGCATATACATGTGATTAAAACTAAGACAGGACGGCGAACAAGCGTTTGACAAAGGTTTAAAATGCCGCCTTTTTGCATGAGTGTGTATGGGGAAAACGGTTTGTTTTCCCCCACGGCCCTGACCGGAAGTGACGTTTCCTTGCTTGCCGACTGTGTCTATTGTCAGTGACTACTATGTTTTTATTTTAGTATTTTATTTTATAATTTTTTATTCCTGTCGGTATTCTGAAGGTTTTTACAGAGGGGGTTGTTGATATATCATTTATACAACATTTTATTCCAAAAACATGGCGAAATTAGATTTTTCTTTTAGGGCTGGCGACAGTATTTTCTCAGAGTGATAAAAAGAGATATCCAAAATCCCTCTGTAAAAACTTCTGACTTTATTTTGAAAGTGGCTTTATCCATTGTTCAGATTTTGGTTCTGGAAATATGCAAATTGGCGCAGATTTCATTAGATATTGACTCATTTACATAAAATTGTATTTTATTTTTGACAAAAGTTGATAAGTTTCATGGTGATATTTGTTAGTTATGCATTTTGAATGTATTTTAAGGTAAACATTTTGAGTCCAAAAAAATGAACTTTCATGCTGAAACTCGCACTGTTTTAATTGTTGTTTTTAATAAAATAATGGACATTATGTACTTGTTTCGTTGAATAATTTCATGTTTAATAACATTTTTTTTCATAATACTAAGGTTAATGTTCATTAATGAATGCTAATTTTGCTCTTGAACCAACATTTTGATTTTAACCCACTTCTTTGGTAACATTAACCCAACAACATGGCTGTTTTTTAGCCCATTTATTAGTTAATATAACCCAACAACATGGTTTTAATTTAGCCCATTTATTGGATAACATTACAATAACATTAACCCAACAGCAGAGTCGTTTCAACCCATTTTTGGGTATACAGTCTCAACCCAACATGCTGGGTTAAGCCATAACCCAACCCTGTTGGTCTAAAACAACCCAGCGTTGGCCAGGTCCAAAAATGGACCAGCGTTGGGTTGGACGTTAACCCAATTTGGGTTATTTTTAACCCAACAGTTTTAAGTGTGTACATCACTACAATCATTATCCACACTTTGTTACATAAACCTGAACTGTTGTGCTTTCATTAAAATGACTATGCAAGTGTGTGTGGGAGCCTTCTTTGATCTTACCATTGAAAAACACCATGTTTTTTCCCCAGAATTCACATTAACATACTTGAGAAAATAAGATGGTCTAAACAGTCTAAATTATAAAATTTATACTGCATTTTGTCTCTATGAACTGGCAAATGCAGCTGCTAGATTTTTAAAAAAAATTTTTTATTGTTAATAAATAAATAAATACAGACTGAACTGTGAAATGATGGCAATTTATGGAGTTTGTGCCATGAAATATGAAAGGATTATAAATGTATAAAGCTCAAATTTACTCTGTCCAATTAGAACAACAACAACAACAACAAGGTATTAGGTGATGGGGAAAACATGATAATACTTTTGTTTGAGCTGCCTCAGTTCTTTAAAATATGGTAAATATGGGAATTTAAGAGATCTTTGACCAGTGAATGAGAGGGTGTGTCCAAACGTTTATCAGATAAACAGAGACAGAGGTGGGAACTGAGGACGAAACAGCGTCTCACACACACACACACACACACACACACACACACACGCACACACACACTAATTGAGTCCCGCCCCTCTCTCTCCTCCGGGACCTGTTACTGTCGTCGTCTGATTGGCTCAGATGTTTATCAGTCATCAGCTCTCAACCCACTCATCATTGGCTTGTTACGGTGACAGGCCCCGCCCCCTTGTGACCTCATAACCCTCCAATCAGCCTCATGTGTGATACCTGTGACCCTGACAGACTGAACTGTGGGAAAAACCAGCTGCTGATGCTCACACAGGAGGAAGAAGATTCATCATCATCAAGAATATTTGTCTTATTTCTAGTCAAAATATAATTTCTAGTCAAAACGAATCTCATTAGCCTATACTTAAAATAAGACTCATCACATTAAAAAGCACAGTGTTTTAGACACTTTTTTTTTTTTTTTTTTTTTTACTTTTTTCAAGCAAATTTGAACTTGAAATAAGTAGAAAAATCTGATAGTGGAGCAAGTTTCTCTTTCTTATCACAAGCACAAAGAACTTGCTTTCACTGGCTTATTAAGTGAAAATGATCTAAAAACAGGTGATGAGTCTTATTTTAACTGGAAAGCGATTAGTTTTAACTAAAATTGAGATATTTTGACAAGAAATAAGACAAATATTGGAAAGATTTTGAGTTTTTACAGTGTTTAAATTATTACCCGACAAAATAAAAGCTGACTTCATCCCCTCTGACCTTCAGAATAAAAGCACTGAACACAATGAGTTGAGGAGAATCACTTGAACGCACCATGAAAACTATTGATCGTCATGTTCAGATCAATCACATCAGTCAGTGTCAAGTTTTTTTATGTTGTTTTTTTTATTGATCAGTTACTGATACATTAAAAAACAATCAATATTCTACTGAACATCACAACAACAGTGAAAACAAACGTTCCTTTAACGTTAAAGAAACCGAGTCACGTCGTCTGTTTCTGACTGAACACAGAGACACGTCAACACTAATCGTCTAATCGATAATCGATAACCAATAATCAATAATAACAGTAATCAGGGATGTGAATATCACACAGACTCTGGGCCTCTCAGGGCGGAGCTCTGAGGTGCGTTCAAAGACCACAGGTCGTTGCTGCTGCTGCTGGTATACGACTCCTCTGGAGCCAACATGGTGGACCGTCAACGCTCCGGTCCGGTGTCGTTAGGCCACGCCCCCTCATCCTGCTGCTGCTCAGGTGGAGGCGCTGTAGTTAGGCCACGCCCCCTCGCCGTGCTCCTCCCAGTCTCCGTCCGTCGAGCTCTCGCAGCTGGAGGATGAAGGCGATAGCTCCGCCCCCTGAGGCCCCGCCCCCAGGTGCTGGTCGGCGGCGAGCCCGTCCAGGAAGTGGATGTACCTGAGGGCGAGGCGCAGGATCTGGTTCTTGCTGAGCTTCCTGTCGGGGGGGTGGATGGGGAGGAGGCGCCGCAGCTCGGAGAACGCGCCGTTCACGTTCTGCTGCCGCCAGCGCTCACGACTGTTGGTGACGACCCTGCGACCCATCACGACCCGCGGACCGGCGCCTGGAGAGGACAGGAGAGGGGGGGGGTTAACGAACAGCCAATGGGAGTGTCCGACTGAGTCACATGACCTCACATAATGATAATCAATCGTTTTTAAAGGGATATGCCAACATTTTTTTTTCGTGTCTTGCCTCACTCCTGAGTCCATGACCAGCAGAAAGACTCCATCCTTTCCACTGTGCGTGCAGTAACCATGGAGATAGAGCCGTATCGCCTGTAATTAGCTTAGCTCAAACACTGGAAGTGTATGGGTAGTGTTAGCCTTAGCTTAGCTCAAACACTGGAAGTGTATGGGTAGTGTTAGCCTGCCTCCACCTAAAGTAGCTAATTAGCTTAGCTCAAACACTGGAAGTGTATGGGTAGTGTTAGCCTGCCTCCTCCTGAAGTAGCTAATTAGCTTAGCTCAAACACTGGAAGTGTATGGGTAGTGTTAGCCTGCCTCCACCTAAAGTAGCTAATTAGCTTAGCTCAAACACTGGAAGTGTATGGGTAGTGTTAGCCTGCCTCCTCCTAAAGTAGCTAATTAGCTTAGCTCAAACACTGGAAGTGTATGGGTAGTGTTAGCCTGCCTCCTCCTGAAGTAGCTAATTAGCTTAGCTCAAACACTGGAAGTGTATGGGTAGTGTTAGCCTGCCTCCACCTAAAGTAGCTAATTAGCTTAGCTCAAACACTGGAAGTGTATGGGTAGTGTTAGCCTGCCTCCACCTAAAGTAGCTAATTAGCTTAGCTCAAACACTGGAAGTGTATGGGTAGTGTTAGCCTGCCTCCACCTAAAGTCATCAGAGAAACTCTTCATCAACTCTAAACGGACCGATCTTCGTCTCAGAGCTGACAAAACTCTCTGGTAAGGCATCTTGAGTGGTCAAATGCCGCTAACGGGACGAGATCGGTCAAAACGGAGGGTTCAAGCAAAGACGGTTTATTTTGGTTCAAGCTAGCTACATCGAGGGTAGGTTAGCTTCCTGTTTCAAAATAAAAGCACAAATTCTAGCGTCATGGTTTTCTGTATGTAAAGGGAAACGTTGATAAAGTGATATATTTACAGAGTTTAGAGCTCGGGCAGGAGGCAGGCTAACGCTACCCATACACTTCCAGTGTTTGAGCTAAGCTAATTAGCGATGCGCTAGCTCTGCCTGTCTCTCCCTTGTTACTGCACACACGGTGGAAAGGATGGCGTCTATCTGCTGGTCATGGACTCTGGAGTGAGGCAAGAATGTCGGCGTATCCCTTTAAGTCTGATGAGTTGAATCTTTGAATTAAAAAAGATCCCTGAACGCATCACATACAAATAGCCTATACAACAGATTTCCCAGCATGCATTGCTCCCAGTTATAATATGTGAAGATTAAATAATCAAATATAAAACATTAGCCTACATTTAAACCTCATGCTAATTTAAACATTTCATCAATTGAGTATCATTATAGATTATTAGTGCATCATTGATACTGTCTGACGTCATGTGATGGTATAAATATGGAAGGTTTTCTCACCGTTGTTGAGGCTGATCAGCTGATCACTGAGAGAGAGAGAGAGAGAGAGAGAGAGAGAGAGAGAGAGAGAGAGAGGGGTTAACACACTTTTAGTTACACACCAGTCTTAATAAAGACAGTGAACGCCTCATTTCATTTCATTTTGCCATCCCATTCATGGTTTAAATACTTCACACGGTTGCACATCTTTTTACACAGTTGAATTGAAAATAAGGGTTATCGTTTCAAATAATCATACAGAGGTTTTTAGTGATTTATAAATGTAGCTAAAAGTGTGTTTTATAGTTTATATTGGTAGATTTCTATTATAAATTCCTGAATCCCTGGTCTTTTTGAGGAACATTTACATTTGTGAATGTAAAATTCCTATCTAATAAAATTAATAAAACTAAAGAGGTCCTTGCCCTTTAAACCTTTTCTCATCATATAGAAGAATTATAGCTCTGTTGGTTTTTTAAGTCTAAGCTTAGTTTCAAACAAATGTCCAACTTCCTCCCAGAACACGTTGACGTCATAACATTCATTTAAAAATCTAAATATTATAATATATAATATAAATAGTCAGAGTCTTTACCTGTCGCAGGTGAAGCGGTGACGCGGAGCCTCGTGCATCATGTCTCGTGCAGGTAGCAGTAAGCAAACTGGACTGGTCCTGGTCTCCTCGTGCACCTCCTTTTATACCGACCCACAACCCCGACTCACGCGACCCCCCCGGTGTCGTGACGCTTCGTTTCCATAGAGACGCCGTCGATAACAACAGAGTCATTAAGCCCAGACGGAGCGGGTCCCAGGAGGAGGACCAGGTCCCAGGAGACCAGGACCAGTTCCTCCTCCTCCTCCTCCTCCTCCTCCTCCTCCTCTTCCTCTTCCTCTTCCTCCTCCTCCTCCTCCTCCTCCTCCTCCTCGCGCTGCTGGAGTCGTGTTTTCCGGCGTCTCCTCCTCCGTCACGACCCCGGAGCCCAGAGACCGGAAACTGGTCCAGGACCATGATCAGGAGAGACACGAGGACCCCGGAGGTTCATCATCACATCTGGAGCTCAGCCAGGTGTGAAACCAGCTGCTGCAGTGACGTCACGACCCTGAACATCTGTAGCTGGGTAGAGCTGGTCCAGACCGGAAGTCACCAGAACAGGTTAAACACTCATCACATGCAAAAAAAACTGTAGTTGAAATGTTTATCGGATCAATAATGATGGAATTTAAGATTTTATTCAATTCCGTATGTGTCAAACATCAGACAACAAGACAACAACCATGTTAAACAATACAATAGGCTACTGGAGACACAGGTGTCTCTTTTTAACTTTGTAGAATTTCCCTCTTTTGACTTTAATTAGGCTATTTATTTATTTATTTATTTGTTTGTTTAAGCTTCTGTTGTATCTGTTGTTGTGTTGTTCATCTTGCCTATACAGAAAGTCTGAAATAGCATTTACACACTAACAATTCAAAGTTTGGACACACTTCCCCTCCTTTCTTTATCTTAATCACTTTCTACATTGTTTAAACTGAAGACAAAAACAGTGTCTGTTATTCTTGTGGAGTTTGTCTTTGTTCATCGTGTCTGTTATTGTTTGTCTACAAAATGTTTTTCACATGCTGTTTATTTTTTTCTATACCTGCAGAACTAAATGTGTCCAACACTAATTACCCTGTTGGCACAAAAAGTTGATTTGATTTGATGTGATATTAAAGGTCCAGTGTGTAAAATGTGGTTAAAACCGTGACACCAACGTTCAGATTCTAGTTTGCAAAGTGACGGACGGTGGCCTCCGAGGACCAAACAACCAGTTTACCAGGACTGTGACGACGGGAGCGATGAGATGAAGATCTAAACCATTTTACCTGATGTCTGCTGTTTCCTTCTTCTTCTTCTTCTTCTTCTTCTTCTTCTTCTTCTTCTTTGTTGGTTTATTAATGAACTCTCTGATTGGCTGGATTTTCCCTTCAGGCTGCCATACAAACATGGCGGCACAAGACCCTTGTTATATGAGAAGAATTATAAAGCTACGAAAACCAAACAAAATGTATTTTATAGCGATTATAAACTTGTATTCATGGGTGGATTTGTCAAAATATTACACACTGAACCTTTAAATACAAGAAAAAAAGACGTGATCTTAAAGCCACAGGTGGTCGGAGCTGCACGACCTCATCACCCTGAACATCCTGAATGAACACATTAATTAACCATTGACATTCTGACCTCAGATCAGATAAACAGCTGTGAGTGTGAAAGAGACACAACACACACACACAAATACACACACACACACACACACACACACACAAACACACACACCTTTAAATCAAGTGTAACGAGGAGGAAATGTGACAATTCAAGTTGATCAGATAAACAGAGACAGAGGTGGGAACTGAGGACGAAGCAGCGTCTCACACACACACACACACACACACACACACACACACACACACACACACACACACACTAATTGAGTCCCGCCCCTCTCTCTCCTCCGGGACCTGTTACTGTCGTCGTCTGATTGGCTCAGATGTTTATCAGTCATCAGCTCTCAACCCACTCATCATTGGCTTGTTACAGTGACAGGCCCCGCCCCCTTGTGACCTCATAACCCTCCAATCAGCCTCATGTGTGATACCTGTGACCCTGACAGACTGAACTGTGGGAAAAACCAGCTGCTGACGCTCACACAGGAGGAAGAGGAGGAGGATGAAGATGTGTCTCTGCTCCACAGTCACAATTAAATTATAACCCTACAAAATAAAAGCACATCTGTGGCTCAGCAGCTGTTTTCATCCCCTCTGCCCTTCAGAATAAAAGCATGGAGTCATAAAAGATTAGAGTTTTTATCAGAAACCTTTAAAAATGATCGGAATTATTGATTTATTCATAATTATGTTTCTTTTAATTGAATCTAATGATTTTATTATTTGCTGTTTTATATTTAAAATAGTTTGTTCTTTTATATTCATATCATATTCATATATACTCAGAGGATGATAGAGATGTGTCTGGTCCACAGTCAGTGAAGTTCACATTTTAATTATTACCCAACAAAATAAAAGCACATCTGTGGATCAGCAGCTGTTTTCACCCATTCTGACCTTCAGAATAAAAGCCTGGCGTCAGAACAGAAGTTTTTATCAGAAAGTTTTAAAAAATGATCAGAAGAAATCATTGATTGATTTATATCATCATATGTTATTTATATGTTAGTTTTATCTGAATAAAAATTGCAGCTCTTTATTAAAAACTGTCTAAAATCTGTTCTTTTTTAATAAATATTTATTTTCACACACACACGCGCCTCTGTGTCTGATGTTACACAG
This sequence comes from Decapterus maruadsi, assembly GCA_030347415.2. Classification (NCBI taxonomy): domain Eukaryota; kingdom Metazoa; phylum Chordata; class Actinopteri; order Carangiformes; family Carangidae; genus Decapterus; species Decapterus maruadsi. The sequence continues at coordinate 1,167,745 of CM064886.1, read as the reverse complement.
TGACGTGGCGACACCTGCTGGTCACATCTGGACATCACATCTGTTCCTCTGATGACACAGTGTCACATCATCGCAGCCCTTCAGAGTAAAAGCCTGAAAAACACCTCACTGACACCTCAGAGAAAATAACACCGCTCAGCTTTTATTTTGAAGAGACATATTTTCCTAATGGAACAAATCAAACCGATCGATCAGCGATCAGTCAAACACTTGTGTTTTAAAACGTTGAGGACTTTGAAGGCACCGTGAAGAACAAACACCTGAACGCAACACGACTGGATTCACCTCTGTGTGTGTGTGTGTGTGTGTGTGTGATGATGTGTTCAAGTCCCTCTGGAAAGCAGACGTTTCATTTGGGTTTGGCAGTTTGACTGTGACATTTCTTGTTTTGTTTTGGTCCCGTGAACGCACCACGGTGCCGTCAGGGTCTGTGGTGCGTTCAGGCTCCTGCAGGCCGGCTCAAAGCGTCCGTCACTGGTCCGTGGAGGGTCAGAGTCCGTCAGGAGGGAGAAAAGCCATTGATCAATCAATCAATCAATCACAGACTCTGATCGATCAGTGATCGGCTGATCTGGAGTCAGTTTACAGTAGATAAAGCACGAGGTGAAAAAAACAAAAAACAAACTCGTAGAAAAAGAAACGAGACTTTTTTTTCTTTTAAGAAACAGGAGGAAAATTTTGGCGTCAGAGAGCGTCCTGCATCTCCATGGCAACGACATCACTTCGATGACATCATCCAACTCTTAAAAAAAAAAAAGATTATCCTGCTCCGCCCACAGAGCAGCTGCAGCTTTGGCATCCAACGGCAACAAGAGCAACAATAACAATAATAATAATAACAATAATAATAATGATAAATGATAATAATGTTTGGTCCTTTCTTCTTCCGATCCATAATCAATACCAGCGATCAGGCTCCTGATCGATAACGCCCCGTCGGCCTCGACTCATCTGAACAGAGACACAGATCAATAACGACATCAGTTACAACCAGTCGCACAGTTCAAACTGCAACTTTAATCAGTTTCTACAAACATGGACGTCATGGTGCATTCAGGGACACTCCGACACAATCAGCACTCTGTCGTTTATCACAGAGTCCGGTGTCTCTGAGGATGAGGATGATGATGATGATGAAGATGTGTTGTACGTTTCTGTATCTGAACCAAACTTCTGCTGTTGTTAACGCTATGACGCTTAAAATCACGAGTTGTCCCTGAACGCACCATGAAAACAGAGGGAATAAAATGAGGTCGACTGAAGTTTCACAAGCGATGACTCATCGATCGGAATCAATGGTTTTCACAATTCTGGGAAACTCTTTGTATCTTTTAAATATTTCACATTTGACTTCAAAACTTCAAAATAAAGCAGACGAATTACCCTTCAAAATAAGAGCCCCCTTTCTTAAAGACTGATAGGAAACTGTGTGGAAAAAGTGAAAGTGTTTTACTGTGACGTGTCTCTACTGATGTCGCCGTGACAACACATCAGCGTGTGTGTGTGTGTGTGTGTGTGTGTGTTGACCTCTGACCTGCGCAGGCTGCGGGCCTCGTACAGCGTGTCGTCCTCGTCGCTGTCGACGGCGTCCATCTCCACCGAGTCGTCGTAGTCGGACAGGAGGCCGTACTTCTTCTTCTGCGCCGGCTTCTTCAGCCTGAGCATCAACACAACACACACACACACACACACAGCACAGACACACACATTAGATTTCCTACACGACCCTGAACGCAGCACGAGCAGAGTTCAGACGATCCATGTTGTTTCACAGTTGTCTAACAGTGTTTCTCAACCGTGGGGGTCGAGTCACCTGAAATGTCTAGTAATTTAAAAAAATACTGATATATATATATTTTTGTAACTATGAAAAGCTCTGATGATTTTACTGAAATAATGATTAAAGGGTTGGCATTTATAAACTGGACAGCTTCAGCCTGTAGTTATAGTTATAGAACTAAGGACTGTGACTGATGCTCAACTGTAAATATATTCTATACTTTCACTATCTCTAATATAAATCAAGTTCAAATAAAATGCAGCATATAAAAATATCTGAGCTGCCTCGTGATGTCAACATGCACTGCAAACACTCGACATCTTTCCAAGAATATTTGTCTCATTTCTAGTCAAAACTAAACTCTTTTCACTTTAAATCAGACTCATCACCTAAAAATAAACTTGTTTTCAGATCATTTTCACTTGTTTCAAACTAAATTTCACTTGAAATCAGTAGAAAAATCTGCCAATGGAGCAAGTTTTTCTTTCTTATTACTAACACAAAAAACCTGCTTTCATTTTTCTACTTATTTCAAGTGAAAATTAGTTTGAAACAAGTGAAAATGATTTTAGTTGAGACCTTTTGACAAGAAATAAGACAAATATTCTTTCTAGATTGTGAGTTTTTGCAGTGATGTGACATCACACTTAGGAGTGACGTGTGATGTGACGTCTATGACACAGTTTCTTCATATTTACTCTCATAATTCATCAACCAACCAGCTGTCACGTGACCTGTGTGTGTGCGCGTGTGTGTTTGTGTGTGTTGTGTTGTGTTGTGTTGTGTTGTGTTGTGTTGTGTTGTGTTGTGTTGTGTTGTGTTGTGTTGTGTTGTGTTGTGTTGTGTGTCTCACCGCACGGCGCGGATCAGGAAGTACAGGACTCCTATCATGGTGATCCCGATCAGGACGTACAGGGCCCGCTGGATCATGGAGCTGTCCACGGAGAAGCTGCTCCCGGGCGCTCCGTGGTGACGGGTTCCGTTCCCGGTGCCGGTGCCGGTCCCGGTACCGGAGGAGTTGGTGACGGCTCGCGGCGCCCCGGTGGTGGTGGTGGTGGGCGCGTGCTCATCCGCCACGGACACGAGCAGCCAACAGGTCGGTACCAGGATCACGGAGAGAAGAGTTCTGACACTCATGATGTCGGTGGTCGGTGGTCGGTACCGGAGACAGAGAACCGACCGGGAGGAGGAGGAGAGGGCGGGAAAACAACAACAACTACTGACAAACTGACAACCACCGACCTGAGAGTTGTTTTCCGCCGCGTTGTCTCCGGTTTTATTTACACGAAGTTCAACTAGGAAGTTCTCCTCATCCACCTACTGCTGACGTCACACGAGAAAGAGACACTTCCGCCCTCAGATTGACTCACAGGCACGCGCCGACCAATCACAGCGCAGCCACGAGGCCTGCGAGTCCACACGGAGGGAGAAACCACACCGCGAGGGCGTGTGCGCGTGTACACTACTATACATGTATTTACAGTATATAATACGTATATACTTACTTTACTGTTAAGTATGTACTTATTACAGTATATAATAATATACTTATACTTATTATATTGTGCAGTATAAGTATACTTATTGTACTTTATAGCCTACTTATTGTATATACAGTGTATAGAAGTGTAGACACACACACGGAAATAAGTATATACTTATACTGTAATAAGTATACGTATGTATACAATTACTAGTACTAGTACTACTATACAATATACTTATTATAGTGTATATATACAGTATAATAAGTACTTATACTGTATATTTATTAGGGCTGTTTTCGACTAAGGATTTTCATAGTCGAATCTGATTCGTCAGATTTTGCCGTAGTCGACTAATAGTCGAACCTTTATTTTTTTTTATTTTTTTTTACATAGCAGCAAGATCGTAGGCTATTTGCAACTTTTTCCCGTTTCACAGATAAACCGGGTAAAACCAATACATCCATGGGTAAAACAAAACAAACGGAGGTCACAAGGACTCAACAATCCGTACATTACGTTGTGTGTTTTAATCTTAATCAATATACAGTACCGCGGCACCGGCAGAGAGACAGATAGGCTGCAGAGGGACGAGATCACAGGCACAGCTGCGCTAATGGTGCGTTCATGACAACTCGGAAGTCGCAAAAAACGAGATCCTCTTCTGTAAAACTCTTGACATGTCAAACTTTAGGATGTGTTAGATTACTAATTATTCTGTCTAAACATCAGAACTACGACACATGAAACGGTAAACACAGCTGATCGATCGAAAAAACAATTACAGCTCGAGATTTCCAATTTCCGTGGTTGAAAGTAGGATCTTGAATGCAACCTGGTCAAAGTCCGCATTCTCCGTATGTAACCTGCATGCTGACAAAGTTAGATATCAGACCGGTAGCCTGTGCTGTGGGCTCGGAGAAAATTGCCTTGATTATACTTGATTTTAAACTTTGGCGGCTCTGCCTCCTCTTTCTGCCGCTCAGTGAGCGTCTGCAGTGACTTCACCGTGACGTTGATGGTCCTGCGTGCAGAGCAGAGCGGTATCGCTCTGCCTGCGCGCTGCTCACCTCCGCGCATTTAATTACAACTGCAGTGGGTGATTTATTAACACATAGTAAGAAGCTAAAACTACCGTTTAAACGCACATTTCATTTTGAATGCTTTATTAACAGAAAGTAGTCGGATTTTGTATCAAAATAGGCTTTTTATAATGAAAAAAAAAACACATTCTGTGAAACAATTAATGCTCAGCAGCCGTGGGCACCCCCATATAGTCAGAATGGTATGATTCGACTACGAGGTTCATAGTCGAATCAGACCTCTCCGAATCGAATCGTCGAATCAGCGACTATTCGAGGTCAGCCCTAATATTTATACTGTATATATACACGGTGTAAGTACATTTGTATAGTGTGTACACACAGACACACATATAGGCTATATATACACAGTAGGCCTATAATAAGTTTATATACACAGTAAAGCGCTTCATAAATACAGAGCATTTACTGTATTCTACTGTGTATAAAATGCAAAGTCAGTGTATCAGCGGGAAATGAACAGTTTATTCCACTTTATTTAATTCTTGTGGACTTCTTGTCTTTGTTTGAATAAATTTCTCATTTTAATGTGTTTCCTCTAAAGGTCAAAGGTCAGATTGTGCTGTGACATCACAGTGACAGAAGCGTCTCGCCGTCTCGTCACTTTTTAGATTTTTTAAAGAAGAAAATCTCTACGTCCTCCTGATGTTTTGTGTTTTTTGACATCTGGACAGCTGACCTCTGACCCCTGTCCGCAGGACCACACACACACCTGTGTTGACGCCAGTTGACCCCCGGGGGGCGCTGTGGAACACACTGAGCATCTGGATCCTCATCTACTGCACTGTGTGTGTGTGTGTGTGTGTAGTGGTTAATAAGTTGTAAACAGGAACAAAGAAACACGTTAGTTTTACAAACTCCTCATGTTTATTAATTATCTCATTAACATAGCACCGCCCCCAGCCCCTCCCCCCCCCAGACCAGCATCAGGTAAAAAAGCTTCTAAAAGTCGTCGTTCAGCTGCAGTGACGAAGCTTCACACACACACACACACACACGCACACACACACACACACACGCACACACACACACACTCTGTTGACACCTGGCCGCTCCCGATCCGATCACTTCCTCTCTCCGTCAGCGTTGATCCGTGAACAGGTGCGACTGTCAGACTGTTTTACCTGCTCAGGTGAAACAGGAAACTCACCTGAGTGAAAACATCGAACGAAGAAAACAAAGAATTCACGACAGAAATACTTGAGTCTGATTGGTCGATTAATTATTACAGAAATAAAACACCTGTCAGGTGAGTCCATGACGAGGCGCGTGTCTAAAGGGGCGGGGCCACAGCTCATATTCTTTTAATCAACTCATCAATAATCTGGTAGAGTGACAGTGATCGACAGTGAGGACTGAACGGACTCAACCACGAGAACCAACACAGGAAGTAGAAACCAAAACAGGAAGTAGAAATAAAAAAAATAGTAGAAATAAAAAAAACAGGAAGTAAAACAAAAAATAGTAGAAAAAAACAGGAAGTAGAAACCAAAACAGGAAGTAGAAACCAAAACAGGAAGTAGAAACCAAAAAAATAGTAGAAATAAAAAAAACAGGAAGTAAAACAAAAAATAGTAGAAAAAAACAGGAAGTAGAAACCAAAACAGGAAGTAGAAACCAAAAAAAAAGTAGAAACCAAAACAGGAAGTAGAAACCAAAAAAATAGTAGAAATAAAAAAAACAGGAAGTAAAACAAAAAATAGTAGAAAAAAAACAGGAAGTAGAAACCAAAAAAAGTAGAAATTTAAAAAACAAAACAAAACAGGAAGTAGAAACCAGATCAGGACGTGGACACAGTGGTTTCGGCGGCGGCAGAGTCTCTGACGGTCAGTGAACGTCTCAGCTGTTCAACTTAAAGCAAAAAAAAGTTTGTGTCCAATCATACGGCAGCGTGGTGTCAGCGTCTCCATGGCGACATGTTTATTTGTTGCGCAGACAGGAAGTTTGTACAGCAGTCAGTCATTTTTTTTTATTCTGTCCAGGCTCCGCCCACCTCCTCCTCCCGTCCTGGACTACAGTGCTCGCCGCTGAAACGGCCAATCACCACGCTGCGTTCCTGAAAAAACAGTTTGAAACATGTTTGAAATGTTGATAAAGTGAAATATTTACAGAGTTTAGAGCTAAAATTAAATCAGCTTCTGATGCTGATTTTAGCTCAGGTAGGAGGCAGGCTAACACTACCCATACACTTCCAGTGTTTGAGCTAAGCTAATTGGCTACTTTAGGTGGAGGCAGGCTAACACTACCCATACACTTCCAGTGTTTGAGCTAAGCTAATTAGCTACTTTAGGTGGAGGCAGGCTAACACTACCCATACACTTCCAGTGTTTGAGCTAAGCTAATTAGCTACTTTAGGTGGAGGCAGGCTAACACTACCCATACACTTCCAGTGTTTGAGCTAAGCTAATTAGCGACTTTAGGTGGAGGCAGGCTAACACTACCCATACACTTCCAGTGTTTGAGTTAAGCTAATTAGCGACTATAGGTGGAGGCAGGCTAACACTACCCATACACTTCCAGTGTTTGAGCTAAGCTAATTGGCTACTTTAGGTGGAGGCAGGCTCCACCCGTATCTCCAGTGTTTGAGCAAGTGGAAAGGATGGCGTCTATCTGCTGGTCATGGACTCGGGAGTGAGGCAAGACACGAAAAAAAAAAGTTGGTATATCCCTTTAATGTGTGTATTTGTGTGCGTGTGAGACTCACAGTTGAGCAGGTGCAGGGTGCTGCCGGCGGCGAGCAGCAGCAGAGCAGGAAGTCCAGCGAGGAGCGCAGGCTTCCACTTTAGCCGGGACAGTTTTGTGTTTGAGCTAAGTCTGAATTGGCTACTTTGCACTTCTGACTGTAAACACTACCCATGCACTTCCAGTGTCTGAGCTAAGCTAATTAGCTACTTTAGGTGGAGGCAGGCTAACACTACCCATACACACAACCAATCAGTGTTTGTCTGGAAGACGTTTTCCTGCAGCACTTGAATGCAACATGTCTGTGTGAGAGGAGGCGGGGCTAAAGAGAGATTTTGATCTTCGTGCTGATGCATGGGTGGATGTTTTTTTTTAAGTGTTACAGAGTTTAAACAGTAAATCTCAACTCTCTCCTGACTACAAAACAAAAAAGCTGTTAAAACTACAAACAATAATTTTATAAACTGCCTTTTCTTTTCATCTCTTTGTTTATATTCCTTGTCTGACGCTGTTTTATGCACTTTTTTCCTTTCTTGTGGGTTTATCGTTATTTTGATGGTCGACTCGCCCAGCATTTCCTAGTTACTGCACGTCATGTGGAAAATGGCGCTGGATCTGCTGGTCAGGACTACAGTATAGGCAAGACACTGAAATCCAGGAAGTAGTGGTACTTCCAGCCAGGTGTGTCTGACTTTTTTGTTTTAGTCAGACACACCTGGATTCATCAGTTTGCTTCATGTCAGACAGGAAATAAAGGAGCTGGTTGAACTTCAGGTAGGACCAACCAGGAAGTACCACTACTTCCTGGATTTCTGCCTGCTCGGCTTACAGCCTGTTGGCAACACTTATGGTCGTAACTACTACTACTACTATTACTACTACTACTACTACCACTACTTCTCCTTTCACTTTGATGTAACTGTATAATGTATTTCTATGTTTGATATAAATAAAGGGGGAAAAACAACAACAACAACAAACAAAACAACTTGCAATCAGCAGATGCTCAAAAGTTTACTTCCTGTCTTTGGAAATAATGTTTTTCAAAAAATATAATTGATAATGCAACAAAACTTTTTGAGAGAGTTAGTGGCTGGGTGAAGATTTATCATTTGTGTTTGATCTTTTTAAATCCTAATGATAAATGCAAACACCAAAATGGGTGGATCAAAAGTTTTTTTTTCAAAGTGTTACCCTGATAAAAACAGATCGAACAGACTGGTTTAAATGGTTACCCAGGGTAACTGTCCATGACTGTTACTTGGTTGCTTGTAAAAAGTGTCTGTTTAAAAAAACAATAATTCTTACAAACACCTGCACAGTTCATCCATTGCTCATCTGACTTTGTTTATAAACCTTGTCTGGTACCATCAAAAATTTGTTGGTCAGACTCCCAATTTTCCTTTTTCTTTTTTTAAATGATTGTGTTATTCTGGAATGTCGTTTAATTTCAATTCCATTAAAAATAAGAGAAATGTGTTTTTTCGATCACTCATCATGGGGTGTGCTGGAAGATGTTCTAACTGTGTTCCATTGAGGAAAATATGAGTGATGGTGAACAAATTTTTGATGGTACCAAACCGTGGTTTGGTATCAGAATCCCACAATTTCCACTGTTATGAGAGCTTGAACTCTGCTGATTGGCTTTCTAAAATCTTTGGATATCTTTTAATGTCCTTTGTTTGTTTTATGAAGTTGAAAAACCTTTCTTTCTCCAGCCAGAATCCAGCAAAGTCAATGCAGCAATGGATGAACTGTGCAGGTGTTTGTCAAGAGCCCAGAATCTCACTGGACTTTTTATAAACAGACACTAATTTGCAACTCAAGTAACAGGCATGGACAGACAGGAAATTTAAACCAGTCTGAATCTGTCATCAGGGTAACACAAGGGTATGTAAACTTTTTCAGGGCTTTTGATTTTGCATTTATCATTAGGATTTAAAAAGATCAAACACAATTGTGTGATACTACTACTTCACTACTACTAACTCTGAATAAAAAAAGTTTTATGTTTGATTATAAATTATATTTTTTGAAAAAGCAACATTTCACAAAATCAACAACAACTTTTGAACAACTGTATGTTATTAAACTGAGGGGGCCGTTATGTAAGCTGTCATCTCTGAGGGGGCGTGTCCTCCTCCTCCTCTGTGTGTGTGTGTGTGTGTGGTGCGTTCACTTACAGCTGTTTCTGGACGTACTGCTCCTGAGACTCGCAGGCTTTGGTCTGACTCTGCGCCGCCATCATCTGACTCTCGGCCGCTTGCTGCAGCTTCTCGCAGGCGTCGGTCTGATGGACGGCCTGGGTCAGGTTGTTCTGCAGCGCCGCGATGTGGTCTGCACGCACACACACACACACACACACACACACACACACACACACACACACACATAGCTGAGTGAGGCGTCATGCTCCGTCTGTTTTTTTTTTTACTGATGGATTTTTTCCTACAGTCAGTGAACGCCTCGCGCTGACTGATGAAGATGAAGATGATGATGATGAAGACCGTGGGGTGAAGTGACCTTGAGTCAGATCTTTGTCACAAACTGTCAACGAGTTTCTGCTGTTTACGTCTGAGACTGTGGACGGAAAGTTGTCCAACATAGCAACAGTTGCTAGGGAGGGAGGAGGAGAGGGGAGGTGTGGGAGAGGAGGGAGGAGGAGGAGGAGGAGGAGGAGGGGGGCGGGGCGAGGGGGGGGGGGGGTTGCAGCAGAGCCTCTGGTTCAGGTCCACATGAACTTATAAGGTAACGTCCAGTCTGATCTGAGTCCAGCAGCAGATCTGGATCTGTGATGTCACAAAGTCCTGGACCTGGTCCTGGTCCAGACCTGAGTCCAGACCAGAGTAGAAACATGTCTACTGAGTGTTGGAGTAGAGATGATAGATTATTGATTATTGAGTTGTTTTAGATGTAAATTCATGTAAAACCTCTGATGCACGTTGCCTTCAGGGACAGTTGTTCATCACCAGTCTCTGTATTTCCCTCTAAAACAACTCTGTGTGGTAACGTTGTGTTATTATCTCATAGCGTGGTGAATGTGCAGGTCACAACTTGTCCACCAGAGCGTTGTGGAGTTGTTGGATTGTGTATTTGATGAGTTTGATGAGGGAAACCAAGAAATCCCATGAGCCTCCGTAGCGTAGCTCTGAGCAGCTCACGGCTCTGCTCTGCCGTTCTAAAAATAGCTTGCACTGACAATTAAAGGTAATGAACCTACTGCTATGACTATAGGGGTTATGGTGATGGGACAGTTTGACTAAATGTTGAACTGTCCCTTTAAGACAACATGATAAAAGCCAGTGGGAACAGCTGAACATCTTTCATCATCTCAACATATTTGCCATATTTCACATGCAGCAGCCGAGTGGCACCGACCGCAGCGAGCCAATCAGAAGCCTCACGTCGGTGTCCAACTTTTTATTTTTATCTTTTTATCTTTAACCAATCGTTTTCAGGACCTGGCGACATCAGATTCGTCCCCATGGTTACAGGACCACATCACATGACCAGAGATGTTTCCTTAGTGAACTCAGACTGTAAGAATTTATAGACTCTGTGTGTGTGTGTGTGTGTGTTTCTCTCGCTCACAATGCTCAGACAGGAAGTGGTTGTTTCCCTCGGCTCACAACAGGAAGTCCACCTCAATGACTCCACTTCCCATCAGGCCACTGTGTGAGCTGCAGCTGCTTCTGGGGGGAAACACCTTTTCCTCCTCCATCGCCATCATCATCATCATCATCATCATCATCATCATCATCATCATCATCATCATCATCATCATCATCATCATCATCATCATCATCAATCACAGGCCATTTCTTTTACACTTTCCATCGATACAGGATTGAAATATCCTCCAGTGATACAAGTTTTCATGTTTCTCTGAGTCACAGAAGAAACATTTCACAGTTTATATGATTTTATTTGAGCTTTTATCAATCAGTCAAACGACCTCCAGTTAAAGGGATAGTTCAACATTTTGGCAAATTGTCCCATCACCATAACCCCTATAGTCATAGCAGTAGGTTCGTTACCTTTAATTGTAGGTGCAAGCTATTTTTAGAACGGCGGAGCAGAGCCGTGAGCTGCTCAGAGCTAGGCTCATGGGATTTCTTGGTTTCCCTCATCAAACTCATCAAATACACAATCCAACAACTCCACAACGCTCTGGTGGACAAGTTGTGACCTGCACATTCACCACGCTATGAGATAATAACGGAACGATACGAAACGGAGCCGTTTTCGAGGTAAATACAGGGTAAATACAGAGTCTGCTTGCTGAAAAACTGTCCCTGAACGCAATGCGCATCAGCGGTTTTGCATGAATTTACCTCGAAAACGGCTCCGTTTCGTATCGTCCGTTTCTCATTTGGTTCTGCAGCTCACAACGTGTCCACAAAAGCGCTTTGGAGTTTGGGGATTTTGTATTTGATGAGTTTGATGAGGGAAACCAAGAAATCCCATGAGCCTCCGTAGCGTAGCTATGAGCAGCTCACGGCTCTGCTCCGCCGTTCTAAAAATAGCCTGCACCGACAATTAAAGGTAACGAACCTACTGCTATGACTATAGGGATTATGGTGATGGGACAATTTGCCAAAATGTTGAACTATCCCTTTAAACTTAAACGTGGACTGGGACTACGCAGAGAGGGTACGATGGCCTACGACCTCCAGTTAAAGGGATAGTTCAACAGCTTCCTCCCTACATCCATTTCCCTTTTAAATGAACCTGCTAAATCGTAATTGTGTTGTTAATGCTCCAGACACTCCTGCACTTTATGTGAATTCGAGTCAGTGCTTTTTACCACATTTCTATTTATCTGTGTGAATGTGAGAAAATGAGAAAATGTGAGAAATTCTGCCATGATACCAGAAAAATACAAGAATGCATTATTGATGTCATTTAACATTGCTGTTGTTTTTTTGTTTTGTTTTTTATTTTATTAATTTCATCAATTTAGAACAATATGTGTATGTTTTATTTCAGTAACACACATGTATATGCATAGGGTAAATAATTTCATGTATACTTATTTGTATATTGTATATTTTGTATTTGTATATGGTTGTATATATTGTTGCATTTGCTTTCATTGTTTCCTATGCTTTGGCAACATAGTTCCTGTAACTGTCATGCCAATAAAGCAAATTTGAATTTGAATTTGAATTTGTGAGAAGTGTGTGAGGAATGTTGAGGTGCTGGTTTTTATCTGCAGCTGCTTGCAGCACATGACTGTCCACGACAAATCTCCCTGCAGGGACAATAAAGTTTGTATCTTTTTGTATTGTATTGTAATTGTTGGTGCAAGCTATTTTTAGAACGGCGGAGCAGAGCCGTGAGCTGCTCAGAGCTACGCTACGGAGGCTTATTATGGGATTTCTTGGTTTCCCTCATCAAACTCATCAAATACACAATCCAACAACTCTACAACGCTCTGGTGGACAAGTTGTGAGCTGCACATTCACCACGCTATGAGATAATAACACAACGTTACCACAGAGTTGTAAAACTGTCCCTGAAGGCAACGTGCATCAGCTGTTTTGCATGAATTTCCCTCTAGAACAACGTTCCTTTGTTATCTCTCATATTGTGGTGAATGTGTATTTGCATCTGACCCGGCTGAGACCTGGTCCAGCGTTGGACCTGCAGTCTCAGATGCTACATGAACTGATGTGGCCTCTGATTGGCTGAGAGGTGAAACGTCTTCCTGGACAAATAACCAAGTCCAGTTGTGTTGGATTTACTGTGACCTGGACACATGAGAATATTCTTTACTTTGCCAAAAAAACAATAAAAAGAAAGTATCAGAAAACTTCTCAGAGTCTCACGGCGTCTCTCAGCCAATCAGAGCAGAGCGTGGGGGAAGAGGGGGGAAGGGGGAGTCCAGGACTCAGAGTTTCCACTGGACTCTGGGACCATGTTGTGTTGTTGGTGTGAGTCCAACAGGAAGTGGTCGTCCTCTCTGAGCCGTTAGCGTAGCGGCAGGGAAACCCGCCGCTTACATCACTCTCTCCCTCCTTCATCACTCCATCTTCTTTCTTTCTCTCCTTCATTTCACTGCTCTCTTCTTCCAAACTTTGACTTTCTTTCTCCTCATCTTCACTTTCTCTCCTCCTTCTTTATTCTGCTTTTACTTTTCTATTTTACAGAAGGCCTCTCTTCCTCTTTTTTCTCTTTCTCCTCTGCTTCCCTTCTTTCCCTCAGGTTTTCCTTGAATGTTTTCTTAGTTCCTTTATTTCATCGCTCCTGTTCCACCTTTCCTTCCTTTGTTCATTGTTTCCTTTTAATGTTGTTTTCGTTCCCGTTAATCACATTTTCCCTTTTCCCTCCTATCCTTTCTTTCTTTCTTTCTTTCTTTCTTTCTTTCTTTCTCTCTCTCTCCATCCCTCCATCTCTCTACCTGTTCTGTTCCTGCTCACACCTCCTCCTCTCCCTCTCTGCTCGTCTCTCTGCACGCACAAACCACCCTGCCGCCACCGCCGCCGCTGCTGTTATTTTTAAAACCGACCAATCCGGAGTGTTTGTTTACTATGACTCAGGGGTTGCCGTGGCGACGGAGGAAAAAGCAGCTCATGAGGCACGCTTGAGGCTGACGGAGGTTTTCCTACTAACCGTCCCGCAGAAGGAGCTGGGCCGTGAGGTTGGCCTCCGTCTGGTGCAGCTGCTCCACCGTCTCCTCCAGGACGCTGATGTTCCCTCTCAGAGCCACCTGCAGCACCACACACACACACACACACACACACACACACACACACACACACACACACACACACACACACACACACACACACACACACACACACACACACACACACACACACACACACAGAAACACAGAAACACAGAAACACAGTTCAGTGATCGAGTCTGAAAGATTCAGATGAACAGACACATGAGCAGACGGTAAAAAAGTAGTGCTGGACACCTGAAACGACACCTGGCATTAAAGGATAATTACCCTTTTTTACAATCTGGATCTTATTTCTAGCATGAAATACGATCATTTCCTCATCCAGATAACTCTGGTGTCGTTCCAAGTGGTTGTGATGAAATGAGCTCCATCGTATATCTGTATAATGGAGTCTACAGCCTCTAAATAACACATTATCTGCAGAGAAACTCCTTCATTTCACCAAGATTTAGTTCTGATAGGCTGGTGCTGATGACATCATCCAGGTCAGAGGTCAGCAGGTCAACCTACAGACCCTGGATGTTGATAACAGCTGACCCCGGACTCAGAGGGGAACAGCACTAGTCTATATATCCATTATACAGATATACGCGGCTCTGGATGGAGCTCATTTCATCACAAGCACTTGGAACGACACCAAAGTTATCTGGGGGAGGAAAAGGTCATATTTTATGCTAGAAATAAGGTCCAGGTTGTAGAAAACTGCAATTATCCTTTAACTCCTTGGCGCTCTTACTGAAGACCTGACTCTCAGACTGAAGACCTCCCCGACTTTCTCAGAGGGAGTCTGGCCTCATCTCCGTTGAAACCGTTTCGCCAGAAATCGACAGCCAATCAGCTGTATTGACACAGCACGTTGGCCAATCAGGGACTGAAAACATCACTACATGGACTGGACTCACCTACAACAAACATGGGATCAGCAGTAAGGGAAGTTCTAAATGAAATACCATCAATTACAGAACTTAAACTACAGCAAGAGTCGGCGCTTGTTGAGTTTCTGGGAGGAAAAGACGTTATCGCTGTTCTTCTTCAGTCCCTGATTGGCCAACGTGACTGATTGGCTCGGTAGGCGGAGTGTTTCGGCGAAACGGTTTCAACGGAGATGAGGCCAGACTCCTGTTCTGGTCCTGTTCTGGACAGGATCTCCTGTTCTGGTCCTGTTCTGGCCCGGTCCAGGTCCTGTTCTGGTCCTGTTCTGGTCCTGTTCTGGCCCGGTCCTGGCCCGGTCCTGGCCCAGTCCTGGTCCGGTCCTGTCCTGTTCTGGTCCAGGTTCTGGTCCCAGCCCGGTCTGCTGTGAGCGGAGGATTGGGAGCAGCCGCCTCTAGAAACATTCCTTTCCTGAGACTCAGCAGCTAAAGTTGGATCAACAAATATCTGCTGATGTTCTGAGCTCCGGGCTCTGAGTCTGTTCTGCGTCTGTTCTGCGTCTGTACTGAATTAGCACGGAGACACATCTGCAGCTGGAGGCCTATCGGTAACCCTGGGCAACCATGAGAATCTGGTCTGGTTTCCAAGGACGTTTTCAGGTTTCTACAGTAAACAGTTTTATTTTTTACAAACAGTTTGTCTGACAGAGCTTCCTGGAGTTTTCCCTCCAACACCTGGAACACCAACCCTCTCAGAAAAACCTGGAGAATAAAACGGCCTCTGGGAAATCCTGCGTCTCCACGACGACGACCACGATCAAAGAGCAGCGAGACCTGCACAATGACAGGAAGTGATGTAGAGGAGACGATAGAGCTGCACTCTTCACACGGCCACGTCCCAAACACCCATCAACACTTCATGTGGAAACAACTTAAAGACCCCGTCCCCCCCCCGCCCCGTCTCCCCCGACCCCCTGACACAGACCAGGACCACGACCGTCTACCCTCTAATCTCAAGGACCCTGGGACCTTTTCCAAGGACCACAGTGTTTTTATCAGAGTCCAGATCCAGGTCCTTTAAACACGTTCTCTGTTTCTTATTTCTACTCAAAACTAATCTCATTAAACTTAAAATAAGACTCGACACATTTAAAAAGTAACTTGTTTTTAGGCACTTTTTACTTCTTTCAAGCAGATTTTTACTTGAAATAAGTAGAAAAACCTGATAGTGGAGCAAGTTTTTCTTTCTTATTACAAGCACAAAAAACTTAAAAAAACAAGACTGAAAATTTGTTTGAAATAAGTGAAAATGCTCTAAGAACAAGTTGATTTTTAGATGATGAGTCGTATTTTAAGTGGAAAGAGATTTTGACTAGAAATAAGACAAATAGACTCGGAAAGATTTGGAGTTTTTGCAGTGTTGTTTTCTACTAAACATTGACACGTGACGTGTGGTTTTGGAGGAACAGCTGACTCACATCTGGAACTGCTGTCTTCTGAGTAAACAAGGCTTTTATTTTGAAATCTGTTGATCAGGAGAGACAACAAACAAACCTGAGTTCACTTCAGTCTGGAGATGGACACACACAGACTCAAACCCCGTCCTCCTCATCAGTGAACTGGTCCATTGCCCCCCCCCCCCCCCCCCCCCCCCCCCCGTGTGGAAGAAGAACATGAATAAACGGTGACTCAGCAGCGTTCTCTCCCCCGAGGCCACAGAACGCCGACCAGAACCCAGAACCCAGAACCCAGAACCACGCCCTCACAGACACCAGATACCAAATACCACACCGCAGCTACGAATGTCACAGCTGCCTCACACCTTTCACAGCTCAGACCGTCTACCCAGCATGCACCGGGGCCAAACAAGCAGCTGCTCCCAGGTCAGCTGACCCGCAGGTGAACTCAGACACAAACCGCTGCTGCCGTCGATACAGACGCTTTTATTTTGGAGGAGTCTGATAACTAACCAATAATCAATAAACAGTAACAGATCCAGAACCAGCTGATACAGATCCAGAACCAGCTGATACAGATCTAGAACCAGGTGTGACAGATCTAGAACCACCTGATACAGATCCAGAACCACCTGATACAGATCTAGAACCAGCTGATACAGATCCAGAACCACCTGATACAGATCCAGAACCAGCTGATACAGATCCAGAACCAGCTGATACAGATCTAGAACCACCTGATACAGATCTAGAACCAGCTGATACAGATCCAGAACCACCTGATACAGATCCAGAACCAGGTGATACAGATCCAGAACCACCTGATACAGATCTAGAACCAGGTGTGACAGATCCAGAACCAGCTGATACAGATCCAGAACCACCTGATACAGATCTAGAACCACCTGATACAGATCTAGAACCAGGTGTGACAGATCCAGAACCAGCTGATACAGATCCAGAACCACCTGATACAGATCCAGAACCAGCTGATACAGATCTAGAACCAGCTGATACAGATCCAGAACCAGCTGATACAGATCCAGAACCAGCTGATACAGATCCAGAACCAGCTGATACAGATCCAGAACCAGCTGATACAGATCCAGAACCAGCTGATACAGATCCAGAACCAGCTGATACAGATCCAGAACCACCTGATACAGATCCAGAACCAGCTGATACAGATCCAGAACCAGCTGATACAGATCTAGAACCACCTGATACAGATCCAGAACCAGCTGATACAGATCCAGAACCAGCTGATACAGATCCAGAACCAGCTGATACAGATCCAGAACCAGCTGATACAGATCCAGAACCAGCTGATACAGATCCAGAACCAGGTGTGTCAGATGGAGCAGGTTCTGGTCTGTGTAACAGGGACCCAGACTGGTCCGGTGTCGTCTCAGTGAGTTAGTTTTGCCTCCTGTCCCAGAGGATTGTGGGTAATGTAGTATCTGTGTCTGTTCATGTTTGTTCTGTAAATGAAGGCACAGTTCACAGCGGACTGGGTCGACGGGTGAATCCAGGACAGAGGGGATCTGTTGGGACTCCACCCCACCCCTCCTAGCTGCCCCCCCTGCCCCCCCACCCCCCCTCTCTGCCCCCCCCCCCCCGGCCCAGCAGAGAGTCCCTATGTCTGTCTGCAGAATGAGGCGTTCACAGGACGTCAGAGAGGAGACGTCACAGGAGGAGGGAGGAAAAATAAGGAGCAGAGGTGAAGGAGGAGGGGAGGGGGGGAGGGGGAGGGGAGAGGGGGGGGGAGGGGGGCGAAGGCAAACACTCAGTTTTTCCAACCAACAACAGAACAGAGAGAGAATCTGAGGCTGGAAATGTTGGACGTGTAGTGAACGTCTCGTCAGTTTCAGTTCCACAAACAGGGAGGAGCAGGGAAACATCCAGACTGGAAACAGAGGGGGGGGGGTGTAGGAGGGGGGGGGGGCAGGAGGAGGAGGGGGGGCGGGGAGGTGCTCCAGCTCCTGTGTCGAGGGGGGGGGGGGGGGGGGCTTTATCTCCTCTGACAGGTTTTAACTGTAACTGTTACAAACTGTTGTTTTCAGTTTCATTTAGTGAGAATGTGAAACTCACCAGGAAACTGGAACACACACACACACACACACACACACACACACACACACACACACACACACACACACACACACACACACACACACACACACACACACACACACACACACACACACACACACACTACGGCGGTCGTGCTGCGCGGCTCGTTGAGCTGAGCTGAGCAGCTGATAAATAACAACCATAAACAACATCCCAACTCCAGCTCCAGGTGCTGCTCCCTCCGTGTTCACGGTCGTCCAGCAGGTCGGCCAATCAGCAGTGACTCCTGCTCCGTCCAGTCGACCAGCGGCTGTTTCATCGCCGTGACGCTGACGCTCAGAAAGGTTCAGAAACTGCAGCGTGAACGCGGAACCGAACCACGTGATAAATGAAACTTTCAGCCCAGAACGAACCGAGTTCACCTGGTGTGAGAGGAACTTTAGTCTGACTGAAGTTTCCACAGGTGTTTCTCTACATGCAGCATCTCTACATGGATCACAGTCATGATGAGGTCATCACCTGATGAGGTCATCACCTGATGAGGTCATCACCTGATGAGGTCATCACCTGAACCACATCGACAAGAAAACTAGAGCTAAGCTGATGTTCTCTGACACCACGACAACAGCTCCTCCTCTTCCTCATCATCACCATCATCATCATCATCATCATCATCATGTAGCGTCCGCTCGGTCGCTAATGGAAACATCCTGCGTTGCCATGGAGACGACAAGAGAGACTAACCACAATCTGACATCCTGTCGTGTCATCCTTTAAGAATCAAGGTAAACAACACTCACACACACACACACACACACGCGCGGGTTTAAACTGGTGGTCAGGTGTGATGTCACTCACGTTGTCCTGGCGACTGAGCTCCAGCGAGGCGTTGGTGGCGTTGAGGCGTCCCAGCAGCAGCAGGATCTCGCCGTTCTTCAGCGCCACCTCCTCCCGCTCCTTCTCCACCTTCTCCTCCAGCGCCGCCTTGTTCTGGCTCCACGTCTGGCGGGAGCTGCTCAGCGTCTCCTTGGCGACGTCCAGCTCGCGGTTGCACTGGGCGGCGCCCTTCCAGTCGGGCGACGTCGACCACACCACGATGATGACGAGCGACACCAGCGACCAGAGCAGCAGCAGCGCCAGCACCACGTTCTTGGCCTTCTGCGAGGATTTAGAGGCAGCGGCCGCCATCTGGTGGGGGGGGGGGGGTCACCTCTGAGGAGGAGGAGGAGGAGAGATGAAGAAGAAGACGACGACGGCGGCGTTGGCGGCGGCGGAGGCTGAGGAGGACGAGCAGCTGCTGCCTCTGACGCTCAGGCTGAAGTGAAGCTGCTGCTGCTGCAGGACGGAGCTCACAGGGAGGGAGGGGGGGGGGGAGGGGCTGGACAGGACACAAGGCCACGCCCCCCAGGACCAACACACCCCACCTCCCACTGCCGTTACACACCCTGAGCCTCACCCTTCACCCCCCCCCCCCCCCTCCCCCCCCTCCTCCTCCTCCTGCTGCTGGAGGAGCAACAGGAAAGTCACAACACACACACACTGTTCACATGGAAAGTTTCATTTCAGTGTGAGAGGCGTGTGTGTGTGTGTGTGTGTGTGTGTGTGTGTGTGTGTGTGTGTGTGTACTTGTGAGGACATGTTTCTCCTGTTTGAGGCTATGAAACAGAAAGGTGAATCCATCGATCTGATTGGTTGTTAAAGGACTATTCCGGTCAAATTCAGCTCATGTTCCTAAATATTTTAGGTCTAAAAGAAGGAATCTGAAGGTTTTCACTTTAAAGGGATAGTTCAACATTTAGTCAAACTGTCCCATCACCATAATCCCTATAGTCATAGCAGTAGGTTCGTTAGCTTTAATTGTCGGTGCAAGCTGTTTTTAGAACGGCGGAGTAGAGCCGTGAGCTGCTCAGACAACTGTCCCTGAAGACAACGTGCATCAGCTGTTTTGCATGAATTTCCCTCTAAAACCACTCTGTCCAGTAACGTTCCTTTGTTATCTCATAATGTGGTTGTTTTAGAGGGAAATTCATGTAAAACCTCTGATGCGCGTTGCCTTCAGGGACAGTTGTTCATCAACAGTCTCTGTATTTCCCTCTAAAACAACTCTGTGTGGTAACGTTGTGTTATTGTCTCATAGTGTGGTGAATGTGCAGGTCACAACTTGTCCACCAGAGCGTTGTGGAGTTGTTGGATTGTGTATTTGATGAGTTTGATGAGGGAAACCAAGAAATCCCATGAGCCTCCGTAGTGTAGCTCTGAGCAGCTCACGGCTCTGCTCCACCGTTCTAAAAATAGCTTGCACCGACAATTAAAGCTAACGAACCTACTGCTATGACTATAGGGGTTATGGTGATGGGACAGTTTGACTAAATGTTGAACTATCCCTTTAAGAGTAGTAAGAGAGTGTGTGTGTGTGTGTGTGTGTGTGTGTAACACTGAGTCTCTGTTTCCTCGTGAACCTGGATGAACTCTGTCTGAAAATATGTGGATCCTCTGCAGAGAGAGAGAGAGAGGAGAGACTGATGAAGAAATGAAAGAGAAAGAGAGAGAGTGAGAGAGAGAGAAGGATGAAGTAAAAGAAAGAGAGACTGATGAAGAAATGAAAGAGAAAAGAGAAGAAGAAGAAGAAGAAGAAGAAGAAGAAGAAGAAGAAGAAGAAGAGACAGTGATGACTAAACGACAGAAGGAGAAGAGAGAGAGAGAGAGAGAGAGAGAGAGAGAGAGAGAGAGAGAGAGAGAGTGGAGGACTGGAATAGTTTAGTGAACAGTCAGTAAACTGTTTTCTCAGTGTTTCCTAACCTCTGGCCAGATGTTGGCACACAGCTGGCACAGCCCCGCCCCCCCCTCCTCCTCCCCCCCCCTCCTCCTCCCCCTCCTCCTCCCCCCTGCTGCCACCCCTCCTGAGCCTCTGATTGGCTCAGAGTGTTTTCGGTGGGCGGAGCTTCCTGGAAACAGCCAAACAACATCTCCATAAACATCTGACATTCCTCCTGATCCAGGTCCTGGTCCAGGTCCTGGTCCAGGTCCTGGTCCTGACTCATCATCCAGGGATAGCCCAGCCCCCCCCCCCCCCTCACAGCACCACAGTCTGAGTGGGCGGAGCTACGAGACAAACAGAGCCGGAGCTGAAAATTAGAAACAGCAGAGCAACACACACAGAATATGAAGTTGTGCGTTTGTGTGTGAAGTTGTGGTTACAGCGAGGTCGCTCCGATCTTGACCTTTGACCTTTAGGCGCCTGATGAACATTTTGACCTAATCTGAATCTGAAGAAGTTCCCTTAAATCATCAGCATCTTGATGTGAGAGCAGAGCTTCAGCTGATGTGTCACAGCGCCTCCTGCTGGCGCACCAGCCCCTCTACACACACAGACTACATAACTTCATTCATTTAAAGGGATAGTTCAACATTTAGTCAAATTGTCCCATCACCATAATCTGTAGGTTCGTTTGTTTCGTTTTTAATTGTCGGTGCAAGCAATTTTTAGAACGGCGGAGCAGAGCCGTGAGCTGCTCAGAGCTACGCTACGGAGGGTCATTATGAGATGTCTTGGTTTCCCTCATCAAACTCATCAAATACACAATCCAACAACTCCACAACGCTCTGGTGGACAAGTTGTGACCTGCACATTCACCACGCTATGAGATAATAACACAACGTTACCACACAGAGTTGTTTTAGAGGGAAATACAGAGACTGATGATGAACAACTGTCCCTGAAGGCAACGTGCATCAGAGGTTTTGCATGAATTTCCCTCTAAAACAACTCTGTCCAGTAACGTTCCTTTGTTATCTCATAATGTGGTTGTTTTAGAGGGAAATTCATGTAAAACCTCTGTTACACTGTAAGGTTGTGTAGGTCGGTGATGTCACTCAGTGACTCGTACCTGAGAGCAGCAGGTGAGTCTCACCTCGTCACCTTCTCCTGCATCTCCACCAGCTCCAGGATGATTCTCCTCCTGAGGTCAGTGAACACATCATCACCACCTGGTCAGAGCAGAGGAAACAGGTGTTGAGCTGTTGTAGATGATGTGAATGTTGCTTATGGATAAAGATCCATATTCTGAATGACAACTGTTGAAACCCAACTCCTGTCAAACATTACAACAGCAATACAATTCAATTGAAAAACTCACAAGAGACAGAAAATCGCCTTCAGTTTGGGCTCAAAACAATAAAACATACAACACCACCAAACCTAAAATCTACATTTGACCTCGTGCATAAATCACATAGAAGCTGTAATAAACGCAGCTCGTCCTAAAACCAGTGTCTGTTTCCTCTCGTTTAAAAAGTGCAGTGTTGGTAAAAGACTTCTTATAAATCTAATCCACAGCCTATGTAACTGTTTACTGTAAATATATGAATGAAATATTGTGGATTTCTGAGCTGAAATATCTCATATTGTATTTTAAGTTCTGATATAAACATCCTGTGAATTATTTGAGGCCTTTTTTAAGAAGTAAAGGTGAAAGAATTGTTTCAGTAAAAACTGTCCTCAGTGTTGATGGTGCAGTTACAGCAACGTGGTTGGACTTTAACCAACATGTGGATTATTATGGGTACGTTTTGAGCTCTGGTGTCAGGCTGGGGTTTCTGTACCTGGCGGTTTTTCAGACCTGGCAACCTGGAGCTCCGTGCTCATCTTCACATCCACCAGTCGTGGTGTTTCCTGCTTTTAACCCAGTTTGAGACTCTACCCCTGTTTCAGTGCTCTATGGTCGGTTTTATTTATGGTAATTATTGGTTATCTGGTTGAGTTTCTATTCTAAATTTTAAATTGTTTTATTGCTTTTAAATTGTTTGAAAAGCAATAAACAACTATTACTATGTTATATGTATTTTTCTGTGAACTGTTTTATTGTTTGCATTAGGCTATGTGCAGCACTTTGTTGCAGCTGTGGTTGTTTTAAAGGGCTTTATAAATAAACTTGACTTGAACCTCAGACGGTTCAGAGAAGTGAGTGCTAGACACGAAGCTCCGGTGTTTCCTGTCTGTCAGTGAACAGTCGATCAGACTCCGATCTCTTCCTGCCGCTCTGAACAACTTCCTGACTGAAAGCAGACGCACGCTTTCACACACAATCACTGATCCAAGTGATTACTTCAATTTGCTCGTTCATTCACGGGAACTATTCGACCGTTCTTCAAATATTTGAAAAGATGACAGTTGTTCTTTTATCACTGTAGCATTTTAAAAACATAATGACAGACAAACTGTAGCAATGCACAACCATATATTACCATAAAGTCCATAAAAACAACCCAATCACATTGTTATCAGAACATCCCAGCATATTCAGCTGCTCCTCTTACAGCTATACACAACACATTATTAATGGCAGTGGTTCTCAACGTGGGGTCCGGGGACCCTTAGGGGTCCTGGAGAGATCTGAAGGGAGTCCTCAATTTATCTCTTGAAATTTTACCACTTTTCTAGACCTCTTTTTATTTTATTTTTTTTTAACTTTTTTTTTAGAAATGTTACCACTTTTTTCTATAATTTTTTTTATTTTTACTTTTTTTTTACTTTTTTATTTTGAACATTTTTTACAAGAAATTTTACCACTTTTTTTTTGAGAATTTTTTTTTACATTTTTTGAGAATTTTTACTAGCCTACTTCTTTGTATAAATGTTTAAATGTTTTTGGAGAAATTGGACCACTTTTTTCTAGATTTTTTTTTTTTTAACTTTTTTATTTTAAATATTTTTTATGAGAAATTTTACCGCTTTTTTTTGGGAGAAAATTTTTACTTTTTTTGAGAATTTTTACTACTTTTTTGTAGAAATGTTTAAATGTTTTTGGAGAAATTGGACCACTTTTTTCTAGAATTTTTTTTTTATTTCCCAACATTCAACTTTTTTCATTTTAAATATTTTTTAAAAGAAATTTTTCACTCAGAACAAATTTTTTTTTTTTTTTACTTCTAAAAATTTTCCAATTTTTTTGAGAATTTTTACCACTTCTTCCTAGAAATGTTTACATGTTTTTGGAGAAATTGGACGACTGTTGTCCAGAAAATTCTCTATAATATTTCCAAACATTCACACCATTGGCCCTGATTTAAAAGTATAAAAAATAGGGCCAGGACTTTAACGCGTTAATTACGATTAATTAATTACACCAAAAATAACGCGTTAAAAAAATAACGCATTTTAATCACACTTACTTTTGTACCGCGGAACGTTTCTCACTTGATGAGTTTCAGACGCAGTCTGAACTTTGGTGTCATTACCGAGCCTTCTAGTTCTCCAGCCGAAATCTGCCCCCCGCAGCCTCGGAGGACAATAGTCACGATCGTCCTCTGATTTCATTCATTTTACTAATATTTTGTGATGATACTGTGTTATTTGTTTAGTTTAGGTGGCCTCTTGTGTTTTTATTTCATTTGGTCACGTTGGGGCCCCGATGACATAATAATAAGAGACTACGGTGAAGGACCAGCATGCACCTGGGTGGGCAGATGTTGCATGGGATTTTCTTTGTTCTTTTTCTGGTCAAATAAACCTTTTTTTTTGCTGAAACTGGACATTTTTCATCCCTCATGCTGCAGCAGTGGCCCTTTGGTTTTCTCTAAAAGATTTTTCAGTTTAATTTGAAACGTTTCTTTGTTTTTGACAAACGGCTGCTTCAGTACAGTTGGTAGTTTTTTTTGACAGGAAGTCAGAGTTGACTCCGCCCCCTCCTGTGGCGCTGTCAGCTGTTGTTGTGACTGACGGCGACACTCGGCTGCTCGGTGTCAGTTCCTCTGTCAGTCGATGAGGATGAGGATGAGGACGATGCTCGGTCTGGTCCTGGTCTGCGTCGGCGGCGGTGAGTCTCGTCTCCTTCACTTCATCCTTTTATCCGATCGGTCTGACGGATCCTTCAGACTCCAGAAGGAGACGACGACAGGCTTCACTGTCACTTTAGGGGATTTTAGACTGAAAATCCCGTCAGAGGGAAACTTCCTGTCAGGAGGATTAAAAACGTCTCAGTGAGGCGTCTGGAGGAAACTGGATCTAATTCATGGAAAATATAATAATGTCGTCCACGTGTCAGACAGAATTAATTAAGAAGTTAAGTAGAAATATAAATATTATTTTATGTTGGAAAGAGGAAAGTGTGTTGGAGCTATTTATTTATGGTTAGTAGTTAGTGTTGTTTAGTTTAGTATTTAGATTTATTAATTTAGTTTGGTTAATAAAATGTTAAAAAACGTTGTAAAACATCAGTCAGTGTTTCTCAAACCACCAGACGACGTCTTCAAACGTCTTGTTTTGTCCACAAACCAAAGAGACTCATGAAAGAACAAAGAAACCAGAAATATTCACATTGAAGAAGCTGAAGAAGAGAATCTGGAGCTTTTTTTTCATTTTATTTGATTATCAATATAGTCGATTAATCCATAATTGTTGCTGCTCTAATATTCTGATAGATTATTATTTGTTTAGTTTATGTGTTTTTGTTTAGTTTTGGCACGCTAGGGGCACCTGCTGAGAATATTATGTTATTAATATTATTAAGGGACCAGCATGCACCTGGGTGGGGACATGGTTTAGCGTGGTGAATGTGCAGGTCACAACTTGTTTGATGTTCACATCCATTGTGTTCACTGAGCAGCTCACGTCTCTGCTCCGCTGATCTCAAAACACCATGCACCCATAATTAAAGGTGATGAACTACTGCTGCTGACTAAATGTTGAACTGTCCCTTTAATAAAGTACTCGTTAGTTAAAGGTTATGATGCTGTCATTATTACACTGAACTGAAAGGAGTTTGACACACCTGCTGTAAACTGTCTGTTGTGTTGTTGTGGTGGTGCAGGTCTCTGGGGGGCGGGGCTCCGAGCCCTCCCCGCCGCCGCCACCGCCGCGCTGCCCCTGGTCTCCACGGTGCAGGTGCGGCTCGGAGAGGACGCCAGGCTGCGCTGCCCCCTGCTGGACAACACCTGCGCTGCCGACAACTCCACGCTGAGCTGGTACAGGACGGTGGGGGGGCGCGGCCCCCAGATGCTCCTCACCATCAAGTCCAGCATGGACGGGTCCACGGTGAAGCTCGGGACCGGCCTCGGCCCGGAGAAGGTGGCGGCGGCGGCGGACGGGTCTCTGCTGCTGCGCCGCTCCGACCACAGGGACGCTGCTGTTTATTACTGCGGCATCAGTCAGGGAGGGGCGGACAAGAACCCGGGACTCACAGAGGCCTGACCTGGTCCCGGTCCTGGTCCTGGTCCAGAAGGAGCCGACTCTCATCTCGCAGCTTCAGACTCACTTGTATTTTTCTCTGTTGTGTTTTTAACGAGGTTTCAGTCTGACAGTGAATGCAACAACAAACTGGTCAATAAACGTTTCTTCTTCACTTCTATCCACTCGTCTGTTCAGTTTCTGATCTGATCTGGGTTCAGTCTCAGGTGGAGCAGCTGGTCTGATCCCCACCGGCTCCTCCGGTCCAGATGTGGAGCCACAGCTGCATCGGTGTAACGTGCTGTCGTCCGTTTCCTATTTAGCTGCCACAGACGAGACAAACATTCAATATAATCAAATTATTCTATATAATTAACATGAGGTCTACATTTCTCTATTTGTTCATCATTTACAGTAACAGCTCTTATTACTGTGATCTGATGTAATAAATTAATGTTCTAATGTAACACACACACACACAAAGAGCATCACATTTAACCCTCAACTGCTTTCAAATCAATCAAATGCATGCTGTGATTATTATTATTACTTATTATTGATTAGTCACCTGACTTCAGTGCAGCTGTTGTTCACTGGACTTCCGGTTCACCTGCTTCCAGTCCAGTCCAGTCTTTCTTTAAATGGCAGAAGAGAAAAAAATACAATAAAGTAAGACAGTGACATCAGTGAGACAGGTAAACAAAAACAAACAAACCAACATGGCGACGGTGATGAACCTGCGGCTCTGTCAATAAAGCCTAACTTTAAAAAGCTGTACAAACTTGTATTGACTTGATATTTACGGTGTGTTTCATTGACGTTGGAGCTCGGAGCTCTGAATGACGTAAGTCTGAGGTGAGCAGCTTCCTGTTGAAAAACATGTGACGTGACATGTAGGCTATGTAGGCTAGCTAGCTAACGTTCGCGAAAAAGTTCTGATAACAACAGTGTGAAGACTTAGAATAACTGAACAGTGATATGTTATGAACATGTCTGTCTGACTGAATGAATGTCAAACAATTACCGGAGAAATTAAACCGCTGATGTGAGCAGCAGCCGCCATCTTGAATTCGTTCCACCTCGGTGCTCAAAAGTCCCGAACACACCTGAACGCACCATGACTAGCATAGCGGCTAAAACATAGAAGCTAAAGTCTGTAAATTGACTGTAAAACTAAAGTTGATGTTCTTCAGTAAGTTAATAACGAGCAGGAATGAAAGAAAAAGTTTATAAAACGGATAAAACCCTCGACTCCTAAGTTTGAAGAAAAAAATCTGTAAATTAATTAAACTGTGAGTTATTAAAACATTTTACTACTAACGTTACCTCTGACAGAAACACGATGATGTTGTTGTTCAGTTTCTGTGTCGTTGAGTTTGTTTTTTCTGCGACTTCAGTCAAAAACAGCAGAGAGATGAAATTTCCTGTTTTTGTGTCCTGTAACTGAAGTAACGGTCGGTGTCTGATCTGATCCCAGAGCAGCGGCTCCTCTGGAGACGGCGCGGGTTTTCTGCTCCAACGGTTTCCTCACGTGACCGTTTTCCAAACATCTACTTTGACACGCGACCACAGCAGCAGCAGCAGCAGCACGCGCCAGAGCGACAGCAGCACGCGCCAGAGCGACAGCAGCAAAGGTAAGAAGACCAGGTTGTCAATACATCCATGGTTGTCAAACTTTTCATAATGGAAGAATTAAAACACAATCAATGGGGTTTTTAATTAAAAGCTTCTTCAATTCAATGTAAGAACTGTCATCATGACGTTTTATTACAAACTTGTTTTATTATTAAGAATCTGCTTCAATGTTTAAGGTTGGAAAAAAATCACAATGATCAAAACTGTAATGTAAGGTAAAAGAACTAGTAAATTATTAAAGAAAAATTAATTAACAGGAGTTTTAATTAACTTTTTGACTTTTAATAAAGATTCAAATAATCTTCCTTTATGAGAATAGGCTCTATACTCAAACTCACCTGTTCAAGATTATTGTCTTTTGATTAAATTGCAGTGTCTAATTAATTTTAACCTTTTTTTAAATTTTTATTTTGTGTACCTCTTGTGGTTTCTATTGTTTGTTTTGCACTTTCTTTTATTCACTAAATGTCCTTGAGTAACAGAAAGGCATAAAATGTACTATTATTATTATGAATAGGAACAATAACCATGAGTTTACTTTTAAAGACAACGTGGTAAGAGTTTTACTGAAGATGAAACCACTGATATTATGATTTATTACATTTAACCCACAATTTACCTTTACCAGGACCAGGACCAGGATCAGGACCGAGACCAGGACCAGGACCAGGACCAGGACTGTCCCTGTGCTAAGAGTCCTCAGGATGGACTCAATGACCTTCATCATCATCTTGGGGTGAGACTCCACACAGACCGATGATGATGATGATGATGATGATGAATGATAATGTGCTGGTTTAACACTGTGTGTGTGGTTGTGTGTGTGTGTGTGTGTGTGTGTGTGTGTGGTTGTGTGTGTGGTTGTGTGTGTGTGTGTGTGTGTAGGTGTCTGTGTGTGTGGACCAGGGGACAGTCGTCCGTCTTCTCCGTGGTCTTCAGCGGAGGGACTCGGCTGCTCGTGTACACGGGTGAACTCACGTCCGACTGCGATGCAGACGATGAAGATGCTCGTCATCAGAACAACACTGAAGGTTGGTGTGGAGGCGGCTGAGCTGAGGCTCATGGGTAATGTAGTTTATAGTTCATAGGAATGTGCAAAACCTTCAGTGAGTCGTGTCTCCATCCCTCAGATCCCCCAAGTTCTCCAGATCCTCCAGGTCCTCCAAGTTCTCCAGGTCCTTCAGGTTCTCCAGGTTCTCCAAGTTCTCCAAGTTCTCCAGGTCCTTCAGGTTCTCCAAGTTCTCCAAGTTCTCCAGATCCTCCAGGTCCTCCAGGTCCTTCAGGTTCTCCAGATCCTCCAGGTTCTCCAGATCCTTCAGATCCTCCAGGTTCTCCAGATCCTCCAGGTCCTTCAGGTTCTCCAGGTCCTTCAGATCCTGCAGGTTCTCCAGGTTCTCCAGATCCTCCAGGTCCTCCAGGTCCTCCAGATCCTCCAGGTTCTCCAGATCCTCCAGGTTCCTCGTCCTCTGTCCACCCCTCTGCTCAGATCCTCTCGTCCATTGTTCAGGATCCGGGATCTTCTCGCCTGCTGGTCTGTGTCCTGTCTGGGCTGACGTCCCCCCTGCAGGACGTCCTGTGGTGGGTCAATGACACGCTGGTGATGTCATCGGGCGCTGAGGTGTCGGTGACGGGGTCGCTGGTGGGCGGAGCCTACAGCGCCGTCTCGGTGTGGGAGGTATCGGCGTCGGACTGGAGGTCCAGGTCCACGTACTGGTGCGGGACGGTCCAGGACGGACAGGTGTTCAGACAGAGGCTGTGCCGGGAGGACTGAGGACGGAGGCTCAGGCTTCCCTCTTATCTTGGAATCCTTTTCCAGGACATTTCCAGCTGCTGGAGTCGGACAGACATCAGCGTTTACACCATCACACCATGAGCACTGGTTCTCAACCTTCTGTACATCAAGGACCCCTACTGACAAAAAATTAGACCACGGACCCCCATTGGACCAAATGTAGAAGTAAACACCAGAAATACACAAATATTTGTTCTGGGACTGTAGAACATTACTTTTTTATACTTTTAAATGAGGGCCAATGGTGTGAATTTTTGGAAATGTTTTAGAGAAATTTCTGGAAAAAAGTGGTCCAATTTCTCCAAAAACATTTAAACATTTCTAGGAAGAAGAGGTAAAAATGATCCCCAAAAAAATCTTCAAAATAAAAAAGGAAAACATTTTCTCTTTCTAAAACAAAAAAATAAAAAATCTAGAAAATTGGTTAAAAAAACAAAACAAAAACTCTTAACTCTACTTACAATTTCAAGAAATTAATTATTATTTTGTACATTTAATCAGTTTGTTTCTATGTTTATTCCTCTCTAATTTCTCTCTCCCAGAAATCATCATCCAGGACAATTGCCTTTTTTTCTTTCTCATTTTCCATGTGTTTTCCAGATTTTCCAGGACGTGTGTGTGTGTGTGTGTGTGTGGCGCCCCCTGGTGGTGTCATGTTACAGCTACAGACTGAATAAAACACTGAACACTCTCTTCTCTCTGTGTTTGTCAGTGATTAATAGATTCATGTTGATCGGTCCAGCCTCAGGTGAACAGGTGACCTCTGACCCTCAAGCAGCTATTAACACTTTGATTCACACTTTTAACCTTCACCAAATTAAAGGGTAGCATATATTTTTTCTTCTTGACTGATAAAACTGTGTAGATGAGAGACGGACCAGACAGGAACATGTATCTACTGTAGTAGTGTTAGTCGCAGTATTAGAAACCTAGTAGTAGTACTAGCAGTAGTAGTAGTAGGTCTAGTTGTAGTAGTAGTCGTAATAGTTGTATTATTATTATTATTAGTAGCAGCAGTAGTAGTAGTAGGCTAGTAATAGTAGCCTAGCAGTAGTAGTAGCAACCAATTGTAGTAATGGTTGCAGTAGTAGTAACCTAGTTGTAGTAGTAATTGTAGTAGTATTAACGATGACTGACTGTGATGACTGGAGCCAGATGATTCAAACCCTCCTCCACCTTTAATCTTAAAATCTTTAACAGAAGGAAACAACATGCAGATCCACCCATCATGACGTCACTGTGACATCACCGTGGCGTCACCGTGACGTCACTGTCCTCCAAAATAATAATAATAATTTAAAAAAAGGTATAAGTTTACCGTCAAACACAAAACAAACACCATTTACAGGTTAGCCCCGCCCCCCCCCCCCAACCCCCCCAGAGATAAATAGAAGCAAAATATTCATGTTTTTACACAAGATTATAGATGCAAATCAAATATACATGCTGTCACCATGACGACCAGTTCCATTTGGCAACAAGTCACAAACACCTGTGGACAGGTGCACGCGGCTCCACCTGGGTCCAGTCCAGTCCAGTCCAGTCAAACCGGTCTGAACCAGCTCATGTGTGTTAGAGGAGTTTTATCTTCAGGGACACAAACTGATCGCAACAGAAGAAACATCACTGATCTGAGGTCAGAGCGTCCTGTCTGAACATCTGGACTGTGACCGGGCCCTGATTGGTCCGTCCAGGCCACCGTAGGTCTGGGTCTCACAGGTGAATCTGTAGTGGTGGGTGTGGTTGTGGTCGTGGTCTGGAAGCCCCCGTACAGAGAGAGGTAGACGTGTGGTTCAGAGTCCGGGTCTCTGGTTCTGGACGACGACGATCCTTCTAAAACCAAACTATGTACAGTGTAAACAGGAAGTCCTCCTGCTCACAGCTGATCAGGTGGAAGCAACGCTACGATTTACTAGAAGCTCACGAACACAACATGATAATCAGCTGGAGGCTAAAGACGGAGCTACGCTACGGACGATAGGAGAGTAGAAAGGTTAAAAAACAAAGCAGAAGAAGAACCTCCCTCACCTCCTCCTCCTCCTCCTCCTCCTCCTCCTCCTCCTCAGTGTCCATGTCTGCTGTGTTAATAAAGTTTAATAAAATACAATCAATCAGCTCCGTCCTGAGGGAAAGTCTCTGAATCTTTCTGAACCATGAGAAGAACAGGACGAGACCAAGAAGAGTCTCCATCCGTCCGTCCATCCGTCCGTCCCACATCAGGACCCAGGACTGACGTTGTCATGACAACAGATGAACCAAAGCCACCACATCTGGAGGTGATGGACCCACATCTGTGTGACCCCAACTGATGATGATGAGACGATGTCCCAGAGAGGACCAGACCAGACCAGGACGTTCAGAGACTGGAGAAAAACCAGAGACGGTTGAAGAGCAGAGGAGACGAACACAGGAGAGGCTAACGAGTATGTTAGCTAACACAGGAGAGGCTAACGAGGGTATTAGCTAACACAGGAGAGGCTAACGAGGGTATTAGCTAACACAGGAGAGGCTAACGAGGGTATTAGCTAACACAGGAGAGGCTAACGAGGGTATCAGCTAACACAGGAGAGGCTAACGAGTATGTTAGCTAACACAGGAGAGGCTAACGAGGGTATTAGCTAACACAGGAGAGGCTAACGAGGGTATTAGCTAACACAGGAGAGGCTAACGAGTATGTTAGCTAACACAGGAGAGGCTAACGAGGGTATTAGCTAACACAGGAGAGGCTAACGAGTATGTTAGCTAACACGGGTGATAGCTAACGAGTATGTTAGCTAACACGGGTGATAGCTAACGAGTATGTTAGCTAACACGGGTGATAGCTAACGAGGACTATGGACCGTCTCACCTGGACTGAGGTGACTCAGGTGTGTCCTGTGACCTTGCCAGCTTGTCTCAATTAGCCTCATTAGCCTGGTTAGCTTCTTTAGCCATGTTAGCATCTTTAACCTGGTTAGCCCCTTTAGATGTGTTAATCTCATTGGAGGTGTTAGCCTGGTTAGCCTCATCAGCCGTGTTAACATCATTAGATTTGTTAGCCTGGTTAGCTTCATTAGCCATGCTAGCCTCATTAGCCTAGGTATCATATTTAGCCCGGTTAACCTCATTAGTCATATTAGCCTCAGTCTTATCCTGGTTAGCTTCTTTAGCCACGTTAGCCTCATTAGTTGTGTTAGCCTAATTTACTGTGTTAACCCAATTAGCCATATTAGCTTCTTTAGCCACGTTAGCCTCTGTGTGTCCCACTGTGACTCCTCCCACCTTGTTATTCTCCAGACTGACCTGCTGCATCACCGTGGAAACAGCAGATGGAGCTAACTGTGATCAGTTGACTCCGCCCATAAAACTCTTTTGTTGTTTTTTGTTTGTAAACACGCTGATTTTGGAAGAAACAACAGCTGAAACCAGATGTGGGACGAACTCTTCTTCCTCCAGAGAAAAAAACATGCAGTTCAACATCCGTCCAAACACCTGGTCTGAGGTCATGTGACCATGTGACCAGGTGACCATGTGACCAGGTGACCAGGTGACCATGTGACCAGGTGACCAGGTGACCAGGTGAGACGCTGCTGTGACTTTGGTCCAGTAAATGAAGCTCAATGTGTGAGAAGACGGGTCTTTTCTTTCGTTTCAATCAGGTGATCACTGGCAGTGGGTGGTCTTACTGGCTGGCTCCGCCCCCGAGGTGAAGCCGTTGCTGAGGCTGTTTGAGCTCGGGGGCGTGGCCAGCGTGGCCAGCGTGGGCGTGGCCTCGACCCCCCTGGAGGCGTGCTCGACCACGGAGCAGCTTTTCTGCGGCAGCCGGGTCTGGACCAACACGGCGGCGGTTTTGGGGGCGACGGACGTCTGCCGCAGTCCGTCAGCTCTCAGCGGCGGTCTGGTGGGGGCGGGGCCTGTGGGCGTGACATCAGAGCTGGGGGGTTTGGGGCTGCGTGGGGGGGAGGGGTTGGGCAGCGCTCCTTGCTCCGTAGGCTTTGACTCCTCCTCCTCCTCCTCCGCCGCCGCCTCCTCAGGTGGCTGTTGGTCCGGGGGCGTGGCCTCTTTGTCGTCGGGGGCGGGGCCTGTGGGCTCAGGCGGCGGGTCCTGCTGCATGCTGCTCTGTCGGGACGCTCCTGAGCCCGGGATCTCGCAGCTGTCGGTGCGGCGCCGCGAACCCTCGTGCATCCGACTGGTGGCAACGACCGCCTTCATGGCCGCCTGTGGACACACCCACATGTTTCAGGAAGGAAGGAAGGAAGGAAGGAAGGAAGGAAGGAAGGAAGGAAGGAAGGAAGGAAGGACGAAAGGGAAAGAAAGAAGGAAGGAAAGATAAAGGGATAGAAGGAAGGAAGGAAAGATAAAGGGATAGAAGGAAGGAAGGAAGGAAGGAAGGAAGGAAGGAAGGAAGGAAGGAAGGAAGGAAGGAAGGAAGAAAGGAAGGAAGAAAGGAAGGACAAAGGGAAAGAAAGATGGAAGGACGAAGGGAAAGAAGGAAGGAAGGAAAGATAAAGGGATAGGAGGAAGGAAGGAAGGACGAAAGGAAGGAAGGAAGTTAGGAAGGACAAAAAGATAGACAGAAGGGAGGAAGGAAGGATGAAAGGAAGGACAAAGGGAAAGAAGGAAGGAAAGAAGGAAGGAAGGACGAAGGGAAAGAAGGAAGGAAGGAAAGATAAAGGGATAGAAGGAAGGAAGGAAGGAAAGAAGGAAGGAAAGATAAAGGGATAGAAGGAAGGAAAGATGGAAGGAAGGACGAAGGGAAGGAAGGAAGGAAAGATAAAGCGATAGAAGGAAGGAAAGAACAAAGGAAGGACGAAGGGAAGGAAGGAAGGAAGGAAGGATAAAGGGATAGAAGGAAGGAAGGAAGGAAGGAAGGAAGGAAGGAAGGAAGGAAAGACGAAGGGATAGAAGGAAGGAAGGAAGGAAGGAAGGAAGGAAGGAAGGAAGGAAGGAAGGAAGGAAGAAAGGAAGGACAAAGGGAAAGAAAGATGGAAGGACGAAGGGAAAGAAGGAAGGAAGGAAAGATAAAGGGATAGAAGGAAGGAAGGAAGGAAGGAAGGAAGGAAGGAAGAAAGGAAGGACAAAGGGAAAGAAAGATGGAAGGACGAAGGGAAAGAAGGAAGGAAGGAAAGATAAAGGGATAGGAGGAAGGAAGGAAGGACGAAAGGAAGGAAGGAAGTTAGGAAGGACAAAAAGATAGACAGAAGGGAGGAAGGAAGGATGAAAGGAAGGACGAAGGGAAAGAAGGAAGGAAGGAAAGATAAAGGGATAGAAGGAAGGAAGGAAGGAAAGAAGGAAGGAAAGATAAAGGGATAGAAGGAAGGAAAGAAGGAAGGAAGGACGAAGGGAAGGAAGGAAGGAAAGATAAAGGGATAGAAGGAAGGAAAGAACGAAGGAAGGACGAAGGGAAGGAAGGAAGGAAGGAAGGATAAAGGGATAGAAGGAAGGAAGGAAGGAAGGACGAAAGGAAGGAAGGAAGTTAGGAAGGACAAAAAGATAGACGGAAGGGAGGAAGGAAGGATGAAAGGAAGGACAAAGGGAAAGAAGGAAGGAAGGGCAAATGGAAGGAAAGATAGATGGAGGGAGGGAACAGATTGGGTCAAAAAAGAAGGAGGAAGTAAGGACAGAGGGAAGGAAGGGAAGGAGGCAAAAAGGATTGTGAAAAGAAGAGAAGGAAAGAAAGATGGAGGGAGGGAACAGACAGGTCGACTGGATCAAAAGGAAGGAAGAAGAAGGAAGGACGAAGGGAAGGAAGGAAGGAAGGAAGGAAGGATGGAGGATCAGTTTGACCCAGAAGGACGACACCGACACACTGCGGTGACCTCTGACCTTGAGTTTTAATTGAACTCCTGCAGTTTCCTAATGTCTCATGTCCATGTGATTAAATCAATGTACGGTTATTTCCACTGAACCCACGGGTGCTGCAGCGCCTCACGCACGCTGAGCCGCTTCTGGGGGTCCAGGACGATCAGCTTACTGACCTGCACACAGACCAGGACCAGGGTCAGGACCAGGGTCAGGACCAGGGTCAGGACCAGGACCAGGGTCAGGACCAGGGTCAGGACCAGGGTCAGGACCAGGACCAGGACCAGGGTCAGGACCAGGGTCAGGACCAGGGTCAGGACCAGGACCAGGACCAGGGTCAGGACCAGGGTCAGGACCAGGACCAGGACCAGGACCAGGGTCAGGACCAGGACCAGGACCAGGACCAGGGTCAGGACCAGGACCAGGGTCAGGACCAGGACCAGGACCAGGACCAGGACCAGGGTCAGGGTCAGGGCCAGGACCAGGGTCAGGACCAGGACCAGGACCAGGACCAGGACCAGGACCAGGACCAGGGTCAGGACCAGGACCAGGACCAGGACCAGGACCAGGACAGTCAGCACTAGGGATGGGTATCGTTTAGGTTTTATCCTGTATTGAGTAAGTGGTGCCCGAACTAGTGCTTTATATTTAAAGGGATAGTTCAACATTTAGTCCAACTGGTCCATCACCATAACCCCTATAGTCATAGCAGTAGGTTTGTTACCTTTAATTGTCGGTGCAAGCTATCTTTAGAACGGCAGAGCAGAGCTGTGAGCTGCTCAGAGCTACGCTACGGAGGCTCATGGGATTTCTTGGTTTACCACAGAGGTTTTGCATGAATTTGCCTCTAAAACAACTCTGTCTCGTAACGAGTTGTTGGATTGTGTATTTGATGAGTTTGATGAGGGAAACCAAGAAATCCCATGAGCCTCCGTAGTGTAGCTCTGAGCAGCTCACGGCTCTGCTCCGCCGTTCTAAAAACAGCTTGCACCGACAATTAAAGGTAACGAACCTACTGTATAGGGGTTATGGTGATGGGACAGTTTGACTAAATGTTGAACTATCCCTTTAACATCAGCACCGGTATAAAGACCCATTCCAGTCCAGGCTCCAGACCTTCTCTGACCCACATCAGTTACAGGTCAAAGTCTCAAACTGGCCTGTGACCACGTAGATCAGCCACGACCTGTAACTGACATATTATGGGATGGAGCAGAGCAGTCACTCACCAGGTCCTTGGCGTTGAGGGAAACCTCGTCCCACCACGGAGACACGAACTCGTAGTCACAGTTGAGGATCCTGCTGTACATGTACTGGTCGCCGCGAGGGTCGAAGAACGGCTCGAAGCCGCACAGCCTGAAGAATTCACAGTGATGGCTTTAGTTAATACTTTTTAATCAAATCAACATATCAACTATAATGTGTTATAATAGCGATATAAATATTAATATAATATGATATTAATAATGTCTCATGTTGATTAAATCAATGTACTTGGTTATTTCCACTGTTAAACACCTCCGAGGTCACATGACCACGAGCAGGTGACAGGAGGCAGCGACCACTTCACTGACCACCAGGAGACAGATGGACGTGTGTGTGTGTGTGTGTGTGTGTGTGTGTGTGTGTGTGTGTGTGGACGGGCAGCGAGGCGTTCATGGACTCACAGGATGTAGAGGATAACTCCCACCGACCACATGTCGACCTCGGGGCCGTAGGCGTTTCCTCTCAGGATCTCTGGAGCTGAGACAGAGCGGCTGTTAGAGCAGGTGGCCGCGCACGCCGCGCACTGAGAAATCCCACTGAGCAGCAGCCACACTGAACACATCACACATCACCGCCTGATGCTGCTGAAGATGCCGGTTGCAGTACATGTACTATGGCTACTACACTATAGAGTACATGTACTACTCTTTGTAACAGATATTAAACTATATATCAAACTATATAGGCTAGCACATGTACTACAGATACTACACTTTATAGCAGTATCTGCTCTATGTACTACAGATACTAGTGTATCCAGCAGCAGGTGAGGTCAGTGAACGCACCACAGTAGCCCGGAGTCCCACAGACGGTCTTCATGGTCACCTGGTCGTCGATGATCTTGGACAGACCGAAGTCGGCTGAGAGCAGAACATCAGAACCTGGTCAGAGTCTGTTTGTCTGCCTCCTGAACGTCAATAAAGTTTCACATTCAAACACACAGAGGTTTTGTTACCGATCTTGAGCGGAGCGTCCAGCGACAGGTCGGCGTACAGCAGGTTCTCAGGTTTGAGGTCACGATGCACCACGCCGTTCTCATGGAGGTACTGGAACACACACACACACACACACACACACACACACACAGGTTGAGAGGGTCTCCCTGCTCTAACGCCACGGCGCCCCCCGCAGGCTGCACGGCGCAGCACGAGGACAGAGCTGCTGGTGGTCGGTGACTTGGCACCGACACTGAGGAACAGAGGGACGGTGAGGGGACAGATGGCGGCTCCTGCAGCTCCCAGAATCCCCTGCTGCTCCCAAACACTCACTGTTCTCAGATCAGAAACTACAACCAGAGATGATTCCTCTGTTTGTGTTAAATCTCCTTCAAAATAAAGGTAGATGTTTGTGTTAAAGCTCCTTCAAAATAAAGGTAGATGTTTGTACTAAAGCTCCTTCAAAATAAAGGTAGATGTTTGTGTTAAAGCTCCTTCAAAATAAAGGTAGTTGTTTGTATTAAAGCTCCTTCAAAATAAAGGTAGATGTTTGTACTAAAGCTCCTTCAAAATAAAGGTAGTTGTTTGTATTAAAGCTCCTTCAAAATAAAGGTAGTTGTTTGTACTAAAGCTCCTTCAAAATAAAGGTAGATGTTTGTGTTAAAGCTCCTTCAAAATAAAGGTAGATGTTTGTGTTAATGCTCCTTCAAAATAAAGGTAGTTGTTTGTACTAAAGCTCCTTCAAAATAAAGGTAGATGTTTGTGTTAAAGCTCCTTCAAAATAAAGGTAGATGTTTGTGTTAAAGCTCCTTCAAAATAAAGGTAGATGTTTGTGTTAAAGCTCCTTCAAAATAAAGGTAGATGTTTGTGTTAAAGCTCCTTCAAAATAAAGGTAGACGTTTGTGTTAAAGCTCCTTCAAAATAAAGGTAGATGTTTGTGTTAAAGCTCCTTCAAAATAAAGGTAGATGTTTGTGTTAAAGCTCCTTCAAAATAAAGGTAGACGTTTGTGTTAAAGCTCCTTCAAAATAAAGGTAGGTGTTTGTGTTAAAGCTCCTTCAAAATAAAGGTAGGTGTTTGTGTTAAAGCTCCTTCAAAATAAAGGTAGGTGTTTGTGTTAAAGCTCCTTCAAAATAAAGGTAGGTGTTTGTGTTAAAGCTCCTTCAAAATAAAGGTAGGTGTTTGTGTTAAAGCTCCTTCAAAATAAAGGTAGGTGTTTGTGTTAAAGCTCCTTCAAAATAAAGGTAGGTGTTTGTGTTAAAGCTCCATACGGTATAAAGGTAGATGTTTGTGTTAAAGCTCCTTCAAAATAAAGGTAGGTGTTTGTGTTAAAGCTCCATACGGTATAAAGGTAGATGTTTGTGTTCATGACATGATGACATGTTGCCAAACACAGCTGTAAAATGATGTTGATGTGTTCAGGGGCAGCGGGATGTTTCTGTTTCTGTGCTGCAGATTAACACCACACACACACACGCACACACACACACACACACACACATAAACACACACACACCCATCTGACACAGCAAATACAACTGTACTGTTTTTCTCACACACACACACACACACACTAGAACTGACCTACATTTAACACATAGAAAAACATACGCCTCTGTGTGTGTGTGTGTGTGTGTGTGTGTGTGTGTGTGTGTGTGTGTGTGTGTGTGTGTGTGTAATCCTCTCTGGCTTTAATCTGTTCAGCAGCAGGATGGAACCTGCTGTTACATAAGAGACGTGCTGCTGTGAGCGACAACACCGCTGCCAGGGTTAACATCTACTGACACCACCGTAGCTGCACCTGTAGCCATAGTAACCACACCTGCAGCCATAGAAACAACATCTGCAACTATAGTAACTACAGCTGAAACCAAAAAAACGGCACTTTGCTGTGGTTGCTGCAGGAGATGAAGAGCCACCTGTCCGTCATCTTCCTCATCGTTTCTCTCTGGTTTCGCTCAAACCACTGAACTAACGACTGAATGTGAGAACTGTGTTTTCCTGACACACAGAGCAGACAGTGAACGCCTCACCGCCACGGCCTCCAGGATCTGTTTGATGACGTGGGCCGCGTCTCTCTCGCTGTAGTAACCTCGCTCCACGATCCTGGAACGACACAACACCACAGTGACCTCACCGCTGGGACACACCTGACGGCCAATCACAGAGCAGGACTTTCTGTGTGTTTGTATACGTGTGTATGTGTGTGTGTGTGTGTGTGTGTGTGTGTGTACCTGTCGAACAGCTCTCCTCCCGTCACCAGCTCCAAAACCAGAGCGATGTCGGTGTCCGTCTCAAAGATTTCCTTCAGCTGGATCTGAGGAGGAAGAAGAGGGAGGAGGAGGAGGAGGAGGAGGAGGAGGAGGAGGAGGAGGAGGAGAAGGAGAAGGAGAAGAAGAAGAAGAAGAAGAAGAAGAAGAAGAAGAAGAAGAAGAAGAAGAAGAAGAAGAAGAAGAAGAAGAAGAAGAAGAAGAAGTTTTGATTTTTACAACCACACTTTATTCACAAATTCCAGGACAATATCAGTTATTCATATTACTGCACCACAGATATATTATCTATTTATAAATCCATATCATAAATACACATTCACACATCCATACACACAGACAACCCCACCACGATCCATCAATAAATAAATAAATAAATAAATAAATAAATAAATAGATCAATAATTAAATAGATACTACAGTTGTCCAACACACTGGTAAAAGACAGTTCATTATTTACGACAGCACACAGGATGTTATTGTAGCACCAGGTATCTGAGAGGAGAACTCCAGTCTGATCCTGCAGCGAAGAAGAAGAAGAAGAAGAGAGAAGTCTGATCCTGCAGAAGAAGAGGAAGTTACAGAACTCCAGTCTGATCCTGCAGCGCCACCCTGAGAAGAAGAAGAAGAAGAAGTTTTGATTTTTACAACCACACTTTATTCACAAATTCCAGGACAATATCAGTTATTCATATTACTCCACCACAGATATACACTGCCTATAAAAAGTATTCACCCCCCCTTGGATGATTTCTCCTTTTATTGCTTTTATAAATTAAATCATGACCAACACAGTTTGGCTTTTTAGACAAAAAATAAATAAGAAACAACTCCTTCATGTCAAACTGAGAACAGATTTTTACAAAATAATGTCAATTAATTAAAAATGTAAAAATACATGATTGCATTAAATATTCACCCCCATTAAAGTCATAGACCTAATTCAGCTGACGCCCAGCTCACAAATGCTGGTAGTCTCACAATTAGATTTATTAATTTATGAAATCATGTATTTTATGTTATGATTTTTAATTAATTGACATTACTTTGTAAAAACCTGTTCTCAGTTTGACATGAATGAGTTGTTTCTTATTTATTTTTTGTCTGAAAAGCCAAACTGTGTTGGTCATGATTTAATTTATTTAAAAAAAATCCAAGGGGGGTGAATAACTTTTATAGGCAGTGTATTATCTATTTATAAATCCATATCATAAACACACATTCATACATCCATACACACAAACAACCCCACCACAAACCATCAATAAATAAATAAATAAATAGATCAATAATTAAATAGATACTACAGTTGTCCAACACACTGGTAAAAGACAGTTCATTATTTACGACAGCACACAGGATGTTATTGTAGCACCAGGTATCTGAGAAGCTTCCTGGTCTCCCATCAGAACTCCAGTCTGATCCTGCAGCGCCACCCTGAGGCTCGTTAGAGAACTCCAGTCTGATCCTGCAGCGCCACCCTGAGGCTCGTTAGAGAACTCCAGTCTGATCCTGCAGCGCCACCCTGAGGCTCGTTAGAACAGCTTCTCTTGCTCAGCTACAGACATGGAGGCTGTGACTGGAGGAGATCAGTCGCTCATGAAAAAAATCTACGAACGGAGAGGAACAAAGATGTTGAGTGAAGGAAGCAGAGAAGCAACGTGAAGCTTCTTCATGGTGAAAGCTGCCGAGAGGAAACGTCCACCCTCCAAGACGAGACTGAAAAGGACGAAGCTGAGAACAGCAAGAAGGAGAAACATCTGGTTCCTGGAGTTGAGACGACGTTCCCGAGGAGAGGAGCTGAGCAGGATGGAGAGCTCTGGCCCAGAGGAGAAGGAAGGTCGACCTCAAAGAAAAACTGACTCTGATCTGAAATGTTTCACAATAAAAAGGTTTGAGGTCAGAAGAATCCAGATCCTCAGCTCTATGATGCTGAACAAACCGCTTCAGAAACAGCTTGTACCCGCGGTGATTAGTAGGGGTGTGTATTGGCAAGAATCTGGCGATATGATACGTATCACGATACAGGGGCAGCGATACGATATATTGCGATATATTGCAATACTGTAGGAACAACGATATATTGAGAATTTATTTGTAAGAAAATTGTAGCACATAGCACACACATGCTGTTACATGCTTAACATCGGCTTGCTGAAGAAATACAAGC
Organism: Decapterus maruadsi; assembly: GCA_030347415.2. Lineage (NCBI taxonomy): Eukaryota > Metazoa > Chordata > Actinopteri > Carangiformes > Carangidae > Decapterus > Decapterus maruadsi. The sequence goes on along the minus strand of CM064886.1, from coordinate 1,125,592 downwards.
ATTGGCAGGAATTTTGCATGAAGAAATGAAAAAATAAGACTAAGTAGTGCTTATCCCCCCCTTGTGTTTTTGTATTTCTGTACATGTTTTATTAAAAAATAAAGTTAAAAAAAAATCGATACGGAAAACCGAATATCGATACCGTATCGCGAAAAAAATATCGCGATATTTAAGTGTATCGATTTTTTCTTACACCCCTAGTGATTCGACTCTTTAAGTGCAAGAAGGGACCATTTCTGTGTCCCTATGGGGGGTGCGTCACCAATTTCATTGTCCAATTTGTGTACAGTGACAATAAAGACTATTCTATTCTGTTCTATTCTATTCTACTCTACTCTATTCTATTCTATTCTATTCTATTCTATTCTGTTCTATTCTGTTCTATTCTGTTCTGTTCTGTTCTATTCTATTCTATTCTGTTCTATTCTATTCTGTTCTATTCTATTCTATTCTGTTCTATTCTGTTCTGTTCTATTCTATTCTGTTCTATTCTATTCTATTCTATTCTATTCTATTCTATTCTATTCTGTTCTATTCTATTCTATTCTGTTCTATTCTATTCTATTCTATTCTGTTCTATTCTGTTCTATTCTATTCTATTCTATTCTATTCTGTTCTATTCTATTCTGTTCTATTCTGTTCTATTCTATTCTATTCTATTCTATTCTATTCTATTCTATTCTATTCTGTTCTATTCTGTTCTATTCTATTCTATCCAGACTCGTGGCTCGTTTGCTTTGTTCTGAGGCTAAAACGATTCAATTGTTGAATTTTTCTTTTGGGCTTGTTTTTTGTTTACATGGTAACAGTAGCTACTATCGCTCCAAAGTTGTAAACAGATGCCGACTGTTTTCTCATTGAGGTGGAGCAGGAAAAACAAAAAAACATGAGATACAGGTCTGAATCAAAACGCAGCCCGGTCCGAACTGCGCTTGAAGCCCGGACTTGATCCGACCAAAGTAATTCCTGTATATTTTGGGCCTGAACCACCCGACCCTGACCCACTGAGAACCAATGACCATCACGTCTAAACCAAGACCAGCCTCCTTCTTCTTCTCTTCCCGCTTGTTTTATTCCGATTCTGAGCGCGATCGCTGCGTTCACATCGGAACCAAACAAACCAACGCTTGGCGTTCAACGCTTCCTGTTTCTGAACAACGTCTCCAAACAACTCAGGTACTGTGGGTCTGAAAACACCCTCAAGAGACTCAAATCCCTAAAGGAGAAGCTGAAGACCGTCTGGACGGGAGAAGGAAGTCTAGAGACTTCTGGGGACGGAGGAGACGGAGGAGACGGAGGAGACCAGAGAGTCTGTCGATGAAACACCACAACAGTTTGATCTGAGGGACTCAGTACGGAGGTCGGCCCTCTGGCTGCGTTCGGTTTGTCCGTCAGAGTCGGACCTTCTTCTTCTCCTCTATGCTACTGCCTCTGTGGACTGGACTCTGGTCTCCATGGTAACGGCAGCTGAGCATCATGGGTGTTTTTTAGTGGGTGGTTTTTGGACGGGATGACAGACCGAAGAGGATTTGTCATAAACAAGTGAAATAATTCAGCGTTGAGAACAGTGATCAGATGAGACCAGAACCTCCTGGACCTCCACGCCACGGGAAACAGGAAACAGGAAACCGTGAGGTCACGGCGGTAAAGGCCATGAGGGCGTTGTCAGGGCGATACTCACGATGTTGGGGTGGGAGAGACGCAGCAGGACTCCGATCTCAGTGCGAACGATTTTCTTGTCGATCTGAAACAGAACAAACAGCTCAGGTGTTTCAGCTGAAAACAACAACAACACTGGTTTAAAGGGATAGTTCACCCAAAATTCAAATTTCACTTATCATCTCCTCCCCCTCACGTGGACTAAGAGCTGGGAGAGTTTTCAGAGTCCATTGACAACCATTATATGGACAAATCCTGCTGCGTGGACCCCCCGTAACTCAGAGAAGGAACGGAGGACTCTGAAAACACATTAGTCGACATGAGGGGGAGGAGATGATGAGTGAAAGTTGAATTTTGGGTGAACTATCCCTTTAACCTGTTTGTCCTCAAATTTGGGACAGGGTTGGGTGTTGGAGGACACAGCACTCTGACTGGGACAAAGGTAAAGAGACAGGTTTGGTTTCACAGCACTGACCGTTTTCTTGAGGACTTTGACGGCGAAGGGTTTCTGCGTCTGTTTCTCTTCACAGCGATAAACGATGGACGTCGCCCCCCTGGAAGGAAACAGCACAGGTGACGACGACCTCACAACGCCAACAACAGGTTCGTTAACCTTTAATTGACGTTGCAAGCTGTTTTTAGAACGGCGGAGCAGAGCCGTGAGCTGCTCAGAGCTACGCTACGGAGGCTCATTATGGGATGTCTTGGTTTCCCTCATCAAACTCATCAAATACACAATCCAACAACTCCACAACGCTCTGGTGGACAAGTTGTGACCTGCACATTCACCACGCTATGAGATAATAACACAACGTTACCACACAGAGTTGTTTTAGAGGGAAACACAGAGACTGGTGATGAAAAACTGTCCCTGAAGGCAACGTGCATCAGAGGTTTTGCATGAATTTGCCTCTAAAACAACTCTGTGTGGTAACGTTGTGTTATTATCTCATAGCGTGGTGAATGTGCAGGTCACAACTTGTCCACCAGAGCGTTGTGGAGTTGTTGGATTGTGTATTTGATGAGTTTGATGAGGGAAACCAAGAAATCCCATAATGAGCCTCCGTAGCGTAGCTCTGAGCAGCTCACGGCTCTGCTCCGCCGTTCTAAAAATAGCTTGCACCGACAATTAAAGGTAACGAACCTACTGCTGTGACTATAGGGGTTATGGTGATGGGACAATTTGACTAAATGTTGAACTATCCCTTTAATAAATGATTAAAACACCTTTTCCTACTGTAATAAATATGCGAACGCCAAAATAAAGTTTTTCTTTTATCAAAGTCAATGGTTTTCGTTGGGACAGTTGAGTCAACAGGAAACACAGAGTGTGTGTGTGTGTGTGTGTGTGTGTGTGTGTGTGTGTGTGTGTGTGTGTGTGTGTGTGCTTTTCAGATGGATCTGTTTTGTCCCAGATGGATCTGTTTCTTCCATCTGTCCCAGCAGAATAACAGACCCCCTCAACACACACACACACACACACTACTAGCTGGTCTCCATGGTAACGGGTCATCTGGTAACAGGGCTGGTGGCTCGTTCACGTCTGAATTCACCACTGACTTCATTTCACTGTTCAGCTGTTACTGTTGTTGTTGTTGTTACTGAAACAACACACACACAGACACACACACAGACACACACGCTGCTGGACGCCGTGAGCTGCAGCTACAGATAAATAATGATTATTTATCTGTTCACTAGTTTATTAATTATCTTGCTTTAATTTAATGAATCGTTCTGAATCTGTTACATAAGACAAAGGAGACCAGTGGCCTCGTTTCCTGCCAAATAGTGATCCCACACGGATCTGTTCACACTCCTACCCGTTTCCTCCACCTGCCAAATCCTGAACCTGCTCGTTCAGTGACTAACAATCAATCAATCATCAGTTATTAACCACTAATTAACAGGAAGTCATCTGGTAAATGATCAGTTTAATCTGTTATCATTATTTAGGCTGTAACTAATTATCTATAATAACAACGTGATGCGTTCAGGCTCCTTCTCAGATATAAATGTCTGTTCTGTAGCTCATTAGTTAGACTGAACTTGCCAAATAGTGAGCCTGGATCAATAGGCTTTAGGCTATGTTGTATTCTATAGAAAAAAACTAAGGGACCATTTTCACAAATGTTCCTTAAATTTACAGTTTAAAAAAACTCATTTGACTTAATGAGACAGAAGATTATAAAAAAAACACTGCTGGGATTAAACGTTGATATTTTCCCACTGGAACTGATGAATAAACTCTTCCTAAGTTAAAAGTGTTTGTGTTGTGTTGTTGATTATGTTGAATATGAACATGTTTTCTTTGCATTATTATTTTTACTCAAGGTCTGAAAAGACTTAAATCATAATTGTTATTTTGACTGTAGTTGTCGTTTTCTGCCAATAAAAGCTCTAAAAGACAATATTTTTATTTACATTTTGGGAGAAATCCTGTCAGGAGTTCGTAGAATAAAACAAAAATATTATTTTTACTCAAACACAAACCTACAAATAGTACAATTTTGAAGTGGTCTCTTCATTTTTTCCAGAGTTGTATTATGTCATAACTTTATACTTATTATAACGTGTAAACACCAGTAAAAACCTGGTTATAACACACTTATAAAGATAACAACGCCACACTATAATAAACATTAGCCTAATAATGATAAATATAATCCCAGTGCTGATGATTGATTTGTTATCATTATTTAAGCTGTAACTAATTAATAACAGGCTCCTTTTCACAGATAGAAATGACTGGAGCTCATCAGTCAGATGGAATAGTGAACCTGGTTATTCTATTATAATTTAACGTTCATTTGGGCGCAATAACCTAATTATAACGACACTCTATAATAAATAGAAATAATGATAAATGAAATAACGATAAATAGCCTAAGGATGTGGTTCTGGTCTGACTGGACCTGCTCCTCGGACTCGGTTCTGAAGGTGTTGAGGTGTTGAGGTCCAGACCTGCCCAGCTCGGAGCTCAGGGTGTAGAACTCCTCCACCGTCCCGTCCCGCCTCGACCCCTCCACCCAGAACTCCACCGGCTCGGATCCGGGCCGAGACGTCGGCATGATGACGACGACACCAGAACCGGACTCGCCCCAAAAACCAGAACCAGAGGAAACTGGAACCGATAGTCTAGGAAGAAGATGATGGTGATGATGATGATGATGATGACAGGAGCAGGAGCAGGAGCAGCAGCGGTACCAGGACCGGTTCAGACCGGGTCAGATGCGCCCCCACCAACCCAACCAGCCCCCCCCGCGAGGCGGATCAGAACCAGGAGGAAGATGGAGAGTAATCCAGATCAGATCTGATTTAAATCCAGCTCGGTAAAACCCAGATTAGAGGCGCAGCTCGGCGGGGGGATGATTCATGATCCTGATGGGCTCTAATCCAGACCGGGAGGATCCGCCTGCTCCTCTTCCCGGTGCAGCATCACATCAACAACACAAACAACAACCGCACCAACATGTGTCTCCCGGTCCGGTCCGGTCCGGTCCGGTCGGGTCGGGTCCAGATGTCGCAGCAGCAGCAGCAGCAGCAGCAGCAGCAGCAGCAGCAGCTCCTCCCCCAGGGCCTCGCGCCGCTCACAGCAGCCTCTCCTCCGCCGCTTCCTCCGTGTTTCCTGTCGGACTCCCGGGATGGGCTGCCTGCTCCAGATGTCCGCTGGATGCTGGGTCTGCGGCGGCTGTAATCTCAAAGCCACGCCCCCTCTCTCAGCAGCGGCCAATCACAGCGCCGGACGAGAGCCGAGCCGCGCTCCCACTGGACAGCCGGGTCTGTCAGTCACTCCAGCAGCAACCTACATACAGAAATAACCTAAATACAGAAACGTAGCCTGCCTACCGACCGACCGACATATCTACCGACACCGGCGCGTGACAACATCTGGAGGCGTTTGGTCCAGTGGGGAGGGAATCAAACCTGCGACACGGCACGAGCCCTGGCCGTCGGGAAACACGTCATTATAACGTTTCGTGACTTTTTCATGATGGTTGGTCACGTGTTCAAGGATTCACCCACCATGTCAGTGTGTGTGTGTGTGTGTGTGTGTGTGTGTGTAACATCATAATAAACTCAGGACTTCAAGCAGCAGATACTGAGTGACAAACAAGATAAAGGAAGTGTCTTTTAAAACCATGCATTAAATTTCTCCTGTCAATCAGACCATCTCCAAATGTAAAGATATCAATGTCAACTGTATTTTTTGCAGGAGGAGGAAAATAATCGTCATGTTTTTTTCTTGAAGACATGTTTACATTTTTGACAGGCATCAAGATAAAACTTTTAAAAAAAGAAAGATATAATTCTCACTTATGATGAAAAGAAACTTAAGGGAAAGGAATTGTTTTTTGTTGAATATTTTTATTTTACAAGGAAAATATTACATTCATAAATGCAAATGGTCATTAAAAAAAACAACAACGCACCACTTGTTTCCCATTCAGCAAGGATCTGCTCCAGGCTTTGGTAAAGGACAGATCAGGGTCACAATAAATCTGTAAATACAATAAATAATTTTTTGCTGATTAGGGTTCGGCTGACTTTTTGCTCCTTAGTAGAGCAGGTGAGCAAACAGTGCATAATCCAATTACGTATGGCTAATTTGCACACATACAACAGCTGATAGCCTAAATGGGTTCCATTCAGACCTTAATATTAAGTTTTTTAACTGTAATATGTTAACAAGACTGAACAAGACATTTTCACCTGCTATATATGTATATGTATGCAAATTAGCCTTATAGTCGGGTGCATTTATGAAAAAAAAGCACCTATTCGTAAAAAAAAGTCCAAAAATGTAATGGATGAAGCCACTTTCAAAAGTGTTGTTTTATTTTGTTGACACATTAGAGTCAGAAGGTCTTACTGAGTAGATTTTGGATATCTCTTTTTATCACTTTGTGAATGAGAAAATACTGTCACCAGCCCTAAATAAATCACATTTCCTCATGTTTTCAGGACTCAAATATTGTATAAATGAGGCTGTGAATGATATATCAACAATCCCCTCTGTAAAAACCTTCAGAACATGGAAAATGATCAAACTGGAAGGTTTGGTGTGTGGAAGTGCTGCTGAAGTGGATCTGGAAAAGTTCTGGAAAAGTATGCAATTTAGCGCATATTTAATTAGTTATTGCCTCATTTACATATTTAAACATAAAATTTGACAAAACTTGCAATACAAAAAATATTTGTCTTAATGTAAGTGATGAACTTGTGAAGTTTCATGGTGATACCTGTTAGTTAAAATTTTTACCCTATTCACCTGGAGCGTCTCTCTGGGCTTCAACCCATTACATTTACATTAGGACGCCATCCTGAAAATGACTCCTTTCTACTTTTAGTTTGTTATTAAGGATCTAATACTATAAAAAACTACTGAGAAACCTTTGGTTAGAATTTTTTTACGATAAAGTCATATTATTATGTCGACTATTATGTAATGTCCTACCTGCTCTACTCAGGATGTGACTACCTTGAAAAATTGCAGTCATCTTGAAATTTAAAGTGATTTCTTGTTGGTTGACCAATGGAGTCGACTCACTCCCATTTTCACGTTGGTTCCACCACAGTAACTTCATATGTGCCATCAAAACTGTGGATTTTATGAAAATTTGCTCATGTTAAAAAGGAGACCTAGTGTCTGCCATTGGCTCATTAACGGAGAATATCTCCAGTTTTGTTGACTTCTTCATCAAACCTTTTGTCTCTAACCTTCCATCCTTTGTGAGAGACTCAATGGATATGCTCAATATCCTAAAAAAGGTTGAAAACCTAAGCAAAGACTCAATCCTGGTCACCATGGATATACAAAACTTATTTACCAACGTTGACCACCAGGGGGGCTTGGATGCACTGGAACACTTTCTCAACCAAAGATCTCAGGGATCTGCCCCAAGCACTGTGTGTTTAAAAGAGTTAGCAGATACAGTGCTCAAAAAGAATATATTCATGTTTGAGAAAATGTCCTCACTATACGGGCAATGTAAAGGGACAGCTATGGGGAGTAAAATGTCTCCCAATTTCAGCTCTCTTTATGTAGCCTGTTTTGAAAAAGACTATGTTCTGTCTGAAGTCAATCCTTTTTTTAAAAGTATAAAACTGTGGAAACGTTATGTTGATGATGTCTTCATCATTTTTGAGGGGCCTGAAGAAACCCTAGGGAATTTTTTCGAGTATCTCAATGGCTGTCATGAACACTTAAAATTTACTATGAGCCATGTACACAAAATTAATTTTCTGGATATTCTTATAAAACGCGAAGGGGGGAACTCTAGTCACAGATCTCCATAGGAAGGACACAGACAAATGTTCCTTTTTACACGGCCAATCATTCCACCCCACCCACCTGAAGAAAGGCCTCCCCATTAGCCAATTCAGCCGTATCAGAAGAATATGCACTAAAGACGCTGATTACAAAAAACAATCGGATGAACTCGAAAAAAGGTTTCAAAACAGGCATTGTTAGAGCCTCCTTCTCCCATTCACCCAGGCTGATGTAGCAGCCAAAACTTGCAGTCGGCTGTTGGCTGAACCGGTGAAGGATCTTTGTAATTTGCGCATGGGATATGGATAGTTTGAATTTGTGGAATTACCCTTTATCTATTATTTGAGGTAGAAGAGTACCTATTGGCTAATGGCAGCTGCTCTCTTATTGGCTGAGATGCGCATGTTTAGTGCAGTTACGATTATGGAGCCAGGGAGAGCATACTAGTTTTGACCGTGATATTTCTTTTGTTTACATTTCCTTTTTGTCGTAAAGGTTTCAATAAACCATCGTAACTAAAGAGAACGGTGGAGTTTTTATTGCCTATGAGACACGCGTCAACTACCTGCTCGCTCCATAATGGAAGTGTGTTTTTTATGAAAGACGGAGCCACACTTATAGGCATTATAAAGAACATTGGATCCATGATGCAAGAGTAAAGTATAACCAAAAGACACAGGAGGAGTGTTTAACAAAAAAAGAAAAACCTAAAAAAAGATCATGCTCCCAAATGTTTCCTCAGATATTCTCCCCTGGGCAAAGATTTCCAGGAAATTATTAAAAAGCACTGGCACATCCTGAGCTCTGATCCACTTCTCAAAAAAGAGTTCAAAGATCCTCCACAGGTTGTATTTATTTAAACGTTCAAAAAACATTAGAGACATGTTGGTCCATTCTGACCTAAAGCCAATCAAAACTACTACATTTCTGGATGTACCCTTTGGCAACTATAGGTGTGGGTCATGCACACAGTGCAACTTCACCTACAAATGCAACAGTTATACTCACCCAATCTCCGGCAAAACGATGAAAATCAAGGGCACTATTACATGTTCTACAAAAAATGTTATTTATTTAATCAAATGCCCTTGCGGCCTTGCCTATGTCGGAAAAACACAAAGGGCTTTAAAAACAAGGATCACAGAACACAGGAGTGCAATCAGGACCCAGGACCAACGTAGCCCGGTGGCGGTGTACTTCAGGGAAGCAAACCATCCTGTTTCTTCCCTGAAGTACATCAGCATCGAACACGTAAAGCCTCTGAGAAGAGGTGGTGATCATAACAGTTGTCTACTGAAAAGAGAGAGCTTCTATATCTTCACCCTCCAAACACTTACCCCCAGAGGCCTTAATCAGGAATATGAGATAAAACATTTCCTGTAGTTCCCTTAAAGTAGGTTTTTAATAATAATTGTTCTGTAACTGCAAGGATTGATATATGTTTTTTAATGAATTTCTCAGATGTGAGGTTGATTGCTTATGATTTTGTATCCATTTTGACACGTATGTATACTGTTTCTTCTTTTTAGATGATGAAATATTGGATTATTTATTAAATATGATTGTTGTGTTTCTCTAATGATAATGTATGATATTATATGATGTTGATTTCTGTTTTCTGTTTCCTATTTTCATAAATTGTTCTATAATTTTTTTTAAAAAAACTTCACCTTCAGGCCTGCTTCCCCCCTCCCCCTGTTTTACCTAATTGGACCTCACCTGTGACCTCTTATATATAGCAGTGAGTGTTCCTTTGTTTCGTTTGGCACCTGAAGAAGACCACATGGTCGATAACGTTTGTGCAATTGATTAATAAAATCACTGTCATCCAATAGAGTGTGCGGGCAACCCTTTTCTTTTTCCACGGTACTCTTTATTGCCCTGCACCTCAGGACCGCATGATGTGCGTATAAAACTCCTCTTTTCCAGAATTTGCTCATGTTAACAAATAATTTCAAAAAACTTGTAATACATTTTTTGTTTGTCTTAATGTCAGTAATCAACTCAGTGATTTTCATGGAGATATCTAAAGGTTAAACATTTTACCCTATTCACGTCAACATTTCTTTTTAATATGCGTATGAATGGGATATATTTGGGTGTTTTTCTAAACTTTCCCCTAATGGGATTCTTCGGGGCTTTTTTTCCCTCACTCGGGACATGTTGAGGAGACAAAATAAGTTGAGTTTGCTTCTGTTGCAATTTGTTTAACGTTGACCTCTTTTTTGTCTGGACTATATTTGGACTGGCTGGGTTTAGGGGGCGGGGCCTCGTGGGGCCTCGTGCTGCCTCGTGTTAAGTGGTTTCAGTACAAGTTCCTCCAAACTGAGCTGGAATGAAAGTTCGTATTTAGTATAAATTCAGATCCTTTAAGTTGTAACTGAAGCAAATGGTGCAAAGGTTTGATAAAAGCTTTGTTTCTTGAACTCATTTCTTCACTGCAGGCCTGTGTTTGAAGTTCTCCACTAATGAATTAAGACTCTTTAGACATTAAATGATCCACAAACAGAAACTAAACAGAGCTGCTGCAGCATCCTGTTGAACTTTCAGTTTGACAAAGATCTGCAGCCTCCGCCCCATCACATGGTTCATAAACCAGGAAACTGCTGCACTTCCTCTTCAGTCCCAGAGACGCAGACTGAAGAAGAGACGATCAGATTCAGATTCAGCTTCGGACCAAACCAACAGCTCCAACACTGCTGCTTCAACCTGCTGACGCTCCACACACTGAAGGTGAGTTGGACTAAAACCTGGACTCAGAATCACAGTAAACTTCAGTCTAGTCAGTAGAGGAGGGAGGGGAGCCATGACTGACTCTACTTCCTGTGTTTTCAGCTTCACTCACAGACTCAATGGCTTCCAGACCAGAGGAGGATCTCTGCTGTCCGGTCTGTACGGAGGTCTTCAGAGATCCTGTTGTTCTGACCTGCAGCCACAGCTTCTGTAAAGACTGTCTGAAGAGCTGGTGGAAGGAGAAACAAGATCCACTGTGTCCAGTTTGTAAGAGAAGATCTTCTAAGGATCAACCACCTCGTAACCTGGCGTTGAAGAACCTGTGTGAGAGCTTCTTACAGCAGAGAGAGCAGAGATCTTCAGAGGCTCTCTGCAGTCTGCACTCTGAGAAACTCAAACTCTTCTGTCTGGACCATCAGCAGCCAGTGTGTCTCATCTGTCTGCATTCAGAAACACACACCAACCATAAAATCAGACCCATCGATGAAGCTGCTTCCAAACTCAAGAAGGAACTTGAGGAAACTCTGGAGCACTTAAAGGAGAAGTTAGAGGATTTTGAAGAAGTTCAAGTGAAGTTTGGTCGAACAGCAGAACACATTAAGGTCCAGGCCCGACACACAGAGAGGCAGATTAAGGAGCAGTTTAAGAAGCTTCAGCAGTTTCTAGAAGAGGAAGAGGAGGCCAGGATGGCTGCACTGAGGGAGGAAGAGGAGCAGAAGAGTCAGAGGATGAAGGAGAAGATGGAGGCTCTGAGCAGAGAGATAGCAGCTCTTTCACACACAGTCAGAGCCACAGAGGACCAGCTGAGAGCTGAAGACGTCTCATTCCTGCTCAACTACAAGGCTGCAGTGGAAAGAGTCCAGCAGCGCCCCCTGCTGGAGGATCCACAGCTGGACTCAGGAGCTCTGATAGACCAGGCCAAACACCTGGGCAACCTGACCTTCAACATCTGGAACAAGATGAAGGACATGGTCTCCTACAGTCCTGTGGTTCTGGACCCAAACACTGCTGGTCCAGAACTCACCCTGTCTGAAGATCTGACCAGTGGGAGAGGAGGAGACTACCAGCAGCTTCCTGACAATCCAGAGAGGATTGATTATTTCTGCTCTGTCCTGGGCTCTGAGGGTTTTAACTCAGGGACTCACAGCTGGGATGTCCAGGTTGGAGACAGTACATGGTGGATACTGGGTGTGTCACCAGAGTCTGTGCAGAAGGGATTCAACATATGGTCAGGGACATGGGTGTTAATGTTAAATGGAGATAAATACCAAGTAACGTCACCATCAACTCCATGGACTCGTCTCCCAGAGCAGGAGAAGCACCAGAGGATCAGAGTGAATCTGGACTTCAAACAGAGGAAAACTGTCGTTCTCTGATCCTGATACTAACACACACATACACACCTTCACACACACTTTCACTCAGAAGATGTTTCCATACATTAACACTGGTGGTGATGATAACCTCCCAGTGAAGCTGTTACCAGTGAAGGTGTCAGTGTCAGTGGAGCAGAGCAGTTAGAGATAAAGAAGATGATTATATTCATAATGTTGTTTATTTCTTAAAGGGAAAAGTCAGAGAAATGAACCTGTTAAACTCCACCATGTCCTCCTGCTGCCTCATTATTACACTTTGTAAAATATTTTCACTCTTATCACTCGATTACTGAACATTTGATTCTTTTTCTCCAGAAGATCTGGAGTTCTCCTCCAGAAGAAAAACAATGTCAAATAGTGTTGTGCCGATTGGCGATCCAATCGTCTATCGGCGATTGAAAGGACGATCGGCGATCTGTTGTTTTCTTGGCGATTGTACACACACATACTCGCTACTTTTTTATTGATCCCAATGCGCCGTCAAATCTGTTTGTTTTGTTTTCAAGCCGCGTCTCCGGCTGCTTCCTACAGCTACTCTGTCACATGACGGTGTTTCACCAATAAAATGCAGCCACTGGCGATGTCCAATCAGATGGAGAGAGGTCGTCATATGACCGCACACAAAATCTTTGTGGTAAACAGAGTGGCCACTCTGCCTCAAATTTGAGGAAACACGTTTAGCGGGTGTTGTGGCTGTGACCAGGCGACGCGAGCCCTGTTGTCATAGCCCGACGAGGTGTTGGCTTTCGGGCTCTCTCTCTCACTCTCTCTCTCTCTCTCTCTCTCATTAGCTCTCACACACACGGAGAGAGAGAAAGAGAAGCGTGCATGCATGACAACAGCGCACGGTAAAAGCGAAAGTGAAACTCGCTGCCGCCGCCCATCAACCGAACACGTTGATCCGCACCGCCCCCCGCCCCCCCCCCTCCCCCCGCGGCGATCAATCGTTCAATCGGCGATCTCCAGGGGTGGCGATTGGGACGATCTGAGAATGTCACGATCGCCCAACACTAATGTCAAACATGAAAAGTTGAGAAGTGATTCCTGTTTAATTACATTATGTGAAAAGTTTGTATCTGTTCATATGAAATGATCTAAAATGTATCAACGTGTCAGTTCGTCACAAAAGCTGAATGTAGATTTGTTCCTGTTTGTCATCAACATAATAAAATGTTGTCTTGACTTGGATTCATGTTCAGCTTCGTCTTTAACGTCTCCTGCATCGACACAACATCCTGTTGTCTTTATGATTAGCAGCAGAGGAGGAGGAAGTGTTGAGATGAAGGACTGACACCACACTGTGTACAAGTAGACCGGGGTGGTGGTTCCCCTCTTCAAAAAGGGGGACCGGAGGGTGTGTTCCAACTATCGGGGGATCACACTCCTCAGCCTCCCGGGTAAAGTCTATTCCAGGGTACTGGAGAGGAGAATTCGGCCGATAGTCGAACTTCGAATTCAAGAGGAACAACGTGGTTTTCGTCCTGGCCGTGGAACACTGGACCAGCTCTATACCCTCCACAGGGTGCTCGAGGGTTCATGGGAGTTTGCCCAACCAGTCCACATGTGTTTTGTGGATCTGGAGAAGGCATTCGATCATGTCCCACGTGGCATCCTGTGGGGGGTGCTCCGGGAGTATGGGGTCGGAGGCCCTCTGCTGAGGGCTGTACGGTCCATGTACGACCGGAGCAGGAGCTTGGTTCAATAAGTTAGACCTGTTCCCGGTGCATGTTGGACACTGGCAGGGCTGCCCTTTGTCACCGGTTCTGTTCATTATTTTTATGGACAGAATTTCTAGGCGCAGCCAAGGGCCGGAGGGGGTACGGTTCGGGAGCCACTTGATTTCATCTCTGCTATTTGCAGATGATGTTGTCTTGCTGGCTCCCTCGAGCCAGGACCTGCAGCAGGCGCTGGGGCGGTTTGCAGCCGAGTGTGAAGTAGCTGGGATGAGAATCAGCACCTCTAAATCCGAGGCCATGGTTCTCGACCGGAGAAAGGTGGCATGCACCCTTCAGGTCGGGGGAGAGATCCTGCCTCAGGTGGAGGAGTTCAAGTATCTCGGGGTCCTGTTCACGAGTGAGGAGCGCGAGATCGACAGGCGGATTGGTGCGGCGGCTGCAGTTATGCGGTCATTGTATCGGTCCGTTGTGGTGAAGAGGGAGCTAAGCCGAAAGGCGAAGCTCTCGATTTACCGGTCGATCTATGTTCCCACCCTATGGTCTCCCTATGGTCATGAACTCTCGGTCATGACCAAAAGAGTGGGATCCCGGATACAAGCGGCCGAAATGATTTTCCTTCGCAGGGCGGCGGGGCGCTCCCTTAGAGATAGGGTGAGGAGCTCGGTCACCCGGGAGGAGCTCGGAGTAGAACCGCTGCTCCTCCACATCGAGAGGAGTCAGCTGAGGTGGCTCGATGCCCCCTGGACGCCTCCCTCGTGAGGTGTTCCGGGCATGTCCCACCTGGAGGAGGCCCAGAGGAAGACCCAGGACACGCTGGAGTGACGATGTTGCTCGGCTGGCCTGGGAACGCCTCGGGGTGCCCCCGGAAGAGCTGGAGGAAGTGTCCGGGGAGATGGAAGTCTGGGGATCCCTGCTCCGACTGCTGCCCCCGCGACCTGGTTCTGGATGAAGCGGAAGATAATGGATGGATAGATGGATGGTTTATTTTTTAAATGGAAAAGTCAATGAATTGAACCTGTTAAACTTCACCTGTCCTCCTACCGCCTCATTATTACACTTTTACTACTTTTCATGTGTAAAATATTTTCACTCTTATCACTCAATTACTGAACATTTGATTCTTTTTCTCCAGAAGATCTGGAGTTCTCCTCCAGAAGAAAACAATGTCAAACATGAAAAGTTGAGAAGTGATTCCTGTTTAATTACATTATGTGAAAAGTTTGTATCTGTTCATATGAAATGATCTAAAATGTATCAACGTGTCAGTTCGTCACAAAAGCTGAACGTAGATTTGTTCCTGTTTGTCATCAACATAATAAAATGTTGTCTTGACTTGGATTCATGTTCAGCTTCGTCTTTAACGTCTCCTGCATCGACACAACATCCTGTTGTCTTTATGATTAGCAGCAGAGGAGGAGGAAGTGTTGAGATGAAGGACTGACACCACACTGTGTACAAGTACTCAGCACAGGTACAAGTACTGCACTTAAACAGTTGCTCCCTTCTTACACCCAGGTTGTTTCTAACAGGTGAAGCAGCTTCTGACCACAATTATGTCAAGTTTCAAAGCTGTCAGAGCTTGTGTTATTAATCTGCATGAGTTTAGGTCTTAATTCCCACATTTATGACAAGGTATGACAGGGAAATATGTACGATATATACACTTTTTTTTTTTTACATCCCTATGCACAACAGTAATTCATTTATTTATTAAAAACACATGAAAAGACCAAAGCTCCGCCCCCTCACATGACTCACCTGAGATAAACCAAGTTACTTATTAACAGTGAGGACAAAGTCCAAGGAACAACTTTATTGGACTCTGTCAGTCCCAGAGACGCAGACTGAAGAAGAGACGATCAGATTCAGCTTCAGACCAAACCAACAACTTCCTGTGAGTGAGTCCAGCTCCAACACTGCTGCTTCAACCTGCTGACACTCCACACACTGAAGGTGAGTTGGACTAAAACCTGGACTCAGAGTCACAGTGAACTTCAGTCTAGTCAGTAGAGGAGGGAGGGGAGCCATGACTGACTCTACTTCCTGTCTGCTGTGTTTTCAGCTTCACTCACAGACTCAATGGCTTCCAGACTAGAGGAGGATCTCTGCTGTCCGGTTTGTCAGGAGGTCTTCACAGATCCTGTTCTTCTGTCCTGCAGCCACAGCTTCTGTAAAGACTGTCTGAAGAGCTGGTGGAAGGAGAAACGAGATCCACTGTGTCCAGTTTGTAAGAGGAGATCTTCAAAGAATGATCCACCTTGTAACCTGGCGTTGAAGAACCTGTGTGAGAGCTTCTTACAGCAGAGAGATCAGAGATCTTCAGAGGCTCTCTGCAGTCTGCACTCTGAGAAACTCAAACTCTTCTGTCTGGACCATCAGCAGCCAGTGTGTCTCATCTGTCTCCATTCAGAAACACACACCAACCATAAAGTCAGACCCATCAATGAAGCAGCTTCTAAACTCAAGAAGGAACTTGAGGAAACTCTGGAGCCCTTAAAGGAGAAGTTAGAGGATTTTGAAGAAGTTCAAGAGGAGTTTGGTCAAACAGCAGAACACATTAAGGTCCAGGCCCGACACACAGAGAGGCAGATTAAGGAGCAGTTTAAGAAGCTTCACCAGTTTCTAGAAGAGGAAGAGGAGGCCAGGATGGCTGCACTGAGGGAGGAAGAGGAGCAGAAGAGTCAGAGGATGAAGGAGAAGATGGAGGCTCTGAGCAGAGAGATAGCAGCTCTTTCACACACAGTCAGAGCCACAGAGGACCAGCTGAGAGCTGAAGACGTCTCATTCCTGCTCAACTACAAGGCTGCAGTGGAAAGAGTCCAGCAGCGCCCCCTGCTGGAGGATCCACAGCTGGACTCAGGAGCTCTGATAGACCAGGCCAAACACCTGGGCAACCTGACCTTCAACATCTGGAACAAGATGAAGGACATGGTCTCCTACAGTCCTGTGGTTCTGGACCCAAACACTGCTGGTCCATATCTCATCCTGTCTGAAGATCTGACCAGTGTGAGACGAGGAGACAAACAGCAGCTTCCTGACAATCCAGAGAGGTTTGATCATTACTACTCTGTCCTGGGATCTGAGGGTTTTACCTCAGGGACTCACAGCTGGGATGTCCAGGTTGGAGACAATACAAACTGGGAACTGGGTGTGTTACCAGAGTCTGTGCAGAGGAAGGGACTCAACATAGGGTCTGGATTATGGAGGTTATGGTTCAATGGAGGTAAATATTTTGCATATTCACCATCAGGTCCAGACACTGATCTCCCAGAGCAGAAGAAGCTCCAGAGGATCAGAGTGAATCTGGACTTCAACAGAGGAAAACTGTCCTTCTCTGATCCTGATACTAACACACACATACACACCTTCACACACACTTTCACTCACAAGATGTTTCCATACATTTACACTGGTGATAAAGTCCCAGTGAAGCTGTTACCAGTGAAGGTGTCAGTGTCAGTGGAGCAGAGCAGTTAGAGATAAAGAGGACGATCATATTCATCATGTTGTTTATTTCTTAAAGGGAAAAGTCAGAGAATTGAACCTGTTAAACTCCACCTGTCCTCCTGCCGCCTCATTATTACACTTTGTAAAATATTTTCACTCTTGTCACTCAATTACTGATCATTTGATTCTTAGAAGAAAAAAATGTCAAACATGAAAAGTTGAGAAGTGATTCCTGTTTAATTACATTATGTGAAAAGTTTGTATCTGTTCATATGAAATGATCTAAAATGTATCAACGTGTCAGTTCGTCACAAAAGCTGAACGTAGATTTGTTCCTGTTTGTCATCAACATAATAAAATGTTGTCTTGACTTGGATTCATGTTCAGCTTCGTCTTTAACGTCTCCTGCATCGACACAACATCCTGTTGTCTTTATGATTAGCAGCAGAGGAGGAGGAAGTGTTGAGATGAAGGACTGACACCACACTGTGTACAAGTAGACCGGGGTGGTGGTTCCCCTCTTCAAAAAGGGGGACTGGAGGATGTGCTCCAACTATCGGGGGATCACACTCCTCAGCCTCCCGGGTAAAGTCTATTCCAGGGTGCTGGAGAGGAGAATTCGGCCGATAGTCGAACTTCGACTTCAAGAGGAACAACGTGGTTTTCGTCCTGGCCGTGGAACACTGGACCAGCTCTACACCCTCCACAGGGTGCTCGAGGGTTCATGGGAGTTTGCCCAACCAGTCCACATGTGTTTTGTGGATCTGGAGAAGGCATTCGATCATGTCCCACGTGGCATCCTGTGGGGGGTGCTCCGGGAGTATGGGGTCGGAGGCCCTCTGCTGAGGGCTGTACGGTCCCTGTACAACCGGAGCAGGAGCTTGGTTCGCATTGCCGGCAATAAGACAGACCTGTTCCCGGTGCATGTTGGACTCCGGCAGGGCTGCCCTTTGTCACCGGTTCTGTTCATTATTTTTATGGACAGAATTTCTAGGCGCAGCCAAGGGCCGGAGGGGGTACGGTTCGGGAGCCACTTGATTTCATCTCTGCTTTTTGCGGATGATGTTGTCTTGCTGGCTCCCTCGAGCCAGGACCTGCAGCGTGCACGAGGGCGGTTTGCAGCCGAGTGTGAAGCAGCTGGGATGAGAATCAGCACCTCTAAGTCCGAGGCCATGGTTCTCGACCGGAAAAAGGTGGCATGCACCCTTCAGGTCGGGGGAGAGACCCTGCCTCAGGTGGAGGAGTTCAAGTATCTCGGGGTCCTGTTCACGAGTGAGGAGCGCGAGATCGACAGGCGGATTGGTGCAGTAGCTGCAGTTATGCGGTCATTGTATCGGTCCGTTGTGGTGAACAGGGAGCTGAGCAGAAAGGCAAAGCTCTCGATTTACCGGTCGATCTACGTTCCTACCCTCGCCTATGGTCATGAACTCTCGGTCGTGACCAAAAGAGCGGGATCCCGGATACAAGCGGCCAAAATGAGTTTCCTTCGCAGGGCGGCGGGGCGCTCCCTTAGAGATAGGGTGAGGGGCTCGGTCACCCGGGAGGAGCTCGGAGTAGAACTCCTGCTCCTCGAGAGGAGCCAGTTGAGGTGGCTTGGGCACCTGTATAGGATGCCCCCTGGACGCCTCCCTCGTGAGGTGTTCCGGGCATGTCCCACTGGGAGGAGGCCCCGAGGAAGACCCAGGACACGCTGGAGTGACTACGTTGCTCGGCTGGCCTGGGAACGCCTCGGGGTTCCCCCGGAAGAGCTGGAGGAAGTGTCCGGGGAGATGGAAGTCTGCTCCGACTGCTGCCCCCGCGACCTGGTTCTGGATGAAGCGGTAGATGATGGATGGATAGATGGATGGTTTATTTCTTAAATGGAAAAGTCAATGAATTGAACCTGTTAAACTCCACCTGTCCTCCTGCCGCCTCATTATTAAACTTTTACTACTTTTCATGTGTAAAATATTTTCACTCTTATCACTCAATTACTGAACATTTGATTCTTTTTCTCCAGAAGATCTGGAGTTCTCTTCCAAAAGAAAACAATGTCAAACATGAAAAGTTGAGAAGTGATTCTTGTTTAATTACATTATGTGTAAAGTTTGTATCTGTTCATATGAAATGAAAATGTATCAACGTGTCAGTTCGTCACAAAAGCCGAACGTAGATTTGTTCCTGTTTGTCATCAACATAATAAAATGTTGTCTTGACTTGGATTCATGTTCAGCTTCGTCTTTAACGTCTCCTGCATCGACACAACATCCTGTTGTCTTTATGATTTTTTTACATCCCTATGCACAACAGTAATTCATTTATTTATCAAAAACACATAAAAAGACCAAAGCTCCACCCCCTCACCTGGCTCACCTGTAATAAACCAAGTTAGTTATTAACAGTTAGGACAAAGTCCCAGGAACAACTTTATTGGACTGTGTCAGTCCCAGAGCGGCAGACTGGAGAAGAGACGATCAGATTCAGCTTCAGACCAAACCAACAACTTCCTGAGAGTGAGTCCAGCTCCAACACTGCTGCTTCAACCTGCTGACACTCCACACACTGAAGGTGAGTTGGACTAAAACCTGGACTCAAGGCAGGCAAGGAAATTTTATTTGTATAGCCCGTTTTTCACAGTTTGTCTCAAAGGGCTTCACATGACATCGTAACAATATCCTCTGTAATAGACCCTCGCATTGACTGAGGAAAAACTCCATGGAAAACCCTTTTAACAAGGAAAAATCAGAGAAACCTCAGGGTGAGCAACAGAGGAGGGATACCTCACCCAGGACGGACAGACGTGCAATAGATGTTGTTACAGACAAGACGGTTTACAGTTTATGACACAGAATGTGCAAGTGTGCATGGAGTTAATGAGGGCAGCATGTGACTCAGAGTCACAGTAAACTTCAGTCTAGTCAGTAGAGGAGGGAGGGGAGCCATGACTGACTCTACTTCCTGTCTGCTGTGTTTTCAGCTTCACTCACAGACTCAATGGCTTCCAGACCAGAGGAGGATCTCTGCTGTCCGGTCTGTACGGAGGTCTTCAGAGATCCTGTTGTTCTGTCCTGCAGCCACAGCTTCTGTAAAGACTGTCTGAAGAGCTGGTGGAAGGAGAAACAAGGTCGACCCTGTCCAGTTTGTAAGAGAAGATCTTCTAAGGATCAACCACCCCGTAACCTGGCGTTGAAGAACCTGTGTGAGAGCTTCTTGCAGCAGAGAGAGCAGAGATCTTCAGAGGCTCTCTGCAGTCTGCACTCTGAGAAACTCAAACTCTTCTGTCTGGACCATCAGCAGCCAGTGTGTCTCGTCTGTCTCCATTCAGACAAACACACCAACCATAAAATCAGACCCGTCAATGAAGCTGCTTCTAAACTCAAGAAGGAACTTGAGGAAACTCTGGAGCCCTTAAAGAAGAAGTTAAAGGGTTTTAGAGAAGTTCAAGTGAAGTTTGGTCAAACAGCAGAACACATTAAGGTCCAGGCCCGACACACAGAGAGGCAGATTAAGGAGCAGTTTAAGAAGCTTCACCAGTTTCTAGAAGAGGAAGAGGAGGCCAGGATGGCTGCACTGAGGGAGGAAGAGGAGCAGAAGAGTCAGAGGATGAAGGAGAAGATGGAGGCTCTGAGCAGAGAGATAGCAGCTCTTTCACACACAGTCAGAGCCACAGAGGACCAGCTGAGAGCTGAAGACGTCTCATTCCTGCTCAACTACAAGGCTGCAGTGGAAAGAGTCCAGCAGCGCCCCCTGCTGGAGGATCCACAGCTGGACTCAGGAGCTCTGATAGACCAGGCCAAACACCTGGGCAACCTGACCTTCAACATCTGGAACAAGATGAAGGACATGGTCTCCTACAGTCCTGTGGTTCTGGACCCAAACACTGCTCGTCCAGATCTCATCCTGTCTGAAGATCTGACCAGTGTGAGAGGAGGAGACTACCAGCAGCTTCCTGACAATCCAGAGAGGTTTGATTATTTACCCTCTGTCCTGGGATCTGAGGGTTTTAACTCAGGGACTCACAGCTGGGATGTCCAGGTTGGAGACAATACATGGTGGGACCTGGGTGTGTCAACAGAGTCTGTGCAGAGGAAGGGAAAGAAGATGGAGTCTGGATTATGGAGGTTATGGTTCTATGAAGGTGAATACTCAGCAGATTCACCATCAACAGACATTGATCTCCCAGAGCAGGAGAAGCACCAGAGGATCAGAGTGAATCTGGACTTCAACAGAGGAAAACTGTCGTTCTCTGATCCTGATACTAACACACACATACACACCTTCACACACACTTTCACTGAGAAGATGTTTCCATTCATTTACACATGGAATGACCTCCCAGTGAAGCTGTTACCAGTGAACGTGTCAGTGTCAGTGGAGGAGAGCAGTTAGAGATAAAGAGGACGATCATATTCATCATGTTGTTTATTTCTTAAAGGGAAAAGTCAGAGAATTGAACCTGTTAAACTCCACCTGTCCTCCTGCTGCCTCATTATTACACTTTTCCTACTTTTCACTCTTATCACTCAATTACTGAACATTTGATTCTTTTTCTCCAGAAGATCTGGAAAATGTCAAACATGAAAAGTTGAGAAGTGATTCCTGTTTAATTACATGATGTGAAAAGTTTGTATCTGTTCATATGAAATGATCTAAAATGTATCAACGTGTCAGTTCGTCACAAAAGCTGAACGTAGATTTGTTCCTGTTTGTCATCAACATAATAAAATGTTATCTTGACTTGGATTCATGTTCAGCTTCGTCTTTAACGTCTCCTGCATCGACACAACATCCTGTTGTCTTTATGATTAGCAGCAGAGGAGGAGGAAGTGTTGAGATGAAGGACTGACACCACACTGATGAAACCGTTTGCAGGTGTTCAGCAGAGTCACATTAAAACATAAATATCTCGCGACGAACTCATTGATCAATAAGTTAATCAATAACAAAGTGTTTCAGGAAGAAAACAAATCAATAAAACTATTGATACGTGTTGAGACAAAGTCTGTTCTTTATTAACAAAAGTCGCACCTCCTCTGACATCACAGCGTCACTGATCCGCACCAAAACAAAACAAAACAAAAAAACAACAACAACAAACTGTTGCACCCGGCTACAGTGTCGCCGTGGAAACATTCAACTCAGCATACGTAAACAACCATTTCGCTTCAGAAACGTCACAAACAAATAAACAAAACAAACAGATGCAACAAAAAGTTCACTGAGGAGGAAGATGAAATGATGAAGGTCGAGCAGCGTCTCCTCCCATGATCCTCTCTGGCTCTGAAACAGGAAGTCAACAAACATTGTTACCAGTACGTACGTGTTGTTATCGTTGTTGATTTGTTTTGTCTCATGTACGTCTTGATGGCAAACCTCTGTTTTTCTCATGTAAGTGAGACAAAAGATGAATTTCCTGCCGTGGCAGAACAATAAAGTTTTCTAATCAAATCTAATTCATGTTCATGACGAAGGAGGATCAATGGATCCAGGCTTTGTGTTCATGTTCCAGCTCAACTTAAAGGGATAGTTCAACATTTAGTCAAACTGTCCCATCACCATAATCCCTATAGTCATAGCAGTAGGTTTGTTACCTTTAATTGTCGGTGCAAGCTGTTTTTAGAACGGCGGAGCAGAGCCGTGAGCTGCTCAGAGCTACGCTACGGAGGCTCATGGGATTTCTTGGTTTCCCTCATCAAACTCATCAAATACACAATCCAACAACTCCACAACGCTCTGGTGGACAAGTTGTGACCTGCACATTCACCACGCTATGAGATAACAACACAACGTTACCACACAGAGTTGTTGTAGAGGGAAATACAGAGACTATTGATGAAAAACTGTCCCTGAAGGCAACGTGCATGTGTGTGATGATTCCCCACAAAATCACATGTATCTCTATATCTGATTAGATGTTTAGATTATTGGCTCTATGCTATTACGTTTACATACTGTATGTTGTTTATGTTTACATCATGTATTTCTGAATTGTATTCTGATTTTTATCTTATTTTTATTGTTACACTGACTGGACCCCAGGAAGAATAGTTGATGTAAACTACATCAGCTAATGAGGATCCAAATAAAATCAACAAATCAAATCAGAGGTTTTACATGAATTTCCCTCTACAACAACTCTGTGTGGTAACGTTGTGTTATTATCTCATAGCGTGGTGAATGTGCAGGTCACAACTTGTCCACCAGAGCGTTGTGGAGTTGTTGGATTGTGTATTTGATGAGTTTGATGAAGGGAAACCAAGAAATCCCATAATGAGCCTCCGTAGCGTAGCTCTGAGCAGCTCACGGCTCTGCTCCGCCGTTCTAAAAATAGCTTGCACCGACAGTTAAAGGTAACTAACCTACTGCTGTGACTATAGGGGTTATGGTGGTGGGCCAATTTGACTAAATGTTGAACTATCCCTTTAAATAGAGATGGACAGTGATGTCTGGTCTGGTCTCACCTCATCAGTCTTTAGAGGTGGACGACCTGGACAGCTGCTGAGCCTGAAACACACACAAAAACAACAACTTTGTGACAAACAAATACCTCAACAACTCCGTGTGTGTGTGTGTGTGTGTGTGTGTGTGTGTGTGTGTGTGTGTGTGTGTGTGTGTGTGTGTGTGTGTGTGTGTGTGTGTGCGATGACATCACACTGACCATGAAGCTGCCGGTGTGGAAGCCACACATGTACCAGAGCATCAACATGCTGGAGGCGGAGTCGGACTCTTTCCCTCCAAACATCCAGAGAGGAGGAGGAGGAGGGGGGGCGGTGATGAAGGACAGCGGGTCCTGGAGACACAATCATGACATCATCATCATCATCATCATCATCATCATCATCATCACCAACAGCAGCTTGTCCACTTAGTGACGAGTCGTGGTCTCACCCCGGAGCTGGACTGGGGGGGAGGGGGGAACGGGGGGAAGAGCGAGAAGCCGTGATTGGTCGGCTTCTCCGCCGCCTCGTCTCTCTGCGCGTGTCCTCTCCTCTGCTCCTCCCTCTCTTTGACTGGCCGCTCCTTCACCTGCTGACATCACGACGACATCATGATGACATCACAACGACACCAATCGATCGATCGACGACCTCTGAGCTCCGGTTGGTTAAAGGTTTAATCTGATCAGATTCTGGATCATTGATTGGACAGTTGGGGAATAGTCAAATGTTAACTTTATTTACTTTATTGCTATAATTGTTTATAAATCAGGTGCAAAATATAAATCAATAATCAATAATAAATATTGTTTATTTGACCCGTTTGAATTTAATTTAAAATGCCATTTTGTTCCTGAATCCACCAAACTGAGGGTTTGATCCAGATTAAAACCAAGACTGGATCACGTGATCTGGTCTGATCTGATCTCAGGATCTGGTTTTAGTTTCAGATTAAACCTGTTGAACAACCGGGTCCTGGTCTCTCACCTTCCTCTCCTCCTCTCTCCTCCCTCTGCGCGGGTCAAAGGTCTTCCAGCTGTTGCCCTGCAGGATGTCCAGATGTTGTGTTGTGAGTTTCTGAGTGACGAGGCGTTCGAGGCCCGTCTGAATTCACAGAACGTTAGGCTTTCTTTACACTGATCACATTCTGATCTGTCGCCCATATCCAATATTTTAACTGTTTACATCTTGACTCAGATCTGCATTCACACCTTATTAGGTCACGTTATAATCCCATAATAACTATAAACGGAGGTGAGTTTATATCCAACACGTCACTGTTTACACAGCGAACGTCTAGTCTGGCCTTTCACAATAAAGATGATAACTTTCACTATTCAAACCACCACAGATCATATTTCTCTCAGTTTGAGAACCTGGGCTTCAAGAGACTTTAGGTTCAGGAACCATCGACTTAACCACACTTTGACCCTGACACACACTTTTTGGTTTTTCTGCTTTTCCACCAACACTGAGCGCGACGTCCGACACGAGTATCAAACCCGCTCATTTCAAAAACACACCGGCAGCAGCGACCACCGATCCGTCCTGAGTCTGTTGTCGTTCTGTCATCGAGGTGCAGAGAGAAGATACTGAGCAAGATAGTTGTCTGTAGTTTACCTTAGTAGCAGTGTAGGACTCTGCTGTGAAGGTGGAGACGTGTGGCGGTGGTGGATTAGCGACAATTTTTTTAAAAAAGGAAAAAAAGAAAGAAAATTGAAGGAGCGGCGGCGAGGATTTAGGAATGTCGGGCCGCCACCGCTGAATGAATGTAGAGGAAACACTGAACTCGTATTGGCAGAAAAAGATCAGATCAGTCTGTCTAGACCGGCTGATATCTGATTTACTTCCGACTCTGAGCTGAGCGTCAAACATCAAAAACAACCTGGACCGAAGGTTTACATCAGAACATGAACCAGTAACTCAACAACCAGGTCCAGGTCCTGGTCCAGGTCCAGGTCCTGGTCCTGGTCCTGGTCCAGTCCCTCACCTTGGCTCTGCCGGCCCCCAGCAGCTCGTCCGGGTGCAGCAGGCCGCCGACGTCCAGCTCCTCCTCGTTGTTGTAGTTGTCGAACCGGACGCGGCAGCGTTGACCTTTGACCCACAGAACCACGGCGGGGTAAACCAGGCCGTCCTCCGAGTAGACGGCCCGACAGCGAGCGCCGGGGCTCCAGTCCTGAGACACGGGTCAGAGGTCAGAGGTCACACAGCTGAGCTTTTGGGTTCATACGTGTTTCTGTTGCCGTGGGAACCATGATCATTACCTGGGCGCTCCGTCTCTGCGGAGTGGCGGAGGCCGGCAGCGGCAGCGGCAGCAGCGGCGGCGGCCTCTGCAGAGCGCTCAGTTCCACGTCCTCCTCGTTGCCATAGCGATCAAAGCGGACTCTGCAGCGCTGCCCGTCCACACACAGCACGGCGGCCGGGTAGCGCTGGCCGTCCTCCGACCACACGGCCCGACACCGAGACCCCACCTCCCACTGACACACAGCCAATCAGAGAGCAGAGAGTCGACCACAGTGAGACTCGTTTGTTTTAGAGCTAACGATTACTGTCATTATCGATCAATCTGTTGATTATGTAAACGATTCATCGATTAGTGGTTTAAAAATAATGTTGAAAAATCTTCATCTGTATAAACAACTCGACCAGAATAAACTAAATGAACTCAATTGTTTCCAGAGGAGGAATAAAGCTTCCCTTAAAGGGATAGTTCAACATTTAGTCAAACTGTCCCATCACCATAACCCCTATAGTCATAGCAGTAGGTTCGTTACCTTTAATTGTCGGTGCAAGCTATTTTTAGAACGACGGAGCAGAGCCGTGAGCTGCTCAGAGCTACGCTACGGAGGCTCATGGGATTTCTTGGTTTCCCTCATTAAACTCATCAAATACAACATCCCAAAACTCCACAGCGCTTTTGTAGACAAGTTGTGACCTGCACATTCACCACACTATGAGATAATAACGGAACGATACGAAACGGAGCCGTTTTCGAGGGAAATTCATGCAAAACCGCTGATGCGCGTTGCGTTCAGGGACAGTTTTTCAGCAAGCAGTCTCCGTATTTGCCCTGTATTTACCTCGAAAATGGCTCCGTTTCGTATCGTTCCGTCATTATCTCATAGCGTAGCGGTTGTGCAGGTCGCAACTTGTCTACAAAAGCGCTGTGGAGTTTGGGGATTTTGTATTTGATTAGTTTAATGAGGGAAACCAAGAAATTCCCTTAGCCTCCATAGCGTAGCTCTGAGCAGCTCACGGCTCTGCTCCGCCGTACTGAAAATAGCTTGCACCGACAATTAAAGGTAACGAACCTACTGCTATGACTATAGGGATTATGGCAATGGGCCAATTTGCCAAAATGTTGAACTATCCCTTTAAACTGATAAAAGTAACATTGTATCATGTAAACGGTGAAACTGAGTGTCGTCTGGTTTCGTTCTTTCTGATCCGTGACGACATAAACACATAGCAACGTTTCTTCACTTGCAAATGAATGAAAAAGTCAAAACAACGAACTATTAAACTACCAACAGCAGAACAAGACACGGTCGCTGCTCTCTTTCTGCAGGCGACATGAGCAGAACGTAGACTGATAATCCCTCTATATCTCCGGTTTTAGACGGTCCATCACGGTCACAGAAACAAACTGGGAGAGCGTTTCAAACCAGTCTGTCCTGATTTGTTACCTTCAGCTCGGTGGGGGGGGTCTTAGGTGGGGGGGTCGTAGGTGCAGGTGGTTCCTCCGTCGGTCCGACTGCTGTCTTTGCTGCCTCCACATCCTGTACGTCCTTTACATCCTGCACACACACACACACACGTTCAGTTAGCAGCTAAACACTCACACATGCTGACCTGAATGAAGCTGATTTTAGCCTCAATGTTCGGTTCTCACGCTGCGTTCAAGTTAACTTGGTATTTCCCAGTTGAAAACATGGCAGACAGGGACAAACTTTGAGTTCTTAGAAATGCATTTTAAAAAAATTACAACAATGAGGCTACACAGAAGCATTTTAAAACAGTGACAAAAAATAATTCAAAATCTAAGAGTAACAGCAACACTTTTTTTTTTTTTAACGTATTTAGGCATCTAAAATGCATCAATCCACATTTTACTATTGTGGTGGTTCTCCACAGCTGCAGATTGTTGTGTGAAGTCAGACAATTGATAAAAAAATTTTTCTCTCCTACACGAATTTCCCTTTGGGGAGTAATAAAGTTATTCATATTCAATTGTACGCTTTCCAAGTCGGAGGAAAATCCCGAGTTGTCTTGAACGCACCATTATCCCATGTAAAAACAGACGTGAGCTCATCATGGTGAAGCAACCGGGAAGAAGCCGCTGTGTTGTGATTAACACATAGCTGATAGTGTACAACAAATACACAATACATAACCAATAATCAATAGTTCAGTTTGTTTGAGGTCAGTTTCCACATATGGAGCGCTGACGTCACTACCCTGCCGTTGTAATGTGAGCTCGGTGACGTAACAGCCGAAGAAGCCATAGATATATACACGTAGATGCCGCATCAGCTGGACATCAGTTCTTTTGCAGTTAGAATGCAATGATGATATAACTAAAAAAGTCAAATTATTGTAAATACAATTCACCAACAATGCAGAGATGAGTTCTTCTGGAGAAGGAGGTGTGTAACTTTTACCTGGGTAAAACTAATCCATGAACAATGATCACGGTTCAGCAAACTCACCTAACAGCTGAAATTTCACATACAGGCAACAAAATAACAATTAACTAACTACCGGTATCAAACTTTTCTCTCCAGGGAGTTTCATTTATATCAGATATCTTATCTACATCAAATTCAACAAGTTCATAACAAATATAAAATAACTTATTACTTGAGAAAAGTTATTCCATGTCTCATCGTTTTGGCGTTTATTTCATGGGAACATCGAACGCGGCACAAAAGTTTGGCATTTTGCCAGATTCACAGCTGTCAAACCCGGTCCGAGCGACTGCTTGTCAGATGGAACCCCTGCACAAGATGGCGGCCGTGAGGCAGTCCAAACAAGCCCGAATGCGGCATCTACGTGTATATATCTATGCGAAGAAGCAGCAGCTGGACATCAGTTCAGTTAGCAGCTAAACAACAACCACAGAGCCCGGGAAAATTAATCCATGAACAATGATGACGGTTCAGAAACTCACCTGTGAAATTTCCAGGTCGCTATCAAACTTTTCCTCCAGGGAGGTCTCGTGTTTCTCGGAGGTCTCCGGTCCGGACTCCGCCGCCTGCCGGGGAGAGGGAGCTCCGTTAGCCGCTAACAAGCTAAAGCTACCGTTAACTCCCCTCGTCCGTTAGCTTTACATGTGTGTAGGTGTAGCTCGGTGAAGCTAAAGCTAAGCTAACAGACGTGTGTCCACTTTCTCACGTGCTTTTTTTCTTTTCTTCCGTTAACACAAACAGCAGCACCGTAAACCGTTAACGTTAACCGAAACGTAACGTAACGTACCGGCTTCACGGCTCCGTCCACCGCTCCGCTCTCCACAGGCTCCGTCATGGCCGCCGTCCTTCCGTTACAGATTACACCAACACCTGACAGGTAAACAATTTAACCGCCATAACCGTCAAGAGTCACGTGACTCGCATCAAGTTGCATGTCTGATACCGAAGATGCTGATACGTCTGATATCACGAGACAGCTTCCGGTGGGACTGGGAGGGATCTTTCAAAATAAAAGCTCCCTCCTGCACCAAGTCTCCTGGGTTTCAATCCTTCAGTAGAGAGTGGGCACTTTACTTTAAAACCCAAACGTAATTAGTTACAGTCACCAGTTACTGTCCCCAAAAATTAACTGAGTTAGTAACTGAATTACTCCATTATTATTATTCCCAAATATTATCAGGAACTAACCAACGTAGGCCTTTTTCCAACCAGTTGATGGACTGAAAAAAAAGTTTCCCCAGGGGTCCTTGAGAGGGTTGAAGGGCGTCCACAACTTTTATATTTAATATTTACCACTTTTTCTAGAATTTTTTTTAAAACTTTTTTGGAGAAATCCTACCATTTTCTTGTTTAAAGGTGCATTAAGTGAAGTTAAAATAAGTTTTATATAAGATAGGGCCTATAATTTTTCAAGACTCAATTCAACAATAATATCCAATAGAATAATGGGATGAGGTGATAACGTTAGTCAAAGGTCAACTTCACTATGACATCAAAGTGGTCATCACTGTCGCCGTGGTGACTGTGGCCTGTGACAGACCTGGGTCAGAGGTCGTTTCCATCACATCATGTCACTTCATTCACTGACCGGAGCAGCAGGAGCTCAACGATCCAGGTGTGAAGCCGCCTGAGCCCCCCCCCCCCCCCCCACCACCACCAACCGTCCATCATGAAGATGAGCTGATTCGTTCATCAAGTGATTAATTAGCACAAGGAGATTAATTAGAAAGACGTTCCTCGGCCGGTCTGATCCGTCATCATGGTGTGAGCTGCTGTTTGTCTTTTGTAAACAACGATGTAAACGACATCACAACCATTAATGAAGCTGCAGAGCAAACAGCTGCAGGAAAGACTGCAGACACACACACACACACACACACACACACACACACACACACACACACACACACACACACACACACACACACACTGATGTGTGTATTGTAAAGTCAGAGGTGTCGTCAGTGTGTGGATTCAGTTTGTTGGTTAAGTTTAAGTTTAAATTTAAATTAACGTTACATCCAACTTAAACTTTTTATTCATTTATGTATAATATATACTTTAACCCGGTTAAACAAAAGTTTTATTCCTAAAAAGCAACTTTGACTTTAATTATAAACATTAAAACCTCTTATTCAATGTTACACCTGAAAATGTCTTTATTAACTCACAGTAATTGTGTGGCTGCTTGAAACTTTGACTTCATTTAACATCTGCATTGTTTAAATATAAGACCATTTCATTCATCCATTTATTCACTAATATGCACAATGATAAGAACAAACACTATATTTCATAGTAGAAAAGGCACAAAACTGTACAGGAGAGGAAAAGAAAATCATCTCCTTAAAAAAAGGCAATAAACAAAGAGAAAAAGAAGGAAGAAATGAAAAAACAACAAAACTTCAACCTATAAAGTTAATTTTTTTCTAAACTAAACTTTTTCCAGTGAAGTCGTTAAAACCTTTGAAGTGGACGATGTGATAAAACTTGAATCTGCTGTTGAAAGAACCTTAAAGATCTGAATCACGTCCATTAAGCTGCAGTTTCTGCTCCTTTAATAAATCATGGACCAGTAATAATCCTCTGATCAGTCATCAATAACCCATCGACACCTCAGGATCACTGATTAATGACATCACAGCGCCACGGGTCATGTGATGAAGCCACTCCATTAACGACGGCTGTGATTGGCTGTTAAAGAGCCGTGATCATCTAATCATCAGTCATCAATATTAATAATGACCTGTGAAAAGACTAGTGAAGAAAAGTTCATTAAACGACTCACGTGGATCAAATCAAAGGAAATTCAGGTTTTTAAGCTTTAACACGAGAAAAGGTGAAATAAACCCCAGAATGAGGTTTTATAAAGAAAACAAAAATGTTCAGATATTAAAACTGGATTCATTTTAAATGTATTCAGATCTAAAGATCTAACAAACTCCCTTTATTCCTTTAAAATTAAACTTTATAATTTGAAAACAGATTTATTACACTGCAAAAACTCAAAATCTTTCCAAGAATATTTGTCTTATTTCTCGTCAAAATGTCTCATTTCTAGTCAAAACTAAACTCTTTCCACCTGAAATCAGACTCATCACCTAAAGATTTACATGTTTTTAGATCATTTTCACTTGTTTCAAACTCATTTTAACTTGAAATAAGTAGAAAAATCTGCCAGTGGAAGCAATTTTTGTTTTTTTTAATAAGAAATGAAATCAGGTTCATATCAAGTAAAAAGTGTCTAAAAACAAGTTTTATTTTGAGTAAAATGAGATTTGTTTTGACTGGAAATAAGACAGATATTCTTTTGCAGTGTAACAACTGATCCCAACATGGAGTCTGTTCTTATGATCCATAATCCAGTCCCTTTGGGAAATATTATAAATAAATCAATGATCCAGTGAATTGATCGAACCCTATTATATTCAACAAAGCACTTGAACACAACACCGAGTGAGTGAAAGCTGATGAAACGTTTAAATAGTTTAATATCGATGAAATATAAATGTAATATATTAGTTTAACATCGATGAACTGAAACAAAGAGATCAGACAGAAAGTCAGACACGCTCCTGCAGTGACGTCATGTGACCAGCAGGTGGCGCCACAGGTTCAGCTCCTGAATTTCATATTCATAAAGCTAAAATGTCAAAAACTACCCCATCATTTCCCTATTTTTCAGTTGAATTAAAAAAATACTTTGAGTCCTTGTTACATGTCGAATACAACAAGAAATGTATATCAGCTACTGAATTTTATTTAAATTATATGAAGTAACTTGTCTGCCTTAATTTATTTCTTCTCTCATCTATTTAATTTGCTATACCTTAATTTATTACATTCTCTCTTTTGTTTAATTTATTTTATTTTTTATTCTTTTTATTATTATTATCTACCTCATCTGCTGTATTTTATTGGTTTAAATGGTTTGATAATACTTGTCCTTTAATTTTCAATATGTCCTTACTATGTCTTGGAGTGTCTGTCGCTTTGTTTTGTTGTTGTTGTTGTTATCGTTTTTGTCCATTGTTCAATTGTTGTTGTAATGATTTGAAAATAAATACTTAAAAAAAAAAGAAAAAGACTCAGCTCCTGAACACACACACACACACACACACACACACACACACACACACACACACACACACACACAGAGTCCACGGCTGCTTCACCTGAAACACTTGGACCTTGAACGTCACATTCAGGCCGAACTGAGATCATCAGTCACCTCGAGTCAATACTGAGACTTTCTAAAACTATACCAGAGTTCATTATTTAATGTCCAATACAAGAAGTTCCACTGATACAACCATCTATACAACTATAGAGGTTGAAACACAACCAGTCAGATTTA
This sequence comes from Decapterus maruadsi, assembly GCA_030347415.2. Lineage (NCBI taxonomy): Eukaryota > Metazoa > Chordata > Actinopteri > Carangiformes > Carangidae > Decapterus > Decapterus maruadsi. The sequence continues at coordinate 1,092,966 of CM064886.1, read as the reverse complement.
AAACTATAAACATGTGTCTATGTAAGTTTATTGTGCACGTTCCAACACTGAAGCATCTTCCTGTGGTTCATGAACAAAAACAAGAAGTAATGGTTAAGTGAAGAACAGAGTCCGTGGTGTGGATCCTGACATTAATACCAGTATGAGTGGAAACTTTCAGCTCATAGTTCATGTAAAACTGCAGGACAGATGGTGACACTTAATGAAACAACAAGGTCAAAGATGTTGCAACCTGTTTGATGAAATGACTCACATTTGAACTGAACCTGCTCTTCCTTCTTATATGAGTCACTAATTCAAACTCCAACTCCATCCATACCCGCCATCAAAATATAGACTTGGTCCAAAAGATTCGTTTCGTCCCAATGCAGGTTTTTATTCATTAGATGAAGAAGAAGAAGCTGACATGAGACACAAGACAGTTTATTTATCACACACATGGGAAATTTGGTTATTACAGTAGCATTGTATGCAAAGTAAAAGAAATTTTAAAAAAAAATGCAAAAATAAAACAATAATAAAACACATTTTCTTTATCTGGGGTGGACAGTCAAGTCTATTTATTCATTCATTGTGTTTTATTGCAGTATTTTACCTTTTATTATGGTTTATTGTGTTTTATTTTTACTGTTCAGCACTTTAATAAACCTTTGTGTTTATTTTAAATTGTGCTTTATAAATGAAATGGATTGAGAAAATAAATAAACAAAAGAGACATAATTCTGTAGTTGTGTGTTTAATTGTTTTAATTATTTCAAGAGTGATGATGATGATGATGATGATGATGATGATGATGATGATGATGATGATGATGATGATGATGATGATGATGATGTGCCAGGTAAGAGGGAGAGTGAGAGAGAGAAAGCCTCGGCAGAAAACAAAACCACTCACCAAACCTGTTTCAAACCCCTGCTGGTCCCTGAAACCGTCCCGGGGAAACCCCTTTCTCTGCACCGAGACCAGAACCCCCCCCCCCCCACACCCCACTCCGGTTCCTGGCGCCTGCCCCGACATGTCCACCTGGTGGTTTCACGTGCACTGTCGCCTGGTGGCCGCGGGGGGGCGTCACGGTCCCGGTCTCTGTCTGGTCTGAGTCTCTGCAGGACCTGACTGAGCAGCACGAAGCGCGCGTGACACGATGACATGAACACGAACACTCGAGCGTGCACGAGCAGCAGCAGCAGGATGAGTCTTCATGTTGCAATGTTGCAGCAGCCACACACACGCACACACACACACACACACACACACACACACACACACACACACACACACACACACACACGCAATCAACTCTCATCTGGAGAAGGTCTCGTGAGCTTCTCCTCGTGTCTGTTGCACCGCAGTTTTCCTCATGTGTTGCACGAGACCCCCTCTCCACCATCATTAGGCTACACCACAGACCCGCTGCGCGTGACCTGGGGCCAGACCAGACACCCGGGGGCGCGAGACCTCCTCTAAGGTCACCGGACTGTGTGATGCTGCACGAGACAGATACACAACATTAACTATATTATATTATAGTGTTACAGAACATTAGATAGATAGATAGATAGATAGATAGATAGATAGATAGATAGATAGATAGATAGATAGATAGATAGATAGATAGATAGATAGATAGATAGATAGATGTTGTCATTGCATAAAAACACAACTTGGTTTGTAGCACCACATGATAAAGCTACGTTGTTACGTTAGATATAGTGTGTGTGCGTGCGTGCATGTGTGCGCGTGCAGTATCTTACTTGAGAACTGGGAGGATTCCTGAAGTCAAGAGTAAAAACTCCAGTAAACAAACTGAGAGGAGGAGAAGGAAGGAGGGGGAGCGCGGGGGATTCTCCGAAACCACCCACGTGGGATCTCCAGACGCTGCAGCGCGCTCAGCCAATCAGCGCACAGCCCGGGGGGATCTATTGACAGCGGCGGACCAATGAGCGCGCGGGTGTCTGGGCGTGGCCCCGCCCCTCGGCACCAGGCTGTATAAGAGCCGGAGCAGCGGAGAGTTGAGGCGGACACGGAGCTGCTCTCTATACCGGACTCACCGAACCGGATCTACCGCTGCTCACCGGACTTTACCGCTACTGGACACTCTGATTGATTATTACCATCCAGGATTATTGGTGATTATTGGTGATTGTTTTTTCCCTGTGATTACCCTGGAGCTTTTGGATTACCTGTCGGACTTCAGCATGACTCTGGAGGAAGTGGTCGGAACCGGCACCGATAAGAGGTGAGTGTCTCTCCGCGTCATTACGCACGAGCTGCACGAGGCTCCGATGTGTCTTCTTCTTCTTGTGACACTTTTCCTCTCAGCTCCTGTAACTTGCAGAGGGGTCGTGGTAGAGCGAGCTCTTAAATTATGATACAACGTTCCCACATGTGTCTTCTACAAATAGCAACTTCTCAAACTACATCACAGGATTCAGTTCCAGAGGTTGTAACACAACCAGTGAGATTAAAAAGTAAAAACTGAGACAGAAACTAAATAAAACATGCATCTATGTAAGTTTATTGTGCATGTTTCAACACTAAACTATTCTAATAATAGATGGTGCGTTATTCTTCTGCTGCTGGTTTCGGTGTGTAACCCGGTGTGTGTGTCTCTGTGTGCGCGTGCAGGCAGGAGGTGGGCCGGGCCCTGGAGGAGCTGCTGGCGGCGGCGCAGCGTCAGAACTGTCTCACCGTGGGAGTGTACGAGTCCGCCAAGCTCATGACTGTGTAAGTACTCCTCTACTGTTTCCACCGTTTCTGCTGTTTCTGCTGCTGCTGCTGTTTCTGCTGCTGCTGCTGCTGCTGCTGCACCAGCTGATGTGTGACGTGATGACGTGACTCTGACGTTAGCTCCGCTCTGCTCCGCTCCTCCACAGTGACCCGGACAGCGTGGTTCTGTGCGTGCTCGCCGCCGACGAGGAGGACGCGGGCGACATCGCGCTGCAGATCCACTTCACGCTGCTGCAGGCTTTCTGCTGCGACAACGACATCAACATCCTGCGCGTGTCCGGCATGAGGAGGCTCGCGCAGCTGCTGGACGAGGACAAGGCGGAAGATGGTACCGGCACCGGTTCCGGTTCCGAGCCCCGGGACCTGCACTGCCTCCTGGTCACGGTGAGTCCACCCGCCCGCTCCCTGTGTGACTGTGGTACCGCTGCGTCACCAGGGCCGTGGCTAGGAGTTCTGGGCCCCCTTTGGGCCCCCACCCCCTGACTTTTCCAAGAATATTTGTCTTATTTCTTGTCAAATGTCTCATTTCTAGTCCAAACTAATCTCTTTCCACTTAAAATGAGACTCATCAGCTAAAAATTAACTTGTTTTTAGATCATTTTCACGTGTTTCAAACAAATTTTCAATTGAAATAAGTAGAAAAAGCCCCACCATCAGATTATTCTACTTATTTCAAGTGAAAATCTGCTTGAAAGAAGTAAAAAGTGTCTAAAAACAAGCTACGTTTTAATGTGATGAGAACATTTTAAGTAGAATTAGATAGAAATAAAACAGATATTCTTGGTAAGATATTGAGTTTTTGCAGTGTAGACTGTATGCATTATCATTTTTTATTGAGCCTACTTAGTGTTGATGCTAATGCAGCATTGTGAGCATCAGTCAGGATCTTATTCAGTCATATAAAGATCAGACTACTGGGGTTCTTTGTGCCCCCACCGGGCGCTGGGCCCCCAGAACCATCACCACCGTTCTCCTCTGTACGGCCCTGTGCGTCACCTGAGTCCGTTGTCTGACCTGTTCCTGTTGTGTTGTGTTCTACAGAACCCGCCCGTGGAGCCGCTGCAGAGCCCCGCCCTGCAGGACGTCAGCGGCTTCTGCGAGGAGAGCCGCTACCAGAACCAGTGGGTTCCCAGTCTGCAGCTGCAGGACGGCTGAGCCGCGCCGCGCCACGCCGCGCCGAGCCAGGCCGCTGCCCAGCGGCGCCAGAGAGGAACCAGTCCAAACCGCCGTCCTCGTGCTGATGAGGAGAACCGGCGTTTGAGTAAAGATACGGAACCGAACCGGATCGAGCCGGATCAGGCTTTCCTGCTCCCTGATTGGTCGCTTGAGTTGGCCAGGGGGGCGGGGTTAGAGAGCGGACCGGACCGGACCGGAGGAACCAGATCCGGAGCAGCAGCGACAGGGGGAGGAAGTTCTCTACGATGATGTCACCGTGACGTCACCATGACGATGAACTGAGACTGTTACCTGAGCTGCAGGTGGAGCGGTGACATCACACCTGTCGACCGAGGGCAACACGCACGCGTTGTGACGTCACCTTTCATGGCGTGTTGTTGTTGTTGTTGTTGATGATGTTCGATGACGTCAGCAACGCGCTGACGTCACCAGATGATGTCATCAGATGATGTCATCATATGATGTAAACATGACACAGTTTAATATGAGTCGTTGTTTTTTCTACTGATCAATAAATAACTGACAGAGAAACTAGAGTCTGTGGTTCGTCATCCAGGTGTGTGTGTGTGTGTGTGTGTGTGTGTGTGTGTGTGTGTGTGTGTGTGTGTGACCTCAGAGTTCAATGATGTCATGAAGCTGCACTACAGGTGGAGGTGGGCGGAGCCTCCTGCACAGAAGCCCCTCCCACTTCTGTAGAAATATATAAATATAAATACAATAAAATAAAGGTTATTCTCACTAAAAACAACAAAAGTGTTTTAAACTGAAACGAGTCGCGTTCGTCACAGGCCGCTGGCCCAGAGGATTGTGGGAAAAATGTCACAGTGTGAGTTGAATCAATGGTTTACGTGGTTACGACAAGCGTGTCTCGGCCTCCATGATGACAAAACTTAAAGGGACAGTTCAACATTTAGTCAAACTGGTCCATCACCATAATCCCTATAGTCATAGCAGTAGGTTCGTTACCTTTAATTGTCGGTGCAAGATATTTTTAGAGCGGCGGAGCAGAGCCGTGAGCTGCTCAGAGCTACGCTACGGAGGCTCATTATGGGATTTCTTGGTTTCCCTCATCAAACTCATCAAATACACAATCCAACAACTCCACAACGCTCTGGTGGACAAGTTGTGACCTGCACATTCACCACACTATGAGATAATAACACAACGTTACCACACAGAGTTGTTTTAGAGGGAAATTCATGCAAAACCACTGATGCACGTTGCCTTCAGGGACAGTTTTTCATCAACAGTCTCTGTGTTTCCCTGACATCTTCTGTGGTGGCGTCTTGACATGACGACGCCACCACAGAAGAAGAAGCTGCTCCGTCGGTGACCTCACCGACAGCAAACAGGAAGTTCAGTGTGTTCTCACAGCCTGAGAGGTCAGAGGTCAGAGGTCACGGCGCTCAGCTGTGTGTCAGCTGTCACACAGCAGACAGGTGTGTGTGTGTGTGTGTGTGCGTCTTGTCAGGTCAGAGCCTGTTAGAACCACAAAATATATGATTATATTATGGGATGTGCAGCGTTTTGGGGGGCGTAACAACGCAGTCGTCTGGTCTCCGGGGGAAACCAGGACCGTGGTGATGAGCAGGTACAGGTATATAGCCTACAGGTGATGGTTACCAAGGCGACGCAATTTAAACAAGGAGTGTGTGCATGTTTGTGTGTGTGAGGACAAACAACGCAGCGCTCACACCCGGAGTGTAAACTGATCTGACATCAGTGAAGCTGAGACGACGTCTGCTGTGACGAGGGGAAGGTGTGTGTGTGTGTGTGTGTGTGTGTGTGTGTGTGTGTGTGTGCGTCTGTGTGTGTGTGTGTGCGTCTGTGTGTGTGTGTGTGTGACTATTTTCATCTTCATCCATTTTGGTGAGAATCTGTGGCAGCAGGTCAGTGTGTGTGTGTGTGTGTGTGTGTGTGTGTGTGTGTGTGTGTGTCTCAGAATAGCAGTCTTTATTCTGGGACAGCAGGGATCTCTGAGCTCGCCTCCGTCACATCGCCATGGAGACAGATGGAGACGGAGGCTGCCGATTGGCCGGCGCCGTGGAGGAGCCGTGGTGAGGGAGTGAGTTAGACCAGGAGCCGAAGGGGGGCGAGCGAGCGTACGAGCGACACGTCGACGCGTTACGTAGGGAAATCCTGCTGCAGCATCAGCAATATAAGGAGAGGAGGAGACAGGTGAGTCAGAGAGGGAGGAGGGGAGGGGGAGGGAGGGGGGGGGGGGGGGGCTGAGAGAGAGAGATGTTCAAATGTGACTGTTTGAAACTGTTTTGTTTCAATGATTCTTGATGCTTTGGTCAAAAACACATACAGACATACACTGGAGCAAAACCAGAACCAGAACCAGAACCAGAACCAGAACCAGAACCAGAACCAGAACCAGAACCAGAACCAGACCCAGAACCAGAACCAAAACCAGAACCAGAACCAGGTTCAGACCAGAACCAGAACCAGAACCAGAACCAGACCCAGACCCAGACCCAGACCCAGAACCAGAACCAGAACCAGGTTCAGACCAGAACCAGCACAGGGACCAGAACCAGAACCAGAACCAGCACAGGGACCAGAACCAGAACCAGAACCACTACCAGAACCAGAACCAGAACCAGAACCAGAACCAGAACCAGAACCAGAACTAGAACCAGAACCAGAACCAGAACCAGAACTAGAACCAGAACCAGAACCAGGTTCAGACCAGAACCAGAACCAGAACCAGGACTAGAACCAGAACCAGAACCAGGACCAGAGCCAGAACCAGAACCAGAACCAGAACCAGAACCAGGACCAGAACCAGAACCAGAACTAGAACCAGAACCAGAACCAGAACCAGAACTAGAACCAGAACCAGAACCAGGTTCAGACCAGAACCAGAACCAGAACCAGGACTAGAACCAGAACCAGAACCAGAACCAGGACCAGAACCAGAACCAGGACTAGAACCAGAACCAGAACCAGAACCAGAACCAGAACCAGAACCAGGACTAGAACCAGAACCAGAACCAGGTTCAGACCAGAACCAGAACCAGAACCAGAACCAGAACCAGGACTAGAACCAGAACCAGAACCAGGTTCAGACCAGAACCAGAACCAGAACCAGAACCAGAACCAGGACCAGAACCAGAACCAGAACTAGAACCAGAACCAGAACCAGAACCAGAACTAGAACCAGAACCAGAACCAGGTTCAGACCAGAACCAGAACCAGAACCAGGACTAGAACCAGAACCAGAACCAGAACCAGAACCAGAACCAGGACCAGAACCAGAACCAGGACTAGAACCAGAACCAGAACCAGAACCAGAACCAGAACCAGAACCAGGACTAGAACCAGAACCAGAACCAGGTTCAGACCAGAACCAGAACCAGAACCAGAACCAGAACCAGGACTAGAACCAGAACCAGAACCAGGTTCAGACCAGAACCAGAACCAGAACCAGAACCAGAACCAGGACCAGAACCAGAACCAGAACTAGAACCAGAACCAGAACCAGAACCAGAACTAGAACCAGAACCAGAACCAGGTTCAGACCAGAACCAGAACCAGAACCAGAACCAGAACCAGGACCAGAACCAGAACCAGGACTAGAACCAGAACCAGAACCAGAACCAGAACCAGAACCAGAACCAGGACTAGAACCAGAACCAGAACCAGGTTCAGACCAGAACCAGAACCAGGACCAGAACCAGAACCAGAACTAGAACCAGAACCAGAACCAGAACCAGAACTAGAACCAGAACCAGAACCAGGTTCAGACCAGAACCAGAACCAGAACCAGGACTAGAACCAGAACCAGAACCAGAACCAGGACCAGAACCAGAACCAGGACTAGAACCAGAACCAGAACCAGAACCAGAACCAGAACCAGAACCAGGACTAGAACCAGAACCAGAACCAGGTTCAGACCAGAACCAGAACCAGAACCAGAACCAGGACTAGAACCAGAACCAGAACCAGGTTCAGACCAGAACCAGAACCAGAACCAGAACCAGAACCAGAACCAGGACCAGAACCAGAACCAGAACCAGACCCAGAACCAGAACCAAAACCAGAACCAGAACCAGAACCAGGTTCAGACCAGAACCAGAACCAGAACCAGAACCAGACCCAGACCCAGACCCAGACCCAGAACCAGAACCAGAACCAGGTTCAGACCAGAACCAGCACAGGGACCAGAACCAGAACCAGAACCAGCACAGGGACCAGAACCAGAACCAGAACCAGAACCAGAACCAGAACCAGAACTAGAACCAGAACCAGAACCAGAACTAGAACCAGAACCAGAACCAGGTTCAGACCAGAACCAGAACCAGAACCAGAACCAGACCCAGACCCAGACCCAGACCCAGAACCAGAACCAGAACCAGGTTCAGACCAGAACCAGCACAGGGACCAGAACCAGAACCAGAACCAGCACAGGGACCAGAACCAGAACCAGAACCAGAACCAGAACCAGAACCAGAACCAGAACCAGAACCAGAACTAGAACCAGAACCAGAACCAGAACTAGAACCAGAACCAGAACCAGGTTCAGACCAGAACCAGAACCAGAACCAGGACTAGAACCAGAACCAGAACCAGGACCAGAGCCAGAACCAGAACCAGAACCAGAACCAGAACCAGGACCAGAACCAGAACCAGAACTAGAACCAGAACCAGAACCAGAACCAGAACTAGAACCAGAACCAGAACCAGGTTCAGACCAGAACCAGAACCAGAACCAGGACTAGAACCAGAACCAGAACCAGAACCAGGACCAGAACCAGAACCAGGACTAGAACCAGAACCAGAACCAGAACCAGAACCAGAACCAGGACTAGAACCAGAACCAGAACCAGGTTCAGACCAGAACCAGAACCAGAACCAGAACCAGAACCAGGACTAGAACCAGAACCAGAACCAGGTTCAGACCAGAACCAGAACCAGAACCAGAACCAGAACCAGGACCAGGACCAGAACCAGAACCAGAACTAGAACCAGAACCAGAACCAGAACCAGAACTAGAACCAGAACCAGAACCAGGTTCAGACCAGAACCAGAACCAGAACCAGGACTAGAACCAGAACCAGAACCAGAACCAGGACCAGAACCAGAACCAGGACTAGAACCAGAACCAGAACCAGAACCAGAACCAGAACCAGAACCAGGACTAGAACCAGAACCAGAACCAGGTTCAGACCAGAACCAGAACCAGAACCAGAACCAGAACCAGGACTAGAACCAGAACCAGAACCAGGTTCAGACCAGAACCAGAACCAGAACCAGAACCAGAAACAGGACCAGAACCAGAACCAGAACTAGAACCAGAACCAGAACCAGAACCAGAACTAGAACCAGAACCAGAACCAGGTTCAGACCAGAACCAGAACCAGAACCAGAACCAGAACCAGAACCAGGACCAGAACCAGAACCAGAACCAGAACCAGACCCAGAACCAGAACCAAAACCAGAACCAGAACCAGAACCAGGTTCAGACCAGAACCAGAACCAGAACCAGAACCAGACCCAGACCCAGACCCAGAACCAGAACCAGAACCAGGTTCAGACCAGAACCAGCACAGGGACCAGAACCAGAACCAGAACCAGCACAGGGACCAGAACCAGAACCAGAACCAGAACCAGAACCAGAACCAGAACTAGAACCAGAACCAGAACCAGAACTAGAACCAGAACCAGAACCAGGTTCAGACCAGAACCAGAACCAGAACCAGAACCAGACCCAGACCCAGACCCAGACCCAGAACCAGAACCAGAACCAGGTTCAGACCAGAACCAGCACAGGGACCAGAACCAGAACCAGAACCAGCACAGGGACCAGAACCAGAACCAGAACCAGAACCAGAACCAGAACCAGAACTAGAACCAGAACCAGAACCAGAACTAGAACCAGAACCAGAACCAGGTTCAGACCAGAACCAGAACCAGAACCAGGACTAGAACCAGAACCAGAACCAGGACCAGAGCCAGAACCAGAACCAGAACCAGAACCAGAACCAGGACCAGAACCAGAACCAGAACTAGAACCAGAACCAGAACCAGAACCAGAACTAGAACCAGAACCAGAACCAGGTTCAGACCAGAACCAGAACCAGAACCAGGACTAGAACCAGAACCAGAACCAGAACCAGGACCAGAACCAGAACCAGGACTAGAACCAGAACCAGAACCAGAACCAGAACCAGAACCAGAACCAGGACTAGAACCAGAACCAGAACCAGGTTCAGACCAGAACCAGAACCAGAACCAGAACCAGAACCAGGACTAGAACCAGAACCAGAACCAGGTTCAGACCAGAACCAGAACCAGAACCAGAACCAGAACCAGGACCAGAACCAGAACCAGAACTAGAACCAGAACCAGAACCAGAACCAGAACCAGAACCAGAACCAGGTTCAGACCAGAACCAGAACCAGAACCAGGACTAGAACCAGAACCAGAACCAGAACCAGGACCAGAACCAGAACCAGGACTAGAACCAGAACCAGAACCAGAACCAGAACCAGAACCAGAACCAGGACTAGAACCAGAACCAGAACCAGGTTCAGACCAGAACCAGAACCAGAACCAGAACCAGAACCAGAACCAGGACTAGAACCAGAACCAGAACCAGGTTCAGACCAGAACCAGAACCAGAACCAGAACCAGAACCAGAAACAGGACCAGAACCAGAACCAGAACTAGAACCAGAACCAGAACCAGAACCAGAACTAGAACCAGAACCAGAACCAGGTTCAGACCAGAACCAGAACCAGAACCAGAACCAGAACCAGAACCAGGACCAGAACCAGAACCAGGACTAGAACCAGAACCAGAACCAGAACCAGAACCAGAACCAGGACTAGAACCAGAACCAGAACCAGGTTCAGACCAGAACCAGAACCAGGACCAGAACCAGAACCAGAACTAGAACCAGAACCAGAACCAGAACCAGAACTAGAACCAGAACCAGAACCAGGTTCAGACCAGAACCAGAACCAGAACCAGGACTAGAACCAGAACCAGAACCAGAACCAGGACCAGAACCAGAACCAGGACTAGAACCAGAACCAGAACCAGAACCAGAACCAGAACCAGGACTAGAACCAGAACCAGAACCAGGTTCAGACCAGAACCAGAACCAGAACCAGAACCAGGACTAGAACCAGAACCAGAACCAGGTTCAGACCAGAACCAGAACCAGAACCAGAACCAGAACCAGGACCAGAACCAGAACCAGAACCAGAACCAGAACCAGAACTAGAACCAGAACCAGAACCAGAACCAGAACCAGAACCAGAACCAGGACTAGAACCAGAACCAGAACCAGAACCAGGACCAGAACCAGAACCAGGACTAGAACCAGAACCAGAACCAGAACCAGAACCAGAACCAGAACCAGGACTAGAACCAGAACCAGAACCAGGTTCAGACCAGAACCAGAACCAGAACCAGAACCAGAACCAGGTTCAGACCAGAACCAGAACCAGAACCAGGTTCAGACCAGAACCAGAACCAGAACCAGAACCAGAACCAGGTTCAGACCAGAACCAGAACCAGAACCAGGTTCAGACCAGGACCCTGAACAGAAGCTCCTCTCTCTCTGTGGTCACGGGAGTTGTTCTATTTTTACCCAGCAGAATAATGGGGGGGGGGGGGGGGGCTTCTCTTCTGAGCCACAATTACAGACCATGAGCTGTGGTGACCCCCCCCTCCTAACCCCCCCCCCCTCCCTAACCCACCACCACCACCACCACACGCTCCACCCGTCCAGACCGACTGCTCCTGTCAGAGCCAACGGAGGAAACATCTCCTCTGTGATGTTTACAGGGGGGGGGGGGGGGGGTGAAGGGTTGTAGTGGATTTCAAACTCTGCAGGTGTGTGTGTTGTGGAGGTGGGGGGGGTGAGGGGGGGGGGGGGCAGACAGTTGATGTTTATTGATGCTGTGAAGAAGCTTCATTATCTCTCATGTCCTGATCGTCCCAGTGAGAAAACCAGCTGGAGGTGAATGAACGCTCGTTTGTCGGGGCGTCAGTGAACGCCTCACCAGTACAGAGGTGTGTGTGTGTGTGTGTGTCTGTGTGTGTGTGTGTGTGTGTGTGTGTGTGTGAGACACCTGCTGAGATCAGCTGATTCTCATCAGAGATTCTCTCTGCCGGTCAAGTGACCAGCAGTCACTGCTGCTGCTGCTGCTGCTGGGCCCAGTGCATCATGGGAGGAGGGAGTGAGGAGGGGGGGGGCGTCAGGTGAGGGTGATCAAACCTCCTTTTAAACCAATCAATAGATTCAAGTGTTGATTGTTATTTGCCCAGTAGGAAGTCAGTCTTTGTCTCCACGTCATAAAAGCTTAAGGGACGTAACAGATAGAAAAGAGTCCTTAAAGGGATAGTTCAACATTTAGGCAAATGAAAAGAGGGAAATTCAGAGACTGGTGATGAAAAACTGTCCCTGAAGGCAACGCGCATCAGAGGTTTTCCATGAGTTTCCCTCTAAAACAACTCTGTGTGGTAACGTTGTGTTATTATCTCATAGCGTAGTGAATGTGCAGGTCACAACTTGTCCACCAGAGCGTTGTGGAGTTGTTGGATTGTGTATTTGATGAGTTTGATGAGGGAAACCAAGAAATCCCATAATGAGCCTCTGTAGCGTAGCTCTGAGCAGCTCACGGCTCTGCTCCGCCGTTCTAAAAATAGCTTGCACCGACAATTAAAGGTAAAGGGATTATGGTGATGGGACAATTTGACAAAATGTTGAACTATCCCTTTATTAAAGGAGGCAATTTAGTCTATCTGATGCAGCTAACATGGACAGGTTTTATATTCAGAGGTTAAAAACAAACTTGACTTCATCACTGAACCAGTTGATGTTCATCAATACCCTGACCCCCCAATACCCTGACCCCCCCCCCCCCCCCCAGTCAGCTGATGTTAATGTGTTAATGTTAATAGTAGCTGCCTCTCCTGCAGTGAAACTAATCTGTTTACAGCCTCATGATGAACAACACACTCACATTGTGTTGGAAGTGCTGTGTGTGTGTTGGCGGTGGGGGGTAGTTTGCATGTAGGAGCTGCAGAACCCCCCCCCCACACACACACACACACACACACACCACTGCTACTGCTACCACCTCCAGTAAGGTGAGTCAACAGGACGGAGCTGAGTCACAGCCTGAAGAACATCCTGCACACACACACACACACACACACACACACACACACACACACACACACACACACACACACACACACACACACACACACACACACACACACACACACACACACACACACACACACACATCTGCAAAAACATCTGCAACAATAAACTCGTTTGTTTGGTTGTTGAACATTTGGTCTGTGAACGTGTCACGATGCGTTCAGGATCCTCCTGTTTCTATCATCAGTTCAAAGGTCACATCATAATAAAATATAATAATAACAATAATAACTTCATTTATTGCACCTTTAAAAACACAGGTTTACAAAACACATAGTACGTATAAAACAACTTTCATGAAACCACAGGAGACGGAGGCTACGACCGCCGCCGCCGCAGCAACGACAACACAGGAAACACCAGGACTAAAGGACAAATTGAGACCAGGAGGAGTCACATTACGATGCAGGATGCAGTTAATTAGATATAATACGATATCAGATGTTGTGTCTGATCAGATTAGATGTAATAAGATAAGAAAAGATGAGATAACAAATAACAACTCAGAGCATCTGAGTCAAACTGGCATCACGTAGAGAGGAGGACGGACCTGGTGTCCATTGACAACCATTATATGGACAAATCCTGCTGCGTGGAGCCCCCCCCCGTAAAGGAACGGAGGACTCTGAAAACTCTCACAGCTCTTAGTCGACATGAGGGGGAGGAGATGATGAGTGACATCTTAATTTAGGGTGAACTATCCCTTTAATGTTCCTCTTGTATTGAAGCCCTGACTTAAAGGGATAGAATTTTGGGTGAACTATCCCTTTAAATATATTTTTGGCTTTTTTTGGCTTTATTTGATAGAACACTCAGATAATGAGTGAAAGTTGAATATTGGGTGAACTATCCCTTTAACATGACAGGAGACTACATGTCCTACAACACCTGAAGCTCCCGCTGCAGCCAGGTGATGATGATGATGATGATGATGATGATGAAGAGCATGTTGTGTGTGTGAACCAGACTCAACGTGCCGCTGAGCCGCGCAGGTAACACACCTGTGAGCGTGTGAGTGTGTGTGTGTGAGTCAGCAGCAGACAGACAGGTAGAGCTGCAGGGAAACAACCTGAGCACCACGCTAACACGCCGCTAACACGCCGCTAACACGCCGCCAGCCAACAGGTGAGTCATCACAGTCAGACTGAGGAGGAGGAGGATGATGAAGAGGAAGAGGAGGAACTCACCTGGAACCTGTTTTGTTTTTTTAACCTGAGTGAAGAGCTGAGGTTTGTTTATCAGATACTTAAAGGGATAGTACCATGTTTTTAAAATGTGGTTCTACAAATAGCCCCTAAGTACTTTAACTGCAGTAGAAGACTCTCTGCACTCCTCCCGTTAGCAACGCCAGCCCATAATAGCCCTGCCCAGAGATTTACAACATACATTGTTGTGAATGGACCCAAAGAAACGGCCTATTTTCACGGCCTAAAAGAGGTTTGACCTGAAAATAAATACACAGTTCCATTGTTGGCTGTAATGGACGGAGGGATACGTGAGGCTCTAACCCTGGGCGGAGGGATACGTGAGGCTCTAACCCTGGGCGGAGGGATACGTGAGGCGCTAACCCTGGGCGGAGGGATATGTGAGGCGCTAACCCTGGGCGGAGGGATACGTGAGGCACTAACCCTGGGCGGAGGGATACGTGAGGCGCTAACCCTGGGCGGAGGGATACGTGAGTTGGTGTAGCGTTGTTGTAGATGTAAATTCATGCAAAACCTCTGATGCAAAACAGTTGTTCATCAACAGTTTTTTTCCTCTAAAACAACTCTGTGTGGTAACGTTGTGTTATTATCTCATTGAATGGACTGTCCAAAAATTGTGTATTTGATGAGTTTGATGAGGGAAACTTCCATGAGCCTCCGTAGCGTAGCTCTGAGCAGCTCACGGCTCTGCTCCGCCGTTCTAAAAATAGCTTGCACCGACAATTAAAGGTAACGAACCTACTGCTATGACTATAGGGGTTATGGTGATGGGCCAGTTAGACTAAATGTTGAACTGTCCCTTTAAAACTAACAGTTGTGTTGCTGATCTCATTTCTCCTTCAGTAGCTGTAGCTCTGAGCTCATCAGGAGGTTACACTTCATCCTCTCTCATCTGGTGTGAAACATAAAGTTTAATTTGACTCAGATAAGGAGGGGGGGGGGCAGGAAGGAGGGGGGGGGGGCAGAACACGTGGCAGGAACCACTTATGAGGTTAACCCGCCACAATAAAAGCACTGACTCATCCTGCTTCACAGGAGTCATCAGAGAAAGTGTCAGTGAGTAACACACCTCCCCCCCCCCCCAGATGGATGTGATGTGGTGGTGGTGGGGGGGGGGTAATGGGGTGAGACACAGAGAAGAAGAAGAAGGAGAAGTTAATAAGCGGTGAGTAAATCCACGGTGCTTTTGATTCGTTAACGAGCTTCAGCAGCAGAAAATGAAAACTCAGGACTTCCTGTAAAGTTTCTCCTGATGTTCCAGTGAATCACGAGGTTTATTTACAGGAAGCAGCAGAGAGTCGTTCATCAGCCACTCCGTGACCTCTGACCTCTGACCTCTGACCCCCAGGCCGAGGACAACAGCAACAGGAAAGTGGTGGAAGAACACATTCCTGATATTTACTGTAACTGACATGGAGTTTCTGTTTCTCTTCCTTTAAACCCATCCTCTTAGAGGAACTGCAGAGCTGAGACAAGACTTTCATTTTACACTTTGACTTTTTTAAAGTAAAATGCAACGGATTCAATCTGAGAAAAAAGTAAAATAAGAAAAACAAAAAATAAAAGGAGTTTTGAACCCAGACGAGGTCAAAGGTCGACTCCTGGGTCAGGAGTTTATTTTCAGTCTGATGATGAAACAGTGAACGTCTCATGACACACGTGTGTCTGCAGCGCAGGGTGTGTGTGTCTGTGTGTGTCCGTGTGTGTGTGTGTTGTTCAGACAGAGGGAGGAGAGGGTGTGTGTCTGTGTGTGTGTATCAGGAGTTTGTCTCCACCTGGGGGGGCGAGGGGTCCCGGCCCCCCCACCGCCCCCCCCCAGGTGGAGACATGGCATGAGGAGCGTGTGTTTCCATATGCAAATGAGATGCAAATGAGATGCAAATGAGCTGGAGAATGACCGGAGACAGAGAGGGACCAGACGCTGCAAAGCATCATGGGAGTTTTTATGAGTGTAGACACGTGCAGTTCAAACTGTTTAACAAGGATCCTCCAGTCCTGGATCCTCTAGTCCTGGATCCTCTAGTCCTGGATCCTCTAGTCCTGGATCCTCTAGTCCTGGATCCTCTAGTCCTGGATCCTCTAGTCCTGGATCCTCTGGATCCTCCAGTCCTGGATCCTCCAGTCCTTGATCCTCTAGTCCTCCTCTAGTCCTGGATCCTGTAGTCCTGGATCCTCTAGTCCTGGATCCTGTAGTCCTGGATCCTGTAGTCCTGGATCCTCTAGTCCTGGATCCTGTAGTCCTGGATCCTGTAGTCCTGGATCCTCTAGTCCTGGATCCTCCAGTCCTGGATCCCTGGACCTGTCAGAGTCCTGGATCCTGGGGACCAGACTCTGGACTCCTGAGTCATCCTGGATCCTCTAGTCCTGGATCCTCCAGTCCTGGATCCTGTAGTCCTGGATCCTGTAGTCCTGGATCCTGTAGTCCTGGATCCTGTAGTCCTGGACCTGCAGAGCTCAGAACCAGAACCAGACTCCAGATTCCAGATCTGGGAACCAGAACCAGAGGCCGATCTGGGACCAGGACCACCCAGACTCAGATCCAGACTCTGAGTCTGGATCTGAGTCTGGACCGGAGCCTCCTCCTCCCACGGTCTAGATCCGTGTCT
Source organism: Decapterus maruadsi (assembly GCA_030347415.2). Classification (NCBI taxonomy): domain Eukaryota; kingdom Metazoa; phylum Chordata; class Actinopteri; order Carangiformes; family Carangidae; genus Decapterus; species Decapterus maruadsi. The sequence goes on along the minus strand of CM064886.1, from coordinate 1,076,062 downwards.
GAGTCTGAGTCTGAGTGTGTGTGTGTGTGTGTGTGTGTGTGTTCATATGGTGAATCACTGTCTCTTTTCCACCAGACTCCGGAATCCACACGGAGACACTCGGGACCGTCGGGAATCGAACCTGCAACATGTTTCCCTCTGTCCCCTCTACACACACACACACACACACACACACACACACACACACACACACACACACACACAGCAGCCCCTGCTCCTCCAACCATTTATGGAGCGTGTGTGTGTGTGTGTGTGTGTGTGTGTGTGTGAGCAGGAATGTGAGGAATGCTGCAGGAACATGTGACAACACTGACAGTCCAGAAGTGACTCACACACACAGACACTAACACACACAGACACACACACACACACACACCCAGAGTCGACTCTTCACACATTAACAGAAGTAATGTAAACTGTTGACATTGAACTGAAAATCTTCAGATTCCTTCTTTTAAACCTTGAATTTGCCCGGAATTGCCCTTTAATCCCCTTAGAGGCTAGAGCAGCATGTTATTCAATGCAGACTGAACCACTTGGACACGTGCATTTAAAGGTTTAGAGAAGGTTAAATGAAGTTCACCTGTAAAGGTTGTAGAGCATTAAAGGTGCATTCTGAAATTTTACGTAATCCAGAAGCCAAACATCCCTAACTTTTAGTGAGTAATGTGTGTTGTCTTCTCTTTTTTTTCAAAAGATTCTTTTCACTAATGATTTAGTCTGTAGCGAGCAAAGAACAACAACAACAACAACAACAACAACAAAGTAACATAAACTAAGTTGATATAAATAAATGTCTGCAGACGTCACTTCACGTCTCATTCATATTCAACTCTCGGCTCCTCATTTGGATCCATTTCCAATGCAAATGATCAGGAGGCTCCTGTGTGTGTGTGTGTGTGTGTGTGTGTGTGTGTGTGTGTGTGTGTGTGTGTGTGTGTGTGTGTGTGTGTGTGTGTGTGTGTGTGTTTACCTGCCTGTTTGTTTCTGTTAGTAAACAGTTGAGTGACCGTTACTGATACTCATCATCATCATCATCATCTCATCAGTCGCTGCTGTTGG